>JAJMJC010000008.1:0-329714 GCA_030563545.1 Entelexis stigmatis
GCGTCAAAAAGTGGTCCGACTAGCCTGAATGGTCCGACTTGCTTGTCACAGACGTCATACACAGCGACAAATGGCATATTATTATTTACATCCTCTCACACGAGAAAGAAAGCCAACGCCGTGGAGGCAAGCTTGGAAGGGTCGTATCCACTGTTCAAAAGCTGCTTTGTATTCAGTAGCAAGTTAAAACCGACTAAACCTGGGATCTTATGACATCCGGTGGCAATATTCAAGATAAGCACAAAGCAAGGGGAAGCACCAACGGGGAAGGAGTGTGAGAGCAACACTCATTATCTATGTTAAAAGCACCATAAACAAGCATTCGCAGAGGTAAGGCTTCTTTCTGTTTTTAGATAAATAGCCAAATTGGTATGCCATTGTGCTAACTAGGAAATGTCAATACGAGACAGCTGGACCCGGAGGAGGGTGGCGGCAAAAAATTCGGCAATTCAATTACAGACCGACCAAGGCACCGATAGAAGAGTATTAGTAGGAGATGTAATTCTTAGACATGATAGCTGCCGCCGTGCATTATAAATGCGCATGCTAACACGCAAACACAACGCCCCTTTATCGCTCTATATCTTCAGCTTACCTACACACAGCAGACTACAATGGTATAGATTCCGTCTCTAACGCAAGCATCAGTACGCGCACCTTCTCAGCTAAGTCACTTAGTGGACAGTAATAGCCGGTACTCGTACCCCAACTCCCGCTCTGCTCCTCTCGCAAAGAAGCCTCTTTCTCTCTATACACAACGGCGTGAAGGACATAGTGGTTAGGGTTAGTATACTTGAACTTGTTGTCCGTTGCACGGATTGGGGCATGGCACATGTATTGACGCACGGATTGGCGGTGAAGATCGTGTCTTCACTACACGGCTTATCGGCAAGTTACCAGCCGTTTGAACTGGCGAATTATCATTAGCTCATATTAATACTCGCATTCATAAGTACCCCACTTATAGGCTTCAGAAATCTTATTCCTCGCAGTGAAAGCCGCAGGGTGAAAGCCGCACGGTGAAGGTCGCATGGTGAAAGCCGCATGCCGACAAAGCGCTGGAAAGTTGCAGCTATCGTGGGATTGCCACATAGGAATAATTCTGAAGTTCCATAACGAACGTAACCCAGCGGGATATGATTGCTATATGCATCTCAATACATTAGCGCGACTCTGCCACCGTCTCACTATCGCGTGAGCCCTGAGCTGTCCAACAGGCGAGAAAAGCTACCTTCCAGAGAGCCAATAACGATTTCCCCATTTACCTTGCTATATATATCCTCAGAAATTTAATTGCTACTAGCAGTGATACCAGCATTCGGGCTGAATCTACAGCACCTAACCCTACGTACGACTGAGAGCGTATCATATTCTCTGCTGAGCGTGTATTGAGGGGGGGTCTGAGTAGATTCCACGAACCCTCCGGTGTCCCCGCATCACGCGTCAGCTTTCCAGTGAAAGCCACCCATATAAAGACGGCCCACTCGGTCGGGACCTGCATACTTGATTATCGGTACACCAACACTTCACGTCTTTGATAATCACTGCGTCCGACCCCTCCTGCGTTTTCGGACGACCTGGCAGGACAGCAAGATGCGGACCCCAGGAAAACTCAGGTCTAAGGCATCAATTAGACTGAGAAATGCCCCATCAGATTAAGCTATTTTATTGGCCTTTCATGGGGACACAACTGTGCTAACAGTACGGTCACGCGCGACTTCCCCTCGTTACAAGGTGGTGTTGACGGAGTGGTCTCTGCATTACCCTATACCAAACGGGGCGGATTCTTGGAGTACCCTTACCCATACACTGCCGGCTGCATGCTTCAACTTTCATTGTTTTTTGTATGGGTTAATCGTACCGGGAAATCAAAACAGTTGTACCATGTACATGGACAGAATGCTCTGGGAATGAAATCCATGCGCTAAATTGCCTTGGGTCGAATCTAATGAAGCTCTTTAGGAACGAGATATGTCCAGTTCTTTCTCTATTACGACTTCTTTATTCGTATCCGCCGAACTACTCGTTTGAGCATAATTGTTTTTTGAATATGGACCTAACCCACAACGGCGCTCTACCATTTTTTTTTAAGCATGCTGTGAATAAAGAACTGATTGAGCGCCTTTTAAAAGTAACAACATTAATGCTGTGTATTGATGAACTGGATAGTCGAGTCTCACTTGGGGCTCACATGCTTGAATACCGTTGGTTTCCAACATAGTCTAGATACATCCTTGCCGTAGAGAGTTTTTTAATAACATAAGCACGCAATGCATATGCAAGGGTTCCTGGAACTGATTGACGGTTACTTCATCTAACATATATAAAGCCTTGCGAAAGTCTATAAAACCGAAGTTGTACAGTGTAAATGAGCAATCCCGCCGAAAAGGCAGCTGACCTGTCTTCGTCTGCAAATAGTAGTCATGACGAGGCCGCTACCCCTCTATCAAAGTATGTGGTCGTTCCAGGCGAGCCATTTCCGCCAACACCAGGCGACCGCAGCCACTATCTAGTCACATTCGACCCGGATGATCCGGCGCGACCTATCAATTGGGCGATGTGGCGCCGTGTTCTAGCCAAGGGCCTTGCTTCTGTATGCATCACTTTTGTTTCGTGGGGCTCGTCGGTCATTGGACCTGGCATTCAGCAGATCTGCGACGAGTACCATGTTGGAACGGTCGTGGCTATTTTGAACATCACTGTATATGTCTGTGGTTTCGCTACAGGCCCAAGTGTGTGGGGTCCTTGCTCAGAATTGTTCGGACGTAAGTTGCCGCTCACCGTTGGAATTGCTGGTTTCACAATGTTTGCGTTCGCAGCAGCGACGGCAAAAGATTTTCAAACTTTGGTAATCTCCCGATTCTTTATGGGTGCTATGGGGTGCACCACGTTGGTTGTAGGCCCAGCCATCTCTGCTGATATTTTCACCACATCGCAGCGCGGCAAGGCTGTCTCAGCAGTGATTCTATGTCTTGTTTGCGGCCCTATGGTTGCGCCTGTGGTTGGCGCTTTCATTTCCACATCGTACTTGCGGTGGCGGTGGACTTTATACATCACCGGAATTATGGGTGCTTTGGGCATCTGTATGATGGTTTTCGGCTTTGAAGAGACTTATCCGCAGATTGTTCTTCGCCAACGTGCCCTTATGATCCGCAAGGAGACTGGTAACTGGGCAGTGTCGGCTCCTATTGAGAGTATGGAGCTCGACACTAAGCAAGTTTTGAACAATACCGTGTTGAAACCATTCAAAATGCTTCTTGTTGAGCCGATTTTGCTGCTTCTGAGTATCTATCACGGTTTCATTTATGGCATTCTTTACTTATGTCTGGAAGCTGTGCCGTACATTTTCCAACACCACTACCATATGAAGGAGAGCATATCGTACCTGCCGTACCTGGGAATGCTTTCTGGTTCTTTCATCGTTATTGCCATTAACATCATATTCTATGAGCCGCTGACTATGAAACTAATCAGAGACAGTGGTAAGAGCCTTTACCCGGAGTCACGTCTTCCGCTAATGATGATGTCTGGTATTGTCTTTCCCATAGGGATTTTCATGATGTGTTGGACCGGTGCATATCATGTGCACTGGATGGCTCCCACAGTAGGCGCTGGCCTTCTAGGATTCGGACTGATTGGAATTTTCCAAGCGGCTCTAATTTACATCATCGATGCATACCTGCCTGTAGCTGCCTCTGCCATCGCTGCAAATACCTTTGTCCGTTCAGCTATGGGTGGTGCGTTTCCTCTCTTTGCTTTGGCTATGTTTAAAAACCTGGGTACACAGTGGGCAGGTACACTGCTGGGCTGTTTGGCGGCACTTCTTGCCCCGGCACCCTTCTTCTTCTTCTTCTGTGGCCCATGGGTACGCACGAAGAGCAAATATGCCAAGGGTGATGATGATGAAGACGCAGAAAATCTCAAACTGGAGCACATGGCTGACCCCGGCTCGCATCAACTATATGAGGACTAATTTGGCTGTCTTCCGCTCGTTTGTAGATATACAATACAATGATACACCAATAAATAGCAATTGCATTAGCATTATTAACAGTTTAAATAGAAAAATAGTACTTAATTGCTTATAAGAATAAATAAACTCCCTGTCAGAAATGCTCAATCTATAGGCGCCTCAAAATTCCTGCTTCCTGCGCCATTAATGCGAATGCACCCTTTTTTGCGAGTAGCTCTTGCGGGGACCCAAATTCTAGGGCATGTCCACCTGGTCCCATGACAAGTATATTGTCATAGTCCATGATAGTTTCCAAGCGATGAGCAATACATAGGATTGTGCAGTGCTTGAATTCTTGTTTGATCGTACGCTGGATTTTTGAATCAGTTTCTTCATCTACAGCAGCAGTTGCTTCATCAAGCACGAGAATTTTGGAGTTCCTCACAAGCGCACGAGCCAAAGCGAGCATTTGGCGTTCACCCAAGCTAAAATTTGCGCCCTCTGTATCAACACTGGAGTCCAAGTGAAACTTCTCACCATCGCGCTCAGCTAATCTACCAGCCCGGTTGAGCGAATCCCATAGAACTTGGTCTGTATGTTCCTCGAATGGATCTAAATTTGATCGGATTGTGCCTTGAAATAGAACTGGTTGTTGTGGAATGATGGAAAGCGCGCATCGCAATGTGTCTAGAGGTAAGTTTGCGATATTCATATTGTCAATCTCTATAAATCCATCGCAAAGCTCAACCAACCGGAACAATGCTGAGAGAATGGTAGACTTCCCGGCCCCCGTTCGTCCACAAATACCCAATCTTGTGCCCCCCGGAACCTTCAAACTCAGATTATTCAGTGCTAGCGGTAGTGTGTCACGGTATCGCAGACTGGCATGGTGAAACTCAATTGTGCCAGTTTCAGCAACCCAGTTTGTTAATTCTGGATTCTCCTGTCCATTCCCTTCCGGCTCAATGTCATTTGCATACTCAGACAATCGTTCAACTGAGTTTAATTGATTTTCGAACATAGCAAACATTGGAAATAGATAACAGAGACCATCTGCTACATTCGGAAGAAGAGAGAGAAGCATTCCTACATCAGATGGGCTCAGTCGAAACACTTGGAAGATAGCGAGGAATACCGTGACAAAGGTGAGGATTTCGCAAAGGCAGCCGTCACGAAGGGCCATCCAAAAGTGAGACCCTTCATTGCACATTGTTGCAGCAATGACATCATCTATCCTCTCGTTTAGTGTTTGTTGGCTGTTGTTGGTGCGACCAAATGCGACAATAACTTCCTGGCCCTCGATATTCTCTGTAATGCATGTCATAACTTTGCTATCACTGAGCTGTTTTACGCGATTCAGTTCACGCGACGCAGTTCTGTAGAATGACATCAAGATGAAAGACACCAGCAGAATCGGAATGAGACAGACAAGTGACCAAGGCACATAGACGAAGATAAGAATCGCTGAACCTAGAAGGCGGAAAAGCTGAGAAAACAACATCCGTGTGAAGATCATAAGTCTTGTATCAAGATTTACGACATCTTCCGTGAAGCGCATCATAATACGACCTAATGGATTTCGTTGGAAAAAGGCCATGGGTGCCACAAAAAGACCCTGTAAAGCTTTATTGTGAAGTTTAGATGAAGCGGCAGTATTCATGATCGTCACACCATTCATGAATGAAATGTAGAAAGCTGTAACAAGACCTGCTGTCAAACAATACATACCAATATAAAATCCTGAGGATTTCTGGTATTTGTCGCTTGTCCACCAGTTTAATACAACGCTGGACATGCTATCGCTTGTAGCAAAGCTCAGAGATAGTATGAGGAGAACGAGAGCTACCAGGACCCCTCGCGCACTATTTAGACCGAAATAGCGAACAAGGACTTTTGCTTTAACGCCACCATGGGCTCGTTTCTCATCCTCCATGTTCGAGAGGGTCTCTGTCGTCACCACAATTTCAGTTTTGTCATTTTTCTTGACTTTCATGTCGTCACTTAACGCCATTTCATGGTCTATCATGTTTGCAACCTCTGCTTCGCCCACTGCGTGTCCCGAGTCTACAAGATCCTGCTCAAATCCTTCAGCTCCAAATGGAGCAGAAAAATTATCTAGAGACACTGAAAACGTCTCTGTAGCCATTTCATTAGTGCCAGTTCGAAGTGCCAAGTTCAAGATAGGAGCCTTAAAGACATTGCTTCCAGAAATTTGAGATGCTCCACCCTTCCCATCGAGTACTATGACACTATCGGCCTCAGATAAAAGCTTTGTGTTGTTTGTAGAGAAAACTACAGACTTCTTTTCCTGCCTCACAATCCGAAGAATTTCTTGGAAAATCACATTACCAACACGAGCATCCATGGCACTAAGAACGTCATCAAGTACAATAAGATCACCATCAGCGTAAAAGCAGCGTGCGAGTGCGAGACGTGCGCGCTGACCACCACTTAATGTGACACCGTTCTCCCCAACTTCGGTTGCATCTCCGTGGACAAATTGCTCAATATCAGAGCCTAGGTCACACATTCGAATAACGTCGGCATACTTCTTGGCATCCCAGTCAAGACCAAAAAGAATATTATCACGAATAGATGTACTTTGGGACCAGAGCGAAAGTACACTCGTAGTTCTGATCCCATCTTCACGTTCCACAGAGCCTTCTATCAACGGAAGAGTCTCAACAAATGAACTGAGAAGCGAAGTCTTGCCACTTCCAACAGGACCAACTACGAGCGTCAGCGTACCTTTCTTGATGGCTATATTTACGTCAGACAGTAGAACCTTCAGTTCTTTTTGCTTTTGTGGATCTTTTGTGCTCTTCTTTTTGCTTGTCGCAAAAAATTGGCCGAGCGAGTTCTTTAGAGGCTTTTCGCGAGATGTCGGTTCTTCACTATCCTTTCCCATTTCTTCAGCATCCGTACTGACCAGCCAGCCAAATGAGGCATCGATAGTTCTGAATATTACGTCCTCACCTTTTTCACCAATCGACTTGATATATGACTCTGTCTCGGGCAATCTGAAAAATGCGTCCAAACGGTTAATCGCGACCCAAGCATCAGACATAGAGTTCAATGCCATAGTTATTTCAGAAAAAAGAGGGATGAACATACTGAAGAGGGTGAGAGATGGGAAAGCACGAGAAGGTTGTAAGCCTTTACCCATTATTATTCTCACGGCAAAAGAGAGCGCACCCGCATATGTAGGGGATCCAATGACCAATGCATTCACAACGGACATTGTTAACCAGATTAGGCGGATATACCTTGTTTCTACTGAGCGAACAGAGAAAATGAGCTTGGCAAAAGACTTCTCCCACCCATAGAACTTGATGATAGACATGTTTTTCATGACTTCTCGAGTGAGTGACACGCGTTTATCCTGAAACGGCATAGATTTGCTGCGAAGCTTCGCTGCCAGAGCAGACGTGCCAATATTACAGAATAGAGCGACCACAAGAAGTGCTACACCAGCGAGACCAGAAACACCAATATTATATATCAAAACTCCAATCACTGCTGCTAAGTAAAATGGAAAAATGATCACAACATTGATATACTGAAGAGCCATTGATGCACGTCTCGCGTCACTCGAGATCATTGATGTAATTTTGCCGGCCGAATAATCGTGACGCTGCTGAGGACTGAGGCGTAGCATCTTGTCATGAGTTGCTGCCATTGACAGCGTGCGTCCGTTTTCTACCATCATCATACCATAATACATGGCGTAACAGTTGGCAAACATCAAAAGCAAATTCAAGAGGGAGTTCCCTATACCTAGCCCCACGGCACGACTATGGTCACTATGTGGGCCTAAAATGTCCAATTTTTCAGACTCGTTGATCAGGTTCCGTGAAAGCACACTTAAACCTACCCCAGAGCCTTGATTTAACACTTGGAGAAACAAAGCCATAAAAAGCTGCCATTTCATCGCGTAAAGGAATCCCCATATTTCGACAAATCTTTCTGACTTGTGTGTCTTCAAGTACTTTTTGAAGCTTTCAAATCGATGTGAAAGAGCATCGCGTTTTGCTAGCTTGGGAATGTCGTTTGGGACAAGAGCACGATCATAACCAGTACGAAGAAGCGGATCAAGCCATGTCCAGGTAGCCCTAGATATTGGTGCTCGTTCGATTTTACTATCAGGACGTTCATCGGGAATAGGACGTATAGGAGCAGAAAAAAGGAATCGAGACAACCAGTTGTGTTGCTGTACGACAATTTGCTCGGTGCTCATAGCTTCTCCTCACTAACTCACTTTACACTTTTAAACCTACACTATTTATACTGGGCCTACGCCACTGGCCAAGAATCACGATGGTGGAACGGCTCTTCTTTATCTCACATATGGATCACGTGAAATGTCACTCGGCTGCATAAATATGCATGATGACAATGCACACTGCCTAAGGCGATGAGAGTCGTGCTAGTAAAGCTTTATTGCAATTACAGGGCAACGCAGCCGAGTATACCCAATCGCTATCTTATAAACGATCCACGGGAAGTATATGCAATGACTAGACTATTTTGTGGCTACATTCATTAACTGATACTACTATATTCTATGCTGTGGATGGTTAATTTGCCGTGCCAACAATATATGATTATGCTATTCTGTTAACAGATAAGCAGAATACGTGCTACAGCATCTGCAGCAAATTAATGAGCGACGGCGTCGTGCAGTATACGACAAAACAGTAGAGAGACAGAATGAAAACTAAGTTACTTGTGTTATGCAAAAAAGAAGTAATATGAAAAAATCATTAATTAGTGGTCTGACATGAGCAAAGCAAAGATTTAGTTGTCAGAATCGTCTTGAACTTCCTCAAGGACAACTTCATGCTTAGGACTGCTTACTCTTGCGGAAGGGTCGTTCGGACGAGTGCTACTCTCAGCGACATTCTCAGCCGATGCAGCTTTCGATGACGACGAGCTGACAGGCGAGTTCTGCTCCGATACGACCTTTTTTTCGGTATAAACGGCACCAAGAAGAGCTTCATACTTATCAGCGAGCGCCACAGACTCGGTAGTGATTTCATGCTTCAGTTTGCGACCCTCCTTACCGGCACGCACCTGATCCAACTTGTTGTAGATTTCCTCGGTGCGACTGTAGCCAATTTTCACGGCCTCCAGGCGTGAAATAACCTCGCGTAGGTCGTTCGTAGGCTTCGCGCTGGAGAGTAGCTCGTACGCGTCCTTCAGCTTCTGAAGTTCCTCAGATAGGGCATTTAGCAAACCATCAATTTCCTCAGTGGAAGCCACAGGCTCCGGCTCAGGCGCTTTTTGCTTCCGGCCACTCGATGCGGCGGCAGCAGCCTTTTCTCGCTTATGCTTCCTGCGCTCCTGCTTGCGCTCAGTCTTCTTTGAAGACTTTGTCCTCGCTTTTTTCAGTTGAGCATTTGGAACACTACTCTGCCGCTCCTTCCTGCGGTCCTTAAGACTAGGAACCTCTTCAGCAGAGTCATACTCAAACGGGACAGGAGGTACTGCAGAGATACCGAAACCGGAATCCTCAATGTAAATAGGCTCCGAAGTATCGCTTGCTGTTTCGCAAACTGGTCCCTCTTCAGAGTCCTCCGGCTCAACGAAAACCTCGACTGAGTCCTGCTCATCCTGCTGGGGCTCCTCCACCTCTTGCTCCTCCTCACTAGATTCGGCCGCAATAATAATAGGATAGGGCGCCAGCGCTTCAATAAGACTCTGGATGGGGTCGAACACTTGACCTTGACCGTTGCTTGTTCCAGCTTGCTGATCAGGCAAGGCGCGCTGCTGCTGTTGTTGCTGCTGCTGCTGCTGAGGCTGCTGCTGCGCTGCACCGTCCTGACCTTCGCGTTGCTGCTCGAGCTGCTGCTCAATCTGTTCCTCGAGTTGCTCTTCGAGTTGCTCCTCGAGCTGCTCCTCAAGTTGCTCCTCGAGCTGCTGCTCGCTCTGGCCACCCACGTCACCTCGAGTTTGAGCGTCATCGTAACCCGAAGTCGACACTGCAAAGAGGCCAAACTGCTGGCGCAACTGCTCCATGACAAGGCGCTGTTGGCGCTCGCGCTCGGCCTGCTGGGCTTCAAGAATGGCCTGCTGTCGAGCTAGCTGCCGCCGCAGGTATTCGCGCGCAGCCGCACGGGCATTGGCTTCAATCTGAGCCTGCTGGCGGGCCTCGGCCTGGCGACGTGCGGCCTCCTGGGCCTTGCGTTCAGCCTGAGCGCGCTCGTACTGCTCGCGTTGCGACGAGCGCTGGCGGGCGGCTCGGAAGGCCTGCAGAGCCCTCAATTCGTCCTCATCAACCACAATATATTCATCAGGGACAATCTGACGCTGCTGTACTGGGACTCGGCGGCGAGGCACTTGCCGGTCATTAAACCATGCGATGGCCTCGTCGTCCTCATCTGGGACGGTACGGCGTGCGTACGTAGAAGGCGTACGTCGTGCGCGTCGCGCACTGCTCTGAGGACCCTCCGAGTAAAAGTACTGGTCTGGATAAAACAACATAGACTGTCAGAAGATGGAATAGAGAAGATCCGTATATGCTACGATCCCCCACTTTATATGCATGTGCCACACACCAGATACATCACGTGCACAACGTTCTCTGGAGAGGACCGGAGAGCTCCAGAGCCATCGAGAACGATAGGGTAACTTCGATTATCTAAGCTGCATATCTGATTGCATGTCATGCAGTAGCAGCACACTGTGGGACCAATCACCAGACTGGGACGACAACCGTTGCTGGGGTGAAGGCAACGCCACGGGTTGTTATGCAATTGGTATTTTAGTTACAGCAGTCCCTCACTGCTAGGTGCCAGGTATTGGTCTGATGAAGTGTTTCCTTAAGTAGCTAGTTACTGGTTATTTCGGTTGTCTGTATAACACAGCTGTAAAGTGGACGCGCTCAGCTCGTGCTGAGAACCGCTTATATCCGGTTGTTTGAGATTCGCAGTTATGATGGGAAAGTCTACGACATCCGCAGATTTTGCTCGACGTGATTCATGCAGCAGCGTAATGATTCACACAAAAATACTCTGCATATTCTGCACACCAAAGTGCCTCCATTTTTCCAAAGCGCCTTATTTAATTGCCGTCCTCAATGACTTCCATTGGCCAAGAAAATCCATTCTTAGTGGCGGATCACTTAATGCTTGAAGTAGTGTGCAGCCCCACAGTTACCTGAGATCGTTTTTGGGCCGACTCCGCACCTCATTTTGCAGCTTACCACGCTTCAGCATCGACTCTAAAATATCCATGTTTCCTGCAGGAGTTTCGGCACCCACAAACTTCTTGTCACCCCGGAAGAATTCAAAATCGGGCTCATCTCCGTAGCAGAGTCTTGCGCAATCGATGAGTATGTTCGCCGTCAAGCCCCACACCCGGTCAAACTCCGGGTCCGAAGACTGCTCTTGCCTGGTGGGAAGGTCGAAATGATGCAGCTTCAAGACTCCTTCCGACGTTACTGCATCAGTCGATCGGTCACTGTGCAGAAATCGTCGAAGAGGAGCAGAAAACACTTTATCAACTTCAGCTGCACTGACGATTCTCGAGTCGATTGGCTTGGGCGCCCAAGCCACCGAGGGAACTACCATAAGCATACGCGAGCTCACGTATGCTGGCATTGTTTTAACAAACACGAACTGAGAGGAGTCTAGCCCAACCTCCTCTCGCGCCTCCCGCACTGCAACATCCCAAGGCGTTTCCTCGGTATTATCTGCCTTACCTCCGGGTAGCGCCGCATCCCCTGCGTAGGAGAGCTGCTGTGATCTAACAGTTAACAAAACGTCTAGGCTGTCCGGAGTAGCAGGCTCCTGCGACGGGGACAGCAGCAACAGCACGCCCGCACGCCGGGTGACATGGGCCTGCTGCCATAGTTTGAACGGGTCGGCAAGCTGTAAACTCTTTAGTCTACGGAGCGCTTTGGGCGTTATAGTTGCCAAGGGCATGAATCAATTATGTTGGAATTCCGGAGTAAGTACTAGTCTGCCTCACGTCACAGCTTCGGTACCAATAGCGGGGGAATCGTGTGGTTCGGTTTATTTACCAGTCAGCCCTCCCCAACCCTAGAATGAGGCCTACCGCACCTGCAGAGTTTACTGCACTCGCAATGTTATCTCTAGAAAGGGTCAGCAATGTTCTAAGTCCAGGGATACTAATTAGTGCTGTCATGCATGTGACCGTTAGTTAGATTCGGCTAGACATTCCCGGATGAAGTGTTCTGTACACTAATGCCGTATTTGGAAACCATTCGTGTGCAATCTAAGAATACGAAATAAAGATCATTAAATAAATACAAACGCGAATAAATAAAGTCAGATCAGCTCCATGAAGATGGTCCAAAGCTTTGACCCGGAGCCAGCTTTTGCATTGGCTGGCGCTGGGCATCAATGTTGTTCATATACCCAACGTTGCCCCACCAGTTGGGGCCATTCCAACCGGAGGTGATTGTTATGATAAACATAATGAGCTGGGACACCGACAGGCCCATATCCAGACCGGCAGAAAGGGTGTAGTTGTATTTCGCCCACCAACTGTACCAGTACCGTCGTACCCAGTAGCCAAAGATGATACCTACTACGGTCCAACAGCTGAAGTCGTAGGGCACAGCAGGTGGAAGCATTCCTAAGCTGTCGAAGAATACCGGCCAGTGGACGATGCGAATCAACGAGCGTGGGTATTTCGACAGCCACAGCCATGCGAGCAGAGGCATGAGGGCGCCAATCCAGATGAAATGCAGCACTGCACCATACTGTTCGAAGATACGATGGCTACCGATGGCGCCCCAGATCAGTGACGACGAGTAAAATGTCTGGGTAACTGCACAAGAGTAGTCGCGCGAATGGCTCACTGAGCAGAGCGCGGGGTTTCCGAGTTTCAGCGCTTGCAGAATCAAGATCTGCACAGTTCCACCCCACAAAAGCCCAACAAGTTGCACAGCAAAGACAAGTCGCGGCGCGAGTTTCATGTAATGCCCGAGCTTCATACTCTCTAAGAAGTTGATAGCAATGGCGCACGAATAGTATGTCCACGTCTTGAAAAGCATCATTCCAAGAGGGTTTCCCGGTGAGGCGTATCCATAAACAACCTCGGCAAGGACATTGATACCCACCGTCATCGTGGTCACAGCAGTAATAAAGGCGATCGGGAGAATAAAGAAAAAGGCCAGTAACAGGGCAACAACCATGAGCCACACCGATACACCCACCGGATATCCCTTGACAATTGCAAGTGTCATACCAAAGCATACCAAGAATTCTACAGCATACCACCACATTGGTGCTTCTTTGTAGCGGCGCATCAGTCGCATGTGCACGTCTTCCTGTGGGTACCTGAAGTAGTGCATTATCCGCTTCAAATCAAATAGAAGCGTGTGCATGAGGGTGGCTGTACCAGCAGCCATAGACAACCCATAACTGACAATCATTGTTGTCGGCATGTATATGGGTGAATAAGACTGGTACTTTTTCTCGTCAAGCACATAGTTTTTCAACACTTTGCTTGCATCGTAGCGAGTACCGTAACGGTTGTAGATGTGGGTGTCGGAGAATGGCAAGTAGCGGCCAAACCAGACATTAGAGTAGTGGATGGCAGTGGACATAATCCATACGAATGCGATGAGCGAACCAGCAGTGTTGAGAAAAACCCGAGTAGGAGGGACTAGTGGTGAGCCCATCCAGCCTGTGAGCATGTTCCAGTCGAATGTTATCGGAAACGTACCAAGGCCGGACGATGCCCCGAAAAGCTGGTTGACGATGTAATTCTTCGGAGCGATCCATGCCGCAAACGAAAATGTGCTCAAAAATCGTGCAAACAAGCCTGGGACAAAGCTCCATACGCAGCATGCCGCCGCGACAATCAAAAAGAACTGCATACGAGTGATGCGCCAGCCATTAGCAATATGATTCCATTTCACATGCACATTGGTAAGGAATGTGACTAGGACGAGATTGTTTGGCCAGATCATGGCTGGTGGGTACACCAGGACGCGACGGAACAGCCCCGCCATGCTCATTCCGATAAGTTGGGTGCTCCAGCACAAGAGTAGGGTGAATACGACGTTATTGCCGAGCTTCTCCATGTTATAAAACTGCGATATTGTGAGGCTGATGTCACTGCTGTATGTTTGCGACGACACAGCCACCATAACACTGATGAGAGCGTGCTCTTTGATGTTGAATGGCGCCGGGTTTAGACCCCACCAATTTGGTATTACACGATCCCACAATCGGCCCAGAGGCCATGCAAGCAACATGAGAAGTACAGGCTGGATGCTGAACGGCGGGTTGTGCAGATTGAAAATGGTGTTCAAGACACTGGCGGCAGTGAGGAGACCGAGACCAAGAAGCCACATTCTTATCGTGTTCTGGGGGGTTGTGACGTCGTCGTAATTGGGCACAGCTGCTCGCACCTCTGGATATGCGCTGTTGTCCTCCACCATTGGGGTCTCGACCTCAATAACCTCTGCCTCGGGCTCCTTCTTTAGCATCGACTTCGCAGTGGTCTGACTCGACGCCCTTGAGGCCGTCTGCTGCAGCGGCGACAAATTGTTACGATCCGGAGACCGCCCGGGCCTTCGTTTAGGCCAAATGCGCGCTGGTAGCCGCATTATTATACACGGTAGAGTCCTGGATCTATGGCGTGCGCGGCTCAATCTTTGACCCCGAGACAAAACCTAGCCCTCAGAGATAGCCACCGCCGGCGGCTATTGACTCAGGTGGTTCGAGGAATAAGAAGCAGAGAACAAGAAGAGGGGGGGGGAGAAGAGAAGGGGAGAGATCTCGACTGCGACATATATAGGTACCACCACGCCACATTTTTATTCTACGATTATTGGTAGAGTCTAATTATGCCCAATTGCTTCAGCCTCGAAAGTAGCGCTCGGGAAAAGGGCGCAGATTTGTCGCAGTTCGGGCGCTTAGCTCGTGCTGAAGAGTGCGAGCCCCTTAATGTTCTGTTCTACTTATCAGCGCTTAAGAGCTCATCAACACTCACCAATGCCCATCAATACTTTCTAATGCTCCACTAATAATAAATTAAAACTGAAATACTCGCAACTTTCAATGCTCCATTAGTTAATGCCCCACTTATGAATGCTCCACTTATGAATGCTCACAAATTCTTACGAGTACTTTTCAAAACACGTTAACGATCTGCCTGTTGCTATGTGTAATACGCTTTCACCGACCATTCCCTACACAACATTGACATCGAATCAAACGCTGTCAAGCCCTTTGCCGCGCGCTACGCCACTACCGCGCTTCCTGCAACACTCTCTTGCCCATCACGTCTCGTCCAGGCGCGCTGCCCTTACCCATGCCAGACGAGAAGAGCCGCGTTCGGAAAAACCAGCAGCCTTCCTAGTAAACAACCATGGCGTTCAGCGTCTGTGCTCCAGGCAAAGTAATTTTGTTTGGCGAGCATGCTGTTGTACATGGCGTGCCTGCCATCGCGGCCAGTGTTGCCCTGCACACGTATCTCACTGTTGACGAGGCCAGCACCCCGTCGGCCATCGAGCTCGACTTCCCGAACGTGGGCCTACGCGTGACATGGAGCTCTGCTGATCTCGAGGGCGCGCCCCAATGTTCTGGGGACATTCCTGGCGAGCTCGACGCTGCGGTGCTGGCGTGGGCTACTCGGCTGACCGAGGCAGCAGTCTCTCAGGACAAGTTGGTTGCGAAAGCAGCGTCCCTCGCCTTTCTGTATCTCTACATATCCATCGCGCGGCCGCATACGCGCGGTGGCTACCGGTTCTCGATACAGAGTGCTCTTCCAATCGGTGCGGGACTGGGCAGCTCGGCATCGCTGTCGGTGTGCCTGGCTGCGGGGCTACTCCATCTCACCGGAACGCTCGACTCGGCAACGCCCCGGGAGCATGCCCTAGACATTGTCACGAAGTGGAGCTTTCTGGGTGAATGCTGCATTCACGGGAAGCCGTCAGGAATCGACAACCTGGTCGCCACGCGCGGCGGTGCTGTGCACTTCCAGCGCCAACCAGAGGGTCGTCCACCGCTCATGAAGGCGTACGCGGACTTTCCGGAGCTGCAGCTGATTCTTACCGACACGCGGGTCCCGCGACAGACGTCGGAGCTTGTGGCCCGGGTGCATGCGACCAAGGAGCGCTGGCCGCTCGTGTTTGCGCCCCTCATGGCTGCGGTGACGGAGATTGTGCGAGAGGCCGACATGCTGCTCAGCGCCGGAGCGGCCGACCCCGAGTTCGTTGCCAAGATCAGCGAGCTAATTGAGTTGAACCACGGCCTTCTGGTTGCGCTCAGCGTCAGTCACCCGACGCTGGAAAAGGTGCGCGAGACGGGAACGCTGCTCGGGCTTGGAAACACGAAGTTGACGGGCGCCGGCGGCGGTGGCTGCGCGATCACCATTGCGTCCTCCTCGGGCCCCGAGCAGGGCATTGACCTATTTCGCGAGCGGCTGGGGCCTCAGTTCTCGGTCTTTGAAACGAAGCTTGGTGGCCAGGGGGTTGGCCTGGCGTCCGGCACGGCCAGCGATATCGAGGCCCTGAGCAACCTCAAGTGGCACTTCTGGGACCATTAGAGTCTTTCCCGGAAGCACGAGCTTCTGAGCTTTTTTTTACGTTTTGTATTCGCCATGTCTGAGATGATGGTTGTGTATCAGTGTACAAAAAAAACATAAATAAATACATCGTAGCTTCGTTGCGTGCTGTTTCTTTCTTCTCTTTTCGCAGGAACACTTTTACGGGGTTTGTGGAGGTGCACTTGTGGAGGTGCACTTGTGGAGGTGCATGCACTCAATGCTTCCCGGGAGGTGTCAACGGCCGCATCTGCCCCTGCACGTTGCGCAGCACACCTCTGACCGCCTCCGTGGCGGGCGAG
Source organism: Entelexis stigmatis (assembly GCA_030563545.1). NCBI lineage: Eukaryota > Fungi > Ascomycota > Dipodascomycetes > Dipodascales > Trichomonascaceae > Entelexis > Entelexis stigmatis. The sequence goes on from JAJMJC010000008.1 coordinate 16,780, forward strand.
TCCGGGTACTCCGTCACAAAGTTGAGGCCGTTATCACTACAGCGGCCAATGCGCGGGTCCAGGGGCACGCTGCCGAGGAACGGGATGCCCATTTCTTGGGCCAGGCCGCGGCCGCCTCCGGTCGTCGGCACAAATATGTCGGACTTGCCCTGGCAGTTCGGGCACACAAAGCCGGCCATGTTCTCCACAAGGCCCAGTATGGGGATGCCAGCCTTCTTGCAGAAGTCGATCTCTTTGCGGACATCCAGCAGCGCCACTTCCTGTGGCGTGGTCACAACCACGGCCCCGTCCAACCCGGACGGCTTCAGGTACTGCGACAGGCTGATGTGCTCATCGCCCGTGCCCGGCGGAGTGTCTATCAGCAAATAGTCCAGCCCGTTGTCGCCCCAGTCCACCTGGCGCAGGAACTGTTTGATGAGGCCGTTCTTCTTGTCGCCGCGCCAGATGACGGGCTCGTCGCTTCCGGGAAGCATGAACGAGATGCTCATGATTCCCATGTTGTCGTCAACATACACGGGGCTCCACCCCGCCGTGCTGGCATGCACCTGCTCGCCCTCGCCACCAACAATGCGGGCCAGGCTCGGGCCACAGAAGTCAAGGTCCAGCATGCCAAGCTCGGTGTCCTCATCAGCGGCAAGCCCCCAGCCAAGCAGTGCCGTGAACGTGGACTTGCCCACGCCGCCTTTGCCGCTCAGAACAAGAATTTTGTGCTGCACGTTGCGCATCGCCTCCGTGATTAGGGGGATATCGGGATCCGGGCCCTTTGGTCGCGAGGAGCAGATCGCCTGGTTCGGGCACCCGACGCAGGCCGAATCCTTGCCTGCCTGCTCGCTCTCCGTACCCGGACAATGCGGTGGTGGCGTCTCAATTGACATGATGATAACGCCTCTCTGTCTGGAGCCCAAGAAGATAGGCGCTCTGCAGGTGTGAGATAATCCGTCACCACGTGATGCGCCGCCGAGGAAAGCGAAGGAAAAAAAAAAGAAGAGCCCGTGAATGGGTGGTTGGTTTGTTCACCGTCGCGGTTAGTGGACGGCGAGGAGGAAGCAGACAAAACGCCACGGCTTGTCGAGCCATTTGCTATAAAGAATATCTTGGATAATTATTATTACGGTAGTCAGCGGGGGTTCCCTATCGGCCCGAAGCCGCATGCTGGCCCCTATGGCCGCACGCAGAGCGCGCGCCAAGGCCACGGTAACTGATCGTACATTACATATAAACCGACTACTAGAAGGCGGCCTTCTTCAGTAAATCTGTGCCGCCATTGCTTTCACTCACTGTCTGCGCGCTACTCACCTGACCGACGCGACTTCACGGCTCTACCACATACACAACCCCCGTCCGTTCCTTCTTCCGCCTCGAATCCCACCCACAACGCGCAGCCGGTGCGAGCCCATAATGACGCCGGAGGAAATTGCTGCGCGGAAAAAGACATATCTGCTGGACTCGCAGAGCGAGGACTTGAAACAGCGCAGCACGGAGGACTCGGCGAGGCGATTCAAGTACCTGCTGGGCCTGACCGACCTGTTCCGACACTTCATTGACGCGCGTGCAGCCAAGGACCCCGAATTCCAGCAGTTTGTGGACACGGTGCTCCCGGCCAGCACGAAGTCGCAGACAAAGCAAGGCGGGGCCGGCGGCTCGCGGCGCAACGCGCGCAAAAGTGAAAAGCAGGAGGACCAGGAGCTGCTACGCGACGAAGAAGGCGCGGGCGGCCCGCAGCAGACCGTATTTACAGAGTCGCCCGCGTTCATTAATGGCACCTTGCGAGACTACCAGGTGGCGGGCCTGAACTGGATGGTCTCTCTGTACGAGAACAATATTAGTGGCATTCTGGCCGACGAAATGGGTCTGGGCAAGACGCTGCAGACGATCTCCTTCCTTGCATACTTGCGCTATGTCCAGGGTGTTGTGGGACCGCACCTCGTCCTTGTTCCGAAGTCGACGCTGGACAACTGGCGTCGCGAGTTCGAAATGTGGACGCCCGAGATCAGCACGCTGGTGATCCAAGGAGATAAGGAGATCCGTGGCGCGCTCATCAGCGATCGTCTTCTGCAATGCGACTTCGATGTATGCATCACATCATACGAGATGGTTCTGCGTGAGAAGGCGCAGTTCCGTAAGTTTGCGTGGAACTACATTGTCATTGACGAGGCGCATCGCATCAAAAATGAGGAGAGCCAGCTTGCGCAGATTATCCGCGTGCTCAGCAGCCGTAACCGCTTGCTCATCACAGGCACGCCGCTGCAGAATAACCTGCACGAGCTGTGGGCGCTCCTGAACTTCTTACTGCCGGACGTGTTCGCTGATGCATCGGTATTCGACGAGTGGTTCACCACCGGCGAGGGCGAGCAGGAACGTGAAAACGTTGTGCAGCAGCTGCACCGCGTTCTGCGGCCGTTCTTGCTAAGGCGCATCAAGGCTGATGTCGAGCACTCGCTTCTGCCTAAAATCGAAACTAATCTCTACGTCCCCATGAGTGACATGCAACGCCAGTGGTATCAGAAGATTCTTGAGCGTGACATTAGCGCCGTGAATGGTGCCGTAGGAAGCCGCGAGAAAACAAGACTGCTTAACATTGTCATGCAGTTGCGCAAATGTTGCAACCATCCATACCTGTTCGACGGAGCCGAGCCGGGGCCGCCGTTCACTACCGATGAGCACTTGGTAGACAACAGTGGTAAGCTTGCTGTCCTCGACGTGCTTCTGAGGCGCGTTAAGGAGGCGGGCTCCCGTGTCCTCATTTTCTCACAGATGAGCCGCTTGCTTGATATTCTCGAGGATTATTGTTGGTTCCGTGGCTACAAGTACTGCCGGATTGATGGCAGCACCGACCATGAGGTGCGCATCAACATGATCGATGAATATAATAAACCCGGCAGCGACAAGTTTATTTTCCTCCTGACCACGCGTGCTGGTGGCCTGGGAATCAACTTGGTCACCGCTGATACAGTTGTTTTGTATGACTCCGACTGGAACCCGCAAGCAGACCTCCAGGCCATGGATCGTGCTCACCGAATAGGCCAGACAAAGCAAGTACATGTTTACCGCATGGTAACTGACTCTTCTATTGAGGAAAAGGTTGTGGAGCGCGCAGCAAAGAAGCTACGTTTAGATCAATTGGTCATTCAACAGGGCAGCCGAGGCGGTGACACGTCGGAAGCCCAGAAGAAGTCCAAGCAGACGTCTAAGGACGACCTGTTGGATATGATCCAGCATGGAGCGCAGTCGGTGCTTGATAAGAACGCAACTGCTAAGCAGGATGCTGGTGAGGATGCCACTGCTATGCCTAAGTTTGACATCGACGCTATTCTGTCCAAGGGCCAAGAGCGTACAGCAAAACTGTCCTCCAAGTACGAAGAGCTGGGGCTGGACGAGCTTCAGCGCTTCGATGGCGGCGGTGAGACCTATGAGTGGAACGGACAAGATTTCAAAAAGAAGCCTAATCGGCCAAAAATTCTGCCCATTGTTAGCACGCTTGGTCGCCGCGGCGGTGAGAATCGAAAGGAAGACTTGTACAAATTTTTCCGACAGGGAAGACCTGGTACGACAGAGAACGGCGAGGACAAGCCTCGCACGCCGCGCGGACCTAAGCAGATGCATCTTCAAGATTTCCAGTTCTGGCCCCAGAGGCTATACGAGCTCCAGGCAAGAGAGCTTGCCTACTTCCGTCAGACCCAGAAGTACAAGTCTACCGAGCCAGAAGGGTCACTTGATGCGAAGCTTGAGGCCTACGAGATCGAGCATGCCGAGCCATTAACCGAGGACGAAATTATGGAAAAGCGGGAGCTGAGCAAGCAAGGGTTCTCTAACTGGAACCGCCGTGAGTTTCTGCACTTCATTGGCCTTCTTGTGACCTATGGGCGGAATAATATTGATGAGGTGGTGGCGAACTTTGGGCCCGGCAAGTCTGAGCTCGAAATCAGGACCTATTTCGAGGCATTCTGGAGGCGCTACAAGGAGATCGATCTTTATGAGCGGTACATGAGCCAGATGGCTGCCGGCGAGGAGAAGCAGGCGAGGATAGAGCAGCAGATGATGATCATCAAGGCCAAGGTCGAGAACGCTCAGGCGCCAATGCAGCAACTGAAGTTCGATGTACCCCAGGGCACTGGTAAGCGTGTTTTCTCCGAGGAGGAGGATCGGTTCTTGTTGCTGCAGCTGTACAAGTACGGGCTGGACGCACCGATGCTCTACGAGCAGATCCGCGAGGCAATACGCGAGTCGCCGCTCTTCCGGTTTGATTGGTTTTTCCTTTCGCGAACGCCGGCAGAGCTGGGCCGGCGCTGCCAATCGCTCGTAGCGGCGGTGGTGAAGGAAGATGAGCGCAAACGGCGACGGAAAAACTAGACTATACTGTGAATATTTAGCTTTTTTTTTATTCTGGGGTTGCCTCATCAAACCACTCAACACATGCTACGGCAGGACAAAGCAGACCCACGTCGTAGAGCAGTGGCAGTAGGTATACGTACTTAAGTGAGCCGGCAAATAATGATGTATGTATAAACAATGCGACGACATACAAGGCCTATCCAGGCGCTTGAGGTCGGCTTAGGAGCAAGTAGAAACGTTACGCACTGCTGCTCTTGCCCTCCTTTATGGTGCGCTCAATTACCGACTCCAGAGCAAGCGGCGGAGTCGTGGATGCCCATCGGTTGACGACGTTGCCGTTCCCGTCGACAAGGAACTTCTCGAAGTTCCACTTCACTCCGGAAAATCCAAGAACGCCCGCCTTCTTGGACTTCAGAAACACGTACACCGGGTCAGCGTTTTTCCCATTGACTTCGATCTTTTTCATTATGGGGAAGGTCACGCCGTAGTTCACGGTGCAGAACTGCGCGATCTCCTCCTCGGACCCCGGCTCCTGGCCGCCGAATTGGTTACAGGGAAAGCCGATCACGACCAACCCCTCGTCCTTATGGTTCTTGTAGAGCTTTTCCAGGTCGGCGTACTGCTTTGTGAATCCGCACTGGGACGCAACGTTCACGACGAGGACCGTCTTGCCTTTCAGCTGAGAGAACGGGAACGGCTTCCCGTGTCCGTCGGTCGGCTCGAGGTCGTAGAAGGAGGCTGGAGTTGACATGCGTGCACGAACAGGTCAATACGGCGGCGAGGTGAACTTGACTTAGATGGGAGGCAAATCGTCGACGGTCCGGGCTATATGCAGGCGGCCGGGTTGCAGCGGACGCGCAACCCTAGGCCTGGGTCTGGGACGGTGGGGTTATCGTGGAGCGTTTCGACCCTACGCCGGCTCAGATGTGGAACGACGCATATGGATCGGCGGGCTCGCTGCGCAAGCCGCTGTTCATGATGGCCAGGTGCATCCAGGTGACGTCGAAGCCCTTCAGCTGACGCAGGCCGGACAGAATGGTGTCCACCGACGCCTGGGATGTGTCGACAAGCAGGCACACCGCATCCTCGCCGCCGGCCCCCGGCACAACGCCGCCCAAAACGCCGGGGACCTGCGAAGCCGCTTCGAGAAGATCGGTCTGGCGCTGCGGCTCAATTGGAGCGCCAGAAAGCTGCGTGAGCTTCTGCAGGAGGCGACGCACGTCGTATATAGCATTCGTGATGTGGTAGGGCGCCGCGGTGCTGTCCTGCAGCACTGCGGCCAATGCCATGTTGGCGGTCTGCAACTTGTCGAACAATGCGTCGGACTCCTCCGGGTTTCGGTCGCGCCACTGCAGGACCTGCTTCACCATTCCCGGGGTCTCCGACCCCTGGGCTATGTCGCCGATGATGATCTCCAAGTTCGGCGCCAGCGAGATCGGCTTCGCAGTCATCTCCCACTTCTTGTCGATGGCGCGTCGCAGCGGCTCCGTCTCAAGCTCCGAAGGGATGTCGTGGGGTGAGAACCGGGAGTAGATGATCGTACCGTAGACGGCCGTGGCCACATCGAAGCCAGATCCGACCTTTCGCTGGGCAACGCAGTGGGCGACTTGCGCCAAATTGTGCACGAGTGTTGTGTCCAGCTCGGTCTGAGTATCTCTGCGCGCCAGCTTCACAAGGGCCGCGCAGACAACAACAACCAAGGCCGCCGACGAGCCCAGCCCGGTCTTGGCCACCTCGGTGATGGGGCGCCCGTGGTACGAGAAGCCCTTCAGGCCTCCCTCAAAGTGGTCCTGCTCGGCTTCGGCCTGCGAGTGAAACCCGGCGTCGGACCAGATAGCAATCTTGCCCGTGATGGGAAAGGCATAGTACGTAGATACCGTGTCGTAGCACGCCGCCAGGAACGGGTTCGGATGTGTACCCTGTTTGGCCGGATACTCCCACTGCGACACGAACTGCGGGCTGTGGATCTCAAGGCTTTGTGAGTCGCTGTCTGCATAAACCACAGCGTGCATGCGGCTCTCGAGCCCCACGCTGAGGGCCGAGTACTCTGGAAATAGAACCAGGTAACCACCGGCCACAAGCGCCTTGCCGGGCGCACTGAATGCACTGGTTGGTGCCGTCATAACTATTTCAGTTGCTATTTGAGCGGTTCGCTCCGGCTGTTTAGTAGTACTGTTACTGACAGTACAGTGTGGGGGCCGCCGGGCTGCGGAGCAAGTAGTATTATTAGCACGCCGGCACTCCAGTTGGGGAATCCCTCCCGACATACTGCTAGTGCGTCGGCTCCACGATACTGCTGGGAGTCACGCTCAGTGTCGGTGCGAGATGGTAGATCTTCCCGCCGCCGTTTTCAGACATTTCGGCACAGGCGCTCGAAACCTTACAGCAAGCTACTAGCTCACATGGGTCGGCCCGAGCGAAACCTTCAGGCCGTCGTACTGTGCGACTCGTATCTCCCCCGCTTCCGGCCTCTGACCGAGGACAAGCCGCGATGCCTGCTGCCGCTTGCAAACACGCCGCTCATCGAGTACACCCTCGAGTTTCTGGTGAACTGCGGCGTGAAGGAGGTGTACCTGATGTGCTGCTCTCATGCAGACCAGGTCTCCGACTATATCAAGCAGTCAAAGTGGTCGTCGTCCTCGGTGCCATTCAAGCTGACCACGATTGAGCTGCCCAACACGCTCAGCATTGGCGACGCCATGCGGGACATTGATACCCGGGGTATCATTACGTCCGACTTCCTGCTGATTTCCGGCGACGTGGTATGTAATATCGACTTCGACCCGATCTGGGAGGCCCATGTCAGCCGGAAGAAGGAGGACAAGAACTGCATCATGAGCATGGTGCTCCGGCAGGCGTCGGCGCTGCACCGCACACGGTCAAACCGCACGGGCCTGTTCATTGTCGACAATACAACTAAACGCCTTGTGTCCTACCAGAAGTCGGTGCTTCAGAAGGAGGTTGACGTGGACGCCAACGAGCTACTGAGTATTCCCGAAGTCGCGTTCCGCAACGACTTGATTGACTGCCGCATCGATATCTGCAGCATGGATGTGCCGGCACTGTTTACCGAGAATTTCGACTACGAGTACCTGCGCGATGACTTTGTGCGCGGAGTACTGTCCAGCGACCTGCTTGGCAAGACCATCTACGCTCATATCATTGAAGACGGTTACGCTGCTCGCGTAGAAAGCTTCAAGACATACAAATCGGTGACGAAGGACATCGTGTCCCGCTACGCCTACCCCTTGGTTGTGGACAGCAACGAGATGCTCGACCAGTCGTATGGGTACCAGAGAGGGCACATTTACAAGGAAAAGAATGTCGTACTTAGCCAGTCGTGCACGATCGGCATGGAAACCGTTGTCGGCGGTGACACATCTGTCGGGCAAGACACTGTGATCGAGAGCTCCGTAGTTGGGCGGAGGTGTCGCATTGGCAAGAACGCCGTCATCAGCGACTCATACATCTGGGAGGGTGCCGTTATCGAGGACGGGGCTAAAGTCACAGGGGCCATTGTTGGCGATGGTGCCGTAATTGGTGCGGGAGCTATCGTCGAGGGCAACTCGATCATCAGCTTTGGCTTCCAGGTCGCGGCAAACACGATAGTGCCCTATGGCTCGAAGCTGAGTGTGCACAAAAAGCATCGCCATCGGCTGACTGACAGCAGCTCACAAGGCGAGGGCGGAGCCATCTCGGGTGCCGAATCCGGCGCCGAGTCCGAGGCCGTTGCCACAACAGACTCCGAGAGCGAGGCGTACTCGGCCGGTGAGGATCTCGTGGTGCTCGTCGACAATCTTTACGTGTCGGATGACAGCTTCTGCAGTATTGATGACCGAAAGGCCACGCAGTCGGCAACCAAGAGGCCGCGTCGCAAGTCACGGACAATGTCGACCACCAGCAATGTCAGCGTGGAGGACGCCGACGAGGATGCCGACGAGGAGTTCATGCGCGAGGCTGTAGCCTCGATTAACCGCTCAATTGTCGATAAGCATCCACAGGACGTGGCCATGCTTGAGTTGAGCACGCTGCGCATGACCATGAACGCACCACACGAGAAGGTGCAGGAGGCGGTGATCAGTGCTCTTATAACACATATAGGCCATCTCATCACGCAGGCGGATGTGAAGGCAGTGACAACGACGGTTTTCCGGACATGGACGAAGGTTTTGAAACGCATCACCTTCGATATGATTGGCCAGGTGCGCCTTGCCTCATACATCGAGCACGACTGCAACGGCATGCTGCAGGGCGAGCGCATTCTTGCGTTTGCACTCATGACACTCTACGACACTGACGTCATTTCAGAAGATGCGGTTGGTGAGTGGTGGCAGAGCCCTGAGGCCGGGCCTAAGGTCCGTCTACTTGCCGGACAGTGGGTGGATTGGCTAATGAACGCTGAGGAGGAAAGCGACTAGAGATTATAATATAGCGCACCGCACGCCCTTTGTATATATACTATAAAAGAAACCAAGCTTGATGTCCTATATAAATATGGATAACTGAGGAGAATTTGGGGACGGTGGTTGTTGTTGTTGCTGGCTTCTGAAGAAGTAAGAACTCGACTCGCGCTAGCTGGGGCAGAGCAGCAAGAGTTGCGGTGTGTTTCCTGTCTTCTTCCCCCCCCCCCCTATCATTTTTTAGTTTCACTTTGGCTTCCGTATTTATTAGTTAGCGAGTATCAGTTATACTGCTTGAGAAAGGCATGGTAGGGCGTCAGACAGATCTTACGTACAAGACAATGCTGCAGAGCCGTTCCTTCCATTTCTTGTGAAGCCCAGCTAAGCACCATGTCAGATAAGCTTAAATTCCACGCCTCCGAGCATAAGCGGCACCATAGCGGCGCCGTAGTGCTTACTGTGCGCGACTCGCTACACAGATAGGGGTAAGGACAACGCGTCGATTCGTCATGAGGCCTTGGATTAACAATGACCCAAAAAAAGGAGGGGCAGCGGCAGTAATCGCTAAGGTGCATGATATCGGGAGGGCGCGCCGCCGACACGGCTTACGATGGCCTGGCCCCATGTCGCTAAACAAGGTTAACGTTAGCAGAAATCTGTGCACCTAGTTGGTCAAATGTGGACACCTGCCGACTGGGAAGCGGTACTAGGGGCCGGCGTTGAGGTTCCCTTCCGGGCCCACGCGCGCGCCACTCACCGCGTACCACCTCCTGTGCCACGGCGAATCCCTCGCCCCCTTATTTTAGATTAGGTTACGGGTCAAGACCGGCCAGCATTCTGGGAGGAACAACCTGTATTAATCAGCAGGAACGCCATGTGAAGGGTTAACGACCACATCTCTAGGAGTTCAGCCTCTTTCATTTCTAGGTCATAGCGTCAGAGTTGTGCTGGTTTTATTGGCGCCCCCGTCAGACTCAGTGGACTTTGGAGGCCCGAGACCCGTGAACTAAAGCCCGTTTGCTCTCACTTTCCTGCGAACCTAGCTCTGTAAGGCCTCAGCAGCCGCTTAGCCCCTTTTTATCCCCACGCGACCTATCAGAGTTACACTGTGATGGCAACGAAGCAAGGTGGTACTCCCGGTGACGGACCGTCCCCGCCGTCGATCAAGTGCGTTGTTGTCGGCGATGGTGCTGTGGGCAAGACATGTCTGCTCATGAGCTACAGCAACAACAAGTTTCCTAGCGACTATGTCCAAACTGTCTTCGACAACTATGCCGTGACCGTCATGGTCGCAGACGAGCCCCATATGCTCCTTCTATTCGATACGGCAGGGCAAGAAGATTTCGACCGGCTGCGCCCCCTTTCGTATCCGCAAACAGATATTTTCCTCGTGTGTTTCAGCGTCACGACGCCGGCGTCGTACGAGAACGCAAGGGAGAAGTGGATTCCTGAGGTTCGTTACTACTGCCCGGGCGTGCCTTACATTGTTGTTGGCACGCAGACCGATCTGCGAAATGACCCCGCAACTCTGCAGCGCCTCAGCAAAAGCAAGCTCATGCCCATCACGCCGGCACAAGGAGAAAAGCTTGCAAAAGAGATGGGCGCTGTCAAATATCTTGAGTGCTCCGCGCTCACCCAACGAGGCCTGAAGGCCGTCTTTGATAACGCAATTGTTGCCGCATTGTACCCGCCAAAGCAGCCGGCCGCGCAGAAAAACAAGAAGAAATGTCTAATTCTTTGATTCCTTGTTGCTGCCCTCTACGTAGTAAACTTGGAAATAATATTAGTTTTTGGATGTTAACTGCGTCCCGTATCTATAAAATCCCGTAACGAACCTCTTTTCTCCGTATTGGCTGACTTGCGCCTTGACGTCTCTCCCGTACGCGTAAATTTGAATCTGCTGGCATAAGACTGGATTCGATGTAACACAAAAGCCCACAACGCTGTACCGGGCGATGGTCATTAAAAGGGTGCTACTAGAGATCAAGATTTGCGGATTCACCTACAGAATGTGTGTGCCTGCATAACAGTATGAACTGGGAACATAGCAAACATACAAGTACGTGTATATCATCAACTAACAGCATACGGCGGCGGACGGCGTCAAACGGCTACGTTAGTTGTGGTGATGAGTTGTGATGATAGATTATAAGGGGGAAATAAGCAGGTAGTGAATGAGTGACCGCGGTCAATTGATCAGAAGGGTATTAAGAAACTGAATTCCCTAACCGTGCGTTGACACAATCTAAGTACTGTTTAGACCGCCGGAAAGCACGCTCCATGTCAGTGTAGTCGTTGTGTGTAGGGCTCGTACAGTCAAGAAGGGTCTGAAGGAACAAAGGATATTTACTGAGACGCTGCACAGGTTTAATGAGCAGACTATCCAAGGACCACGCGGTGGTAAACTTGGCCGCACGTGTGCTACAGTGAGAAAGCCAGGCCGAAACATGTTTGGGATTCACGTTTGGCACAGTATTTGTGTAATGCTCGCTTATCATTTGAGGGTGCTGCCGAAGGTGCTGGGTAAGCTCATAATACAGCTGTAGCTGTTCTCGGTTGTGGTGTATGTAGTCCTCATAAGCTTCGTAGAGCTGTCCGTTCAGCACCATGCACATCGCCTTGCCTACTCGGACATGCTCATCGGCAACAACGTCGTGCGGAAGAACTGTACCATCCCCTTGCAGAACTCGCGCGGGGATATGCGTCTCCAGAATGGCAACTGTGCACAGACTGATGTCGAGTACTTGCGGCAAATTGGAAAACAGAGTGTCTATTTGCCGCACTGATAGTCCAACATCTGCGCTCGCACACATATACAGTCGTACAACAACTGCCATATCTTGAGCAAAAAGATACTCAGTGTTATACAACTCGCGAATACAGTTGTGCCGTTTCCTCATGCGCTCCATGTACTGCGTGTTCTCGTGTTTGATAGGCAGCACAAATGTTAAACTCGTTGGAGACAGGGCCGAAGTTTGCATACCACTTACGACCCGGGCGTCTTCATCGGCCCGCGAGGACTCGAACGTTGAAGGAGTCTTAGGCTCCATCAGCCATTCTTGTTGTGGAGTCGTAGGGATTTGCGTCATACCAGGCTCGTCTATGACCGACACTGAAGGCGAACGTATCGCACATTGTGCGTTGACGCCATTACGTGAACTGCCAGTAGAGTCGCTGCTGGGATGCCGACTTCCTTGCGGAGAAGCCAATTGGGCATTAAGCCAGTTAGCAGCTTTCTGTATTCTCAGTGGGGCTTTGATACTCACTGGTAACTTCGTGTTGCGATATGGCAACTCATTAGTAGACAAATCCGCGGAGTGTTGTTTGCCTGGACTCCCTTTGCCGTATTCAGTGATACGTGAAGCAATTGTAGAGGCTCCGCCGCCGCTGAGGTCCGAGTCTGCGTTGCTAAATGCGCTGCTTCCACTTTCCTGGCGGAGGTGCTCCTTGAAAACCCTGCCACTAGAGCTCTCGTTCATAGCAATCGAGTGATAATATGCTCTGAAGGTGATATTTTGTGGGCTATTCGGTATGAATACCCAGGACTATTTCGGTAGACCTTTTGTCCTCACTCTATCGCTTCGCATTCAGAAATGCATGGTGGTGACGCATGACGCATAATATGATCTCCCTGGCGGCATGACTTTCTTACCGATAGGGGAACTTAAAAACAGGAACTAAGTTTATCCATCCATCCTGATTCGTGCTCCCAAAAGAAGCTTATCGCAAGATCATGACCAGTGAATGCGCCTAAGGAACAGATTTTCAACAGCAACACTCAGTAATGATTTTTCACAGATTCCTGTATTTATGAGCGAACTTTGTCTCACGTCAGTATTAGTACGGTCCACATAGTCTTACTCAATCATGGCTATATTCACTCGTCGCTGTGACTTCTAATTTAGCACTTCAGTAGCATTATGTCTATGCTTAAGTTGCTGATACTCGCGGTAAATAATAACGCGCGAGTTGCATATGCAGCTGCACATAAGCGTGCATATATATGCGTATTCAGACGCCCCAACGCAAGAAAGACATAAAGCTACTTCACCGCTCTCACGCCCTTGGCTCACTAGACTACTGGTGGCAGATAAAAAAAAGTAGAAGGATAAATCAGCTCATGCGCTCTCTCTTCTTATAACTAACGGACTTCAACACAATTGGCAGTCAGGAAAGCTAAATAATTTATACTATTTTTGTGTTACAACAATCTATCGTTGGCATTATAGCTGGGATCGTGCTGGCCCAAGATGCCACGAGACTGAATGTCGCGGTAACTTTGAATCTCTTCTTCCTCGTCATTAAAGCCCTGATAGTGGTGGCCCCGCATTGCGGCCTGGGGGGCTGAAGCGCTAGGGTCCGGGCTATATACAGCTCCGGCTGCAGGGTGTTCATTTGGCATAAGCAAGTTAGAGTGACGGTATCCATCTTGGGCAACGTGTCCAAGATCATCAAGCTCTGTGGGTCCTTTCTCTTCAAGGTTATCAGGCATGAAGAGATTGCGATCGTCCGTAACAGGCTGGTACCGTGTATCAGGATGCGGGTGAAATATTGCCCATCCACACGCAACAATAATGATAATAAGAAAGACGACCGTGAGGATAGCGTTCAAGATGAAATAAACAACCCCGATGATTGATGCTGCGACGTCGACCTTCTCACCAAAAAGCTGGCTAAAGAACATGAAAAAAATTGCGTTGACCACGGAAAACACTGATATGGCAATATTGAATCCATTAGTTTTCTTGTCCATATATGGACGAACAACGCACAATACAATGAAGTAAACGACCTCAATTGCAAAGAACACAACACTCTGAACTTTCCCATTGGGCTGCCCAAGAGCAATCACGGCTGACTTTGCGAAATTGTATACCAAGAACGGCACTAAGAAATAATACGCAGAAGCCTTGTACTGGACATAGAGGAAGCCCCAACGGTTCAACATTTCAGAGTCACCGAACAATATAGACGCTGGGTTGTTGAACATGTTCTTAGACTTGCGGCCCAGGGCGATAACCTTGAAGGAAGCAATAGAGAGCGAAATTAACAATACAGCAAACATGACGCAAGCCACTACAACTGTAGCTACGCTCTCACGCTCATGGAATTCCCACAAACACAAAAGGCTGAGCTGCGTAAATCCCACCAGGAAATAACGGAACATCATACCCTTGGTATAGGCTCGATAGTTTGCACGATAGCTTTGGAACCTCTCTGGAGGCATCGTCTTTGTGCGCACGAGTAATTCCAATATGAGTTTGAGCAAGGTCAACACTGCTACAAGGGCGATCCCGATAAAGATGAAAAACGTAGCTCCTGTCAAGAAGAAATTCGAAAGCTCGATATTCGCCAAGAATGATACGCGCTTGATACCTTGGAGGACAAGCGTCTTTCCGAGTAGATCCGAGTCGGTCTCATTTGTGGTTGTGACATTTGAGTCCAAGTCCAGTCGCCGGGTGAGGCGGTGTTGGCTTGGATCGCGTGCGAACATCTTACTGAGAGACGGTAATTGCTCATTCTCGAGCGCACGCTTGAACACAGCAATCGAGATCTCATCTTTATTTGGTAGAATGTTAGTGGACGTTCCACCAGTAGCCCTGATATACCAGGTCATTATCTTCTGCATAAAGTTGACACTGATGACGCCCATTGTCCATTCGAAATTCTGAGCCCAAGCTGCAGCAATTGGCGGCAGACGGTGAACAGCCATCATAGCAATGACTGCTGTCGCTTGATAGTATGTGAAGAGCGACACTGTGTTGGATATAATGTGGCCAGCGGTCGAAATGTTCCCAAGTAGGGTCATCACGCCAGCAACACAGACACCAATCATAATCAGTGCAAACAGGATCCACGACACATATGAGTGCTGCACAGTCTTACCGTTGGACAGCTGCGCCTCGACGCAAGCAATACTTCCTCCAGTTTTCTGCCCGCTGCTGTCGACGTAGTAAACTTTGGCACGAACCACAGCATCAATATCCGGGAAAGTGTACGCGATGTTAGGAATATTCACGTAGCCCTTCGGAATGGTAATATTTGTCTCCACGTCGAATCGCCCCGGGTTTATGGGGCATATCTTATCCGATATCTTGCACCCGTCAATCGACTTCGTGACCGCCTTGATTCCGTAAATAATGACCTCGAGATCGACTGTAAAATTACCGTCGATAGCAGACTGCAGTGTTACGTTGAGGTCTACTTGGCGTGTACTGGGATAGTAGGTGATGTCGAACTTCTGGGCCGAGAAGTCACCCTTTGCCTGGCACGGCAGCAATGCTGAAGTCTCCAGTATGTGCTCAGCAAATGCAAGGCCAGCACAGAGAAATGCCAGTATCCATTTCATCTCAACCTGGCCTGACGCAGAGCCCGCTTTTCCGAGTCAACTTGCAACGTATCTGTGGGTGGTGCGCGTTCGGTGGTAAGGTGGATTATTTACGCTAAAACGTGACTTCTAAAAATACTTCGCGTGCATCTTGGCTGCGCCACATTGTGGATGAGTTTAGGGAGATGACGTACAGGCCGCCGTTTGTAACGGCCCACGCAACCCATATAATTTAATGTTTTTTGCGACCGCATAGCCAAGTGACTGCCTAATGACTACATCCGGCGCGTCGGGCTCTTGGCGGCACTGCCGTGATTTTTAGTCCACGCGTCAAACAAGGAGTCTGGTCATGGGTTTACAAGTCAAGCGGGTGCGTCGTATGGAGCTGCCCGGCAAGAGGACTCAATTGCATTAAGTCTAGTCTAAAATTTCATGTCTATTTTGACTTCTATTTTAATAATGTTCTGAATTCAGGAACGAATGGAAAAGCTAGGCCCCTCGACCTTCACTTGCGCCCTATCAACAATCTCGTCACCCGCAGCGACCCTAATGCGCTCGGTTGTTAAGGGAGCGTCGATGTTGCGGATCATGGGTAGTCCGCGAGTGACACGCGCACTCTTTATTGCGTCTCGCAATGCGAACATTGGCGTGGAACCTAGGAACAGAGGCGGCTCGCCAATGCCCTTGGACCGATTGATTGTTTTGAGATGCTTGAATTCACGGCTTTGCAGGTGTGCAACGTTGAAGTGTTGAGGAATATCACGGAATCCAGGAATCTTATATGCTCCAGGTCCTCTCGTGAGTATCGAGCCCTTTTGGGTCCACAGTGACTCCTCAATGGTGAACAATCCTTGTCCCTGAACAAACGCACCCTCAATTTGGCCATAGTCAATAGCCTGATTAATCGGCCTGCCAATGTCCATGATAATATCAGTACGCAGGTTCGCCCAGTCTCCAGTGAGCATATCAGCTTCAACAAGGGATACTGCCACGCCCTGAGTGAAGTATTGGAACGCAGGCTTCGGATTCAGGTCTGAGTTGTCAAAGCAGTATCCGACATCAGGCATCTTGTAGTAGCCATTCGCGCTCAGGTTCACTCGGTCAAAATATGCGGCATGTGCAATGTCATGCATAGTCGCCTGAGGACCCAGCTTCTCCCGATACGGTTTCAGCCTCTCATTTAGCTGGTCGCATGCGTGTTTCACAGCCATGCCGTTCAGATCACTTGATGCCGACGCGGCCGTTGGAGAGGCGTTAGCCACCGTATTAGTTGCCGTTTCGCTGATGAAAACACCCTCTACAGGAACGCCCAGCTCCGCTGCACAGACCATGGTCATCTTCGTATGCAGACCTTGACCCATCTCGGTGCCACCATGGGCTAATAGGATGCTTCCATCTTCATAGATGTGAACAAGGGCTCCAGCTTGATTCAAATGGGGAACGCCGAAAGCAATCCCAAACTTGGTGGGCACACAAGCCAGTCCTCGCTTGATCCACTTTGACTGTGCATTGAAAGCATCGACCTCCTTGCGCAGGTTGTCATAATTAACTTGTGCCCGGAGCTCCTCAGCCATCTGCGGTACCGTGAAATCGTCACCAAGCCACTGCAGATAGTGCGTGCGGCCTGTCCCATCAGTTGGATAATAGTTGATACGCCGCAGCTCCTCAGGGTCCTTGAGTCCGAGCTGTTCACTTACGTCGTAAATGATCGACTCAGCACCAAGCATTCCTTGGGGGCCGCCAAAGCCGCGGAACGCGGTATTGGAGGCCAGATTGGTGCGGCAAGGTTTCGAAACGATGGAAATGTTTTGTCCGAAATCGTAGCAATTGTCTATGTGAAGCGCTGCACGATCGATGACACCTTTTGTAAGATCCATCGAGTATCCTGCGTTGCCGTAAAGTCGGGCCTGAATGCCTGTGAACTTATAGTTCTTATCAAGCGTCACACGCCATTTGATGAGGAACGGGTGCCGTTGTCCGGCTTGAACCATATCCTCACTACGACTTAGAATCATTCGAACGGGTTTGCCGAACTTGTTAGCAGCCAAAGCGGCCAATGTCGAAACATGAACAGACCTGGACTCCTTGCCACCAAAGCCTCCACCCAATCTTTTAGCTCGCGCGACAATGCGGGAAGCTGGAATGCCGAGTGCTGAGGCAGCAACCAGTTGAGTCTCATTAGGATTCTGCGTGCTGGCATAGATTTTGAACTCATGGCAGGCATCCTCGGGTACGACTAGTGACCCCTGTGGCTCAAGGTAGAAGTGCTCTTGGGCACCTATCCGACACTGACCCTCGAACTTATATGCCGCCGAGTTCCATTCCTTTTCGAAATCACCCCGCTCAATCTTATTCTGGATATCAAAGAAACTATTCTTTTCAATAGCTTGTTCAATGGTGACAACCGGATCCTCTTCTTCCTTGTATTCTACTTTGACTCGACGAGCGCCTAGAACAGCAGCGTTATGCGTTCGCGCTACAATGACCGCTACACAGTCCCCGATGTATTCCGCTTTGTCTTCCACAAACAGTCGCTCTGGCCCGATCTGCTGGAATATTCCCCATCTGTTTGATCCCGGAACATCATTGATATCCAACTTACCAACAACGCCATCGACGGCGAGGGCATCGTCGTAGTTGATGCTCACGACTTTAGCTAGAGCTTTTGACGACATTACCTGCACAGCATGAAGCTCAAATGGGGTCGGAAGAACATCATCCACATAAAGGGCCTCTCCAGTAACTTGCTTTAAGGCGTTGACGTGCGGAAAGCTCTTGCCTAGGATTTCTTGCTCATAATCGTTGCGCAAATCGCGCACGCCCTTCGGGCTCACAGACCGCGTCACTTCAAGCAGAGCAGCGTCATCTGCTGCTTTACCGGACTGCTGTAGGGTGGCCTGAGCAAATTTGTAAAAGAAAGATAAGATAAGAGATCTTCTGAAGACAGCCATGCCTCCAGGAACACTGTAAGGCAAGCTGAACTCTTTGTCCAACGCATCCAGATAGACTCCTAGGTCAGCTTCGAGCGACGAAACTGGCTTTCCGACTAGAAGCTTCGAAGCTTTGGCAAGAACCGTCATGGGTGCGACACCACCGTAAGCAAGACGCGATTCCAGGATAAAGCCGTCTTTACTGAAACGACTATAACAACACGCCGTGACGATGGAAATATCATCATCCTTACGTTTCGCCTGCTTGAAAGATCGGACCACCGATCCAGGCTTTGATTCTGGCACTACGATGTGCGTTAGCAACCGGTTATTGAGCTGAGTCTTGCGATAACCGGTGAAAAATGGAGAGTCAAAGTCGCCCATACTGATCGTCCCAAATTTTCCTGTATTGGGGTCTAACACCTCCAGCTCAGCGTTGGCAGCGGTGAACACGGGATTCAGATCCGAAATGGGCGAAGCAGTAGCAACATTTCCGGCTGGAGTAGCAACATTGCGGATTTGGCGACCAGCAAAATACTTAAGTTGGACGATGATCGCTTGGAAGAACTCGGTGCGCTCTTTCGGGAGGACTTCTACGAGCAGCTCGAGCTTGTTTTCCAGGACAGATAGTGGTATGTCCGCACCAAAGCGGATGCCGCGTCCTTCGATATGCTCAAAAGTCTTGAGTTCGGGAACCTCAAGGACGTACACGCATACCTGGTGCTCATCGCCGCGTATCTTTGCCTCAATTTGGAACTCAGAGGCCCCACCAATAAGTTTCGCCGTAGGATGGTCCTTCAAAATGGCCTTCAACTCATCGATAGAGGTCGGGCGATACCATGTATGACCTGCTGGGTCCTCTAGTTTAACCAACTCCGGTCTGTACCGTTTGAGTGCGGGCGGAAAAATGAGCTCCGCGTGAGGATACGCCCGCATATCCTTCGTAAGAGACTTCTCAGTTGACTTGCAACAGTCCCCACTGCTGCTTTTACCACAGCACCCGCTAGCATCTACGCGCCCACTATCATCTATGTTTCTACGTTTGGATGCGGGTGGCGACGGTGAGTTTGACTCGGGGCTTGGCAGCTGCGTCTGCGTCTGCTGCTTACAACAACCGCCATTGACACCGGAGCCTCCACAGCAACCTCCTTCAGTGACAAACGTAGCAGCCGCGTCTATGATCGGCTTGTATCCTGTGCATCTGCAGAGGTTTCCGTCGAACGCTTCGCTAATTTGTTCGCGCGTAGGTTTACCCTCTGTCTGTCGCAACAGGGAGTAGAGACTCATCACGATACCTGGGGTACAGAAGCCACACTGGGAGCCGTGCATCTTGGCAATTCGCTCCTGAGCCGCGTGGGGAGCTGCACTGTTGCCAATGCCCTCCACCGTTGTCAGATGCTTGCCGTCAAGGGCAATGATAGGTGTGAGACAGCCGTTGATAGCATAGAAATATGGCTTCTGTGTTTCCACGTCCCATTCAGCTAGCGTTACGGTGCAAGCACCGCAGCCGCCCTCCTGGCAGCCGAGCTTCGTTCCCGTTAGTCCGGTAGAGCGGACATACTCAAGCACTGTCTGCGTGGGGTCCGGGTTCTGCAAAACTTTTTTCTGGCCGTTTAAGAAAAACTCTAACTGAGTTTTGGGAGCCATCTTATCGTATTCTTTGTATGGCCGTTGGAAATCGCTTGACCTATATTGGCCAAATTAGAGTGGACGGAGTAGCGCTCGGCGAGCGCGCGCGCGCGCTATTATTTACAATAAAGCGATTAGGTCACATGATTCCAAAGATAAGGCTAGGTACGGGACCGGTGGGGTTCTGCTCCACCTCCGCGCTCTAATCGCCGCGGAGCACTGGGAGGACAGGGAAGTCGCGGTGGCGACGAGATCGTGTAGGCCAATCACGGCCGGGGTAGTAAAGCATTGGGACTGTGGGCATCTATTTAATGCTCGAACATAGATTTCGAATCCCCTGCGGCGGCTTTCAATAATATATAAGCAGGCGGGCCCGTGGCTCAGCCTAGGGGCCCGGATTTTTCATAGGAATCAAGGCTAATGCTACTCCGTTCAGCAAGAGCTCTGAGCCCAGCCTGCTCTGCTTCTAAAAGCTCCAAGTACTCGACGCATTTTTGAATAACGACCGCTTCGGAGCGGGCGTTCCGCGAATCCAGGTCTGGCAGCACTGCTGTCAACCTGTCAAACCCCTGGCGTATAGCTTCTCTTCGCTTCTTCTCAGCGGCAACATGGTTCTGTTTACGCCCATCCGCCGGCATGGGCTCATGTCAGTCGCGCGCTGGTGGGGTGAAAGGTGGGGCTCGGAGATCACCTTGGGAGAAACAGGTGATTAAATTGATGGGGTTCGTGACGGTACAGCTTAAGGCCTGCACTAGTGGCAACTTTGATACTGTAGATTTCAGAGCTACGTAATGTTGTGCGCTTTCTTCTACGAGCAATTGAGGTGTGTTTTTTTGCCCCCTCCGCTGCGCTACCGGCGGCTATAAGATGTTGAAAAAAAATTAGGAAATAAGAAAAAAGAATGCATTGACTGGGAGTCGAACCCAGAGCACCTGCTATCACGCCTTCGTATGGAAGGCAGGTATGTTACCGCTACACCATCAATGCTTTACTGACAATTTTCGTTATGATCTCTTACTTACTCCTTTCTCGGCTAACATTGAGTTGCGATAGAGGTGCCTGAGACGAAAGAAGATTTGATGTTGCACATGCGAACAATGTTGGTCGCTACGTAGCGATCTGACATATATATAGCATGCCTCGGGTTTGGTTAGCAACAGCACCAACAAGAGCTTTACGATCCATAAATACATTGTGGCTTCTGCAGCTTGTTTTCTGAAGCCGCATCAGCTGGAAATCACATGAGGCAGAGATACGCGGCGGCGACATCACGAGATCTGACATATGCGCGATATCAGTGTTCACATAGCAGCAGCAATTAACACGCCGGAGCCAGAAAAGACAGCTGATGAGTCTCTATTCGATCCAGGCAACACTGATCTTAGATATCGAGGGTAACAGGATTCTTGCCAAGTACTACACCCCACCCGCCAATCGCGCTGCAGTGTCAGAGCTCGCTTCACAGCCGCTAGCTGAGCAGCTGTCCTTTGAGCACAGATTAGTTGACCAAATAAAAGACCGACGAGGCGACGTAATACTTTTTCGCAACCACCTTATTGTTTACGTTCGGCTAGCTGATTCTCTGATGTGTCTTTTAGCACCTGTAGACGAGAACGAGATCATGATCTTTCAGGCATTGACCACATTGCGGGATGCTGTGGACTCTCTACTCAGTCAGAATGTGGATCGCACCTCCTTAATCAAGAACTACGATATCCTTGCGCTCGCGGTAGACGAAGTGGTGGACAATGGCGTTATCCTTCAGACCGAGAGTCGTATTGTTGCAACGTGTGCCCGCAGGCCCAAGGAGGACACTGGGGAGAGCTTCAACATACACATCGATGTTGATCGTGCTGTGAAAAGTTACTTTGACTTCGCAAAAGGCAAGCTGGCTGAAGCAGTTCGTCACCAGCTCAGATGAATGCTGAATTTTACTTTCACAAAGAGTTGCATTATCTACTAACAGAGTATAGTGGTATATACAGGTATTCTTATTGGAATGTTGATGGCTGTCAATGCTGTACGTGCTATTTATTTCTTCTGGAAAAAGTCTAAAGGCATTAAGCTAGGTTCGAGTCTAGCAGTATGAGAAACGTGACTTCACGCCAATCGTTTAATACAATTGTGATTCCGCGCAAGCCCTTCAGTACTACAACGGTTAGCATTGATATATTCTTGATAGTTTTATCCGTGTTGAATACGTACGAGACCGGAGGCTTAGTCTCAAGCTGCTGGTACTGAATGCGCAACCTTTTATGTTTGTGAGGTATAGTAGAAAAACAAGCGGAGAACAGTGTTCCGTGAGCCCGATGTAGTGCCACTGCTCTCAGGACGCTCCTTGCTGTTTAAGAGAAGAATGAAAGCAACGTATCCAACTCATCACGATAATCTCGGAACGCTCTGAGAGGATAGCAGGCCACAAAGCCAGTACACTTCGCCAATTTCTACAGCTTATGAAGTGACGTTTCTGAACATCAAGTAACAGAGCCTACAGTGAGCACTATACTATTGGCTGCCACTGTCTCTGCCTAGCGCGCGCGATCTGAGCATGCTCACGTGGCACATGTGTAGGTGTGTCATACGCCGCCGCGTCAGGGTTTCGAGGCGGCAATGATAATTAATTTTCGCGCATCGCGAGACATTAGCGCGCTTCAGTGCGTATCACGTAACGCGGGGCCCAAGAAACGCGCGCCTGCTCACAACTTCTGAAAGTTACGCGCGTTGAGCCCCGTGGCAACAAGATGGACGTCGAGGTGGGGGCTCTAGAAAAGCGGATACGCAAGCCCAGGAAGCCCCAGCTTCTCGTGCTGCTTATCACGCTGGTCCAGTTCGTGCTGTGTCTCGTGTTCTTCGGTTTCTACGACCAGCTGTATGGGAGGTCGACGCACGGCACTGCCGGAATCATCGGCGCAGCCATGAGCGGACTGAGTCAGAGTCTTCTGCAGCTACTGACAGGGAAGTACAATTACGCAACAATTGTCAAATTCCAGGTATGGGGCGTGATCAATGGCGTCTGGACGCGGTTCTGGACGGAGCAGCTATCGATCCGGTTCGAGCACTGGCCGTTGAAGGTACTGCTTGACCAGCTGCTCGGAAACCCGCTATCGGTGTTTGTGTTCACAAGCCTGTCTGCGTTCTGGGAGGGCTACGACATTGACCTCTACTTGCAAAAAAACTACGCGGCGGCGCTGAAGATCTCGCTGTTCGTGTGGCCCGTGTCCTCGGTTGCGCAATTCTGCCTCATTCCCGAGCGTTACATCGTTCTATTCAACATGGTGATCAACTTCGCGTGGATGGTCATCCTTGGGCTTCTCACCTAAGGGAGGGCCATGTTCCCATGGAGCCATATGTCCTCGTTGTATTTAATACTAGACGCATGAGGGATGCATTACTCTTTAGGTTAAGCCCTTTTGTGCGGCACCCTTAATCATAGCACGAAGCCGCTCGAAAGCTTTACTCCATTAGCGCACAAGCTCCAGCACTGCAATCTGGCCCTTCACCACCGCTGGCCAGGCCTGAGCGGCGGCTTTGGCCGCCGCACCAACCCAAAGCCGCCGCACCAACCCTGCACCCTGACCGATGGGCCCGGCCTCGCTAACGTCAAGAGAAGCGACCCTCAGTGAAACAAGCTACACGGTTCACAGGCTTTTGGGCAGGGATTAGAAAGAGGCATGGCACTGCCCAATCTCCGCCGTCTCTTTTCATCGTTCCGGACCGAGGAGGAAGAGCGCGACTTCTCGAGGACGGCATTCTTCAACTTGGTGGGTTTCCTGGCCACGTCGGCACTGTTCAGCATCATTGCGCAGAAGGCCAATGACAAGTAAGTTGCTGCAAGCAAGCTTTGCGTCTCAGTGGGCGGGCTGCCTGTGCAGGTGCTGTGGGCCGCGTGTGTTCAGCCGTGGCCTAATTCTGAACAATCTCGCCGGCTCCGACCCGTACGAGGACGGCCTGGCAAAGCTGCGCCTCGCGGCGCGCGACACCCTCAGCGTGACGGAGTATATGACACAGTACGACGAGCTGCGGCAGATCCACAAGTTCGCAGGCGCCGCTGTGAAACAGACCGAGCAGATGACGGAAGGCACGCGCATCCACGCGGCCCTCGAGAGCTCGACGCCCCTCGAAGAGGGCGCTGCGGTTGGATTCCCCGAGCTGCTTGCATCAGACCTGCCTGTGAATGTGTTGAAGTACTTGGAGCTCGAGGCGAAGCTGTACGAGCTGGCCACGTCGCCAACGGGCACAGTGCGCGAGATGCGGATGCGCGCGTACGCGCCGAACGGATGCCTTTTGCGCGGAATCATCGATAAGCTCGAAGTGTGTGATGACGGGCTTGTTGTCACGGAGACAAAAACCACTAGGCACCGGGAGCTTTTTTCGTACCAGGTGCGTCTGGCATACCACCAGGCCCTGATGTACAGATGGATGCTGAAGCAATTTCTCGATACCAGCTCCGGCGCGTTGCACCGGAGCTTGTTCCAGCTAACTGACAACGAGAAGAAGGTTTTAGATGACTTGCCCCCGCAGATACTGGCCGCAACCAGCACGTCTGTCAGTCGGCTGGCTGATGTTGGGGTGGCTCCGTACGTGAAGCTCCAGTTCCTGAAGCGCGGCCCTAGCACGAGCGTGTTTGAAGAAGAGACGCTAGTGGCAGACTACGATGAGGGTGTGCTGCAGGATGTGCTGCGGAGCCGCATAGACCTATTTGAAGGGCGTCGCGAGCCCATAGCGGGAACGCTGCGGGAGGCGGACAACGAGCTGTTTGTTTCTGACTCGGCGCGTTGAGCAGATACACAGGTTCTTGTTTCTTTTTCTGCATGAAAATTCGCTAGTAGGCAAGCGGGGATATCTCGACCAGTCTCCAGATTTCTTTAGCAGCTCTGTGTGTACTTGCCATAAACACTCTATTAAAGGTCTACTTCTAAACACGGCATATAAGGTCTACGTTTTCATCACTGGTTCATAAATGCAGTCATCAAGTTAAATGCTGCGGGCAGAATTGATGTAGTGCTTGGCCATCTCGTACACCGTCCAGCATATGGCAGTGGACGGGACGTTGGCCAAGATCCGGGGCTGCACACCCCGCGTGAAACCACGGAGCCCGCTAGTCTGATATATATACACGGCAGCTTCACGCACGGAGCTGAGCGACCTTGCGCGCGCGTCGGTAGACACGCCGCGGGTCTGGAGCAGGGTCTTAATAACGTCGAACGGTGTGCTGAATGCCGCCGCAGTGGCACCCGCCAACCCGCCACTGACGCAGTGGGCCAGCGGGTCGTGGCGACGGTTCGGGTTCAAAAAGTGCGAGATCGAATCGTAAACACTGAAATTCACCGCCGCGAACGGGACGTTCATAAGCAGGGTGATGGGATATGAGATGAAGAAGGCGCTGACGCCCTCGTTGCGGTACACGGATGCAGCAGTGCGCAGCAAGCTCGTGCCACCGTTGCGCACCTGCATGCGCTGCTTGATGACGTCGAACGGTGTCATGAGCGCGTCACTCGTGATTGTGGCGGACGCGCCCGCCAGCGCGCTGATGGTTGGCGACGGCCGGCAGTTGTGGCCGTTTGACTGGCCGAGGTTTGTGACGGCCTCGTACACGCCGAAGTGGACGGCGTGGGCCGGCCCGGCGCCCACGACGACCGATGCCATGCCTCGCCACAGCGCCAGCGCCCCCTCGGTCGAGCTCACAGCATTAATCGACGCCACGACGCCGCGGTACGCCTCTGCGGCGCCGGCAACCTGCATGCGGGTCTTGATCGCGTCTACGGGAAACATAACGGTGTGCTCCATGATGCCGGCAATTGCGCCGGCCGCCATGCTCAACCCCAGGGGCGTGTTCGAAGGAAGCTCCTCATAGTCGACGTCTTGGTGGTCTGTCGACATTCGTGTCTGTCCACCGCCCAACTGCGTTGAAACTGGCTTCACCGTCGTGACAAACGGGATGTTCGCAACCATGCTGTTAGTAATTTTTCAGCTCAGGCCCTCCTAGGGCAGGGGAGTTCCTCTGGTTGTGGCTTCAAGATTGGTGGGTCGTGGTCTCGGCGGATCGCAGGCAGATGCGGCCGCGAGGATCGTTGCGTGTGTTTGGGGAGAGCGTGGCCAAGTTTTGGCGACAAGAGTCTTCCCTGGCACCGTGTGCAGTCCGCCCCTTTAAGTGGCCAGGGTTCCCGCCCAATGACTCGTCAGTGGTGATTTCGGGTCGCGGGTATGGTTAGGGCTCTCTGGGGTCTGGGCTCCGGGCCCTGGCCGACATCGGCTCTGCCGCGGTGGCAGCTACCGCCTGTCCGCTTTGCGCAGCCGCAGCACACCTTCTGCGCCCTGTAGGACCGGCCAGCCATGGGCGGCTCCACGTTGCGCGGATGGCTCTATTTTCGAAGCGCGCTCTGCGGTCATCTCCGTTCCTCGCACCATTTGGGGAGGGGAGCGCCCGGGCATGGCCGAACCGACCGTTGTGACGTAATGGTCGCAGGTGCCGCAACGCCACACACCACAACAGTGGGCCTCTGTGCCTGGCCTTTCGAGCGAGTCCAGAACCGTGCCTATTTTTCCGCGCCTACTATCCCCAGCGCCGCGGCAACGTGGACGCAGACGGCCCTGTCACGGCCGTTGCGGCCTGTACGCCCGCAGCTCGCGCGACGGGTCAACGCGGAACGCATTGCGCCGCATGAGGCCGCCGCCGGACGGCCGCGTGCTCCGCCGGCGCCGCTGCAATTGCCGTGCTTGGCACAGCAGGCTGCGGAATGACAGACCTGGCGTCAACGGCCTTCCCTGAGCCCGCGCGATGCGCTGCAGCAGCCGGAGGCGCGCACGAGTCCGGCGATCGCGGCTGAACCCGGGGATCCCCATGTGCTTCAGCGCGATTGGTCGGTCGGGCTTCTCGACAGCCTGCTCCTAATACTGCCGCTCGGCCGCCGGGTGGATGCTATGTTAACTCTAGAGCTTAAAGTGGGACTCAGGAACTGCAATGGTCGTGATTCGCCGCTTTGGGGAGGAGGGGGCAAGGGGACTCGTCTCAGCGGTTCCGGGGAAGGTCACGCACGGTGATGGAACGCCGCTGGGCGTATCCAGGAACCCAGCGCGGGTTGGGGACGGACACATCAAAACGCGTCGCGCGCCGGAGTTAGCGATCGGCGGGCTGTTTACATGGATGAGACCTGGCCGCAGCGGGTGCGCGACCTGCCGTACAGCTTTGACCCGGCCCTGAGCATTGACCGCCATGCGGCGCCGGACTACGTCGACTCGAGCGACCCGCCCATGGAGGTCTCGTCCGACCACACGTTGGACGGGCAGCTAATGCCGTCGTCACCGCCCAAGGCCGAGCCGCTCGACGTCGATATGGACGGCGATGAGGACACCGATGACGATGACGCGGGCGGGCTCACCCACGAGGCGACTCTGCGCGCCGCGTCCTTCCCGCTGGCCGCGCGCAGCGAGTCCAGCCTGCGGCGCCGCACGCCGGCAGAGGTCATCAACGCCGTGTTCGACTCTGAGGGCAAGCTCACCGCCGTGGACCTCGCGAACCGCGACCTCCAGCGCGTCCCGGTGGAGTGCCGCGATCTCGCCGTGCACGTCGACCTCGGCCAGGCCCGCGGCTTCCATCTCGACCTCAAGTGCAACGCCATCCACCTAGTCGACCGCTACATGTACGACATCGAGCGCCTCGAGTTCTTGTCGCTGCGCTTCAACCAGCTCTCCCAGCTCTCGCCCCTCATCCGCCGCCTCACCAACCTCCAGGAACTCCACGTCGGCCACAACCGGCTGCAGACCCTACCGGCGGAACTGCTGTCCATGCCAGCCCTGCGCGTCTTAACAACGTACCCGAATCCCTTCCTCCAGCCCCCGCAGGACTGTGACGCGCAGCTGCGCTGGATCAAGCCCGTGCCGTCCCTGGCCGAGCTGGCAAGACGGGCCCTTGCGCAGACCGCGAACTGGGACTACAGCAACGTGGAGCGCCTATTGCGCTACGTCGATGGCTCGCTGTACTCCAAGATAGATCAGTCTCTCGAGACGGCTTATGCTGGCGGTGTCTGTTCGCAGTGCCTGCGGTTCGTGGTCGAGCCCGCTGCTGTGTACTTGGAATGGCGGCAGCACCCGCGTGATTCGAGCGGTGAAACTGTACCATTCCAATCTGTGTTCTGCTCCGTGCGCTGCGTACAGCTGGCCCGAGTAGCATAGTCCACTGGCCACCCTTGGTGGTCTTTCTTAATGATGTTATGATAGCAACCATTTTTTCCTTCCTGTTTCTTCTTGCATTTCCTCCAATACTGATATTATGATACTATTGTTGTTGATGTTGTTTTATGTATATTTTCTGTGTTCTCTTTTCCTAAATGCTAATGGGCAATTAGGCGCGCGTGACCCAGTAGGCCGGCGCTTCTTTCCACATTAGGAGGTACCCTGGAGGAAATCAAATTAATACAAGACAAAATCAAAATAAATATCATTAAGTGGACTGGCAAGGGTCAGTCGTTTCTCAAAATTCAGTAGGGATCGGCACGAGAACGGATCTCAGATACGTGATGCCAGCCCGAGCCAGTGTTGAACAACTTCACCTCGAATTAGCGAAGAGTCGGTGCTGTCAATGACAGAGGTTGGACGAGATAGTGGCCGGATCTCGAGTGGCAGGCTCGGGAAATGCAGGTAGAGATCCGCTAGCTTCCGCTGTGCCTCACGGCTGCCGCACTTCGCACAAAATGCATATATGGCTGCCGAGTCCGCAATCCCCATGCTCGACATCTGCGGCGCCGCCGTCGTCTTCGTTTCCAGGTAGTACCGTAGGAATCGCGCCGCGTAGTCCGTGCTGCGCGCAATCACCCACTCCAGTACGTTCTGAGCAGCGTCGCACACATCTGCGAAGGCCAAACTAGGCTCCAATACATTGGGAGGCAGTAAGAAGCTGATCGTCCCTAGGTCACGGTACAGAGTTCCTGCTTCGCGGCCAAGTACGCGACCGAGTTCATGTATAACATCCGAGCGGCTCGGTGACATCCCCTGTTTGCGCCGCAGATGCGCCTGTGTGAACTGAACAAGCGACTCTACCGCAGCTAGCTTGGCGTCTGGGGACATCGCCAGCGACAGATCGTCTAAAAGCGGCTGATATTTATGCCCGTCTCCCTCTAGCAACATTCGGCCGGTTTGCTGCATATAGTTATCGGTTTCGGTGCCCACAGCATTCATAAAGCCATGGCCCAGGTCAGACAGCAGCAGTGCACTCACTTGTGACAGCCGCGGATGCGTCGGTGGGCCAACAGCCGAGGCTGACTCGGTGGGATGCGACGCTGACCGTAGTGAGTCGTGGCTGCTGGAGAGTCCCAAGAATTGTGTCGACGTAGACGAGTGCAGGGTCACTGGCGCTGTCTGCTGAGCATAATTCCCCGAGTCAAAGAAGTCGAACAGCCCGAGCGATGACCGGCGGTGCTGGCTCAGTCTTTTATTGTTACGCATTGAACCGAGCGTTAACTGCTGCTGGGCTTGGTTATGTTGCGTTTGGTAGTGGCGGTCACGCTTGAACGTCACATATCCTGCGATATAGTCTCGCTCGATCAGCTTGCGACTAAGGTGACCTATTTCTACGAGCGCTCGCTGGAATAGCTCCTCAGCAGGGCACACGTTACGAATACGGTTCCGTCGCATGTAGATCAGCACATTCTCCACCTCCCGATCGCTAAGTTTTGGTTTCGCAAATACGTCACGATTAAAGAACGGCGGCTCTGGCGCACTGTGGGAGCTCAGAATGGAGAGTCTGCGTGACTTAGTGCCAGAAACGGGTCCGAACGTGAGATCCGGTAGGTTGGTGTCAGAACCTTTGTCGGGTTCGTCGCCGTCACTTCTTGCGTGGGGATACAGCATCTTCAAGAACTCACGCGCCCGGTAGTATGGAGTGCATGGTCGTACTTCGGCTTCGTACCACACGTGAATGCGCGCAGAGTCAAGAATCGAGAGCAAACTAATCAGTCGCTCTCGCTCACGGTGTTGTTCCTTAGCTGCTTGATCTAGCATCTTGCGCAGAATACGGCAGCGTTGCTTGCGAGTCGATATGACCTGATCAACACGGCCTACATATGGCTCGATGGTTGGCGACTCACCAATCTCGCCAAGCTGCAAAAGCGCAAGATGGTCACCGCGTAGTTCTGCATCGGTACGCGCGGCTGCCAGTCGTCGCCAAAGAGATCCGTGGTGTTTCCCCACTGCATCACATAGGACGCGGAGCATCTCGTCGTCTTCTGCATCCTCTTCAGCCAGGCCCATGTCATTACTGAGATCGGTTACCAGACCATCAGCCCCAATTTTGAATACCTGCCATCCATCAGCTCGGCCAGACGAGTGAGCGAGCTCCCGAATGACGGGAATTAAGTCGGAGCGGATGTTTTCTAAACACCATTCGTCGTCATCACTCTCAGATGAGGGACTACTCGCTGTCATACCTTGTAACCCACCACGGGCCGGAAGCAATGACTGGTACAGCTGCAGGATGTCGCTGCCTTTAACTATAACGAGCTCGTCCAGACTGAACAAGGTTTCGCACCGTTCCAGACGAGGAAGATTTTGCACCAAGGCCGGAAGCGCCTCACATACACGAAGCGCCACTATATTCAGCAATTTTGTGAGTCGCTCGCCAATGTAGGTATCCGTGAGCACACCAAACTGGTGTGGCGAAGTAATGAGCCGTTGAGTGTAGGCGGTGAGGTGGGCGCATGCCAAGGAGGTGAAGGCTGGATCGTGCTTGCTGATATCGGTTGCCGCATTAACAAACTTAATGAACTCAATTGGAAGACAAGCATGCAATATGGGCTCAAAATCAGCCAGCGGGGACTCCCGAGCCGCCGAAACCGACATGTTTGCGACTGAGCGGAGAAAACGTTCAAGCTTCGCCGAGGAAGCTTGCGTCAGAGTTCCCATACTTAGAGCCAGGAACTTGGAGAGCAGGGCCTTGGTAAGCACTTCAGTGTTGGCCACGGTGCACAAGAGTAGCTGCGCAAAGAACTCTGGGCGGTATTGCTCGGCAGAGCCAAGCATACCGTGGAATAGTGTGTTTAGCGCGCTCCCATCCTCGTCTGCACAGAAATTCATTGCTTCGTATGTACTGAGTTGAGAAAAGGCGCTGGCTATGAAGCCCGGCGAGGTGCGAAGAAGGGTCATGAACGAGTCTACAAGCTGTCTGTCATCCCAAGTGGTTTCCAAGTCCTGATCACGTCGCGGGGTCTCCGGCTTGCTCAATTTCGTGGACGCCCGCGTCCATGAGCTCGAGCTGTACGCGGCAGTGCCTGAACATGATACGAGAGAGGCGTAGGCCTCACGGAGTTGGTAGAATTGGTTAGCAAAGCTTTGGGGGTCCGCCGAACTCCGCGATGACAGCAACTGTTCCAATGCAGCAGCAAACGCTACGGCGTCGCGTTGCATTGCTGCGGCCGTGATGACCACGTTGTGGGCTGTAGGGGCCCATACTTCGATGAACTGTGCCATGGATTCCAGCGCCACGGCTCCTTTCGTAATATGGTCAAGCTGTTTCTGCTCCTGATTGCTTGTCTGAGAAAACGACGCGGGTGGCGATCCCTGCGCCGATGCAAACGATCGCGAAGACGCGGAAGTGTTCCCTGTAGGCGGCTCGGCAGTTCTGGACCCCCTGCTGGTGACAGAGTCCATGTTGTTGGGGGAAGAGCTCGGACTCTTGCTTTTATGATGCGCGCGGTCGCTCTTGTGTTCGTTCTCGTCATCATCACCATCCTCCTCCGTTGTATCAACGTCGCTGAAGGGGAATTTGGAGTCGTCGAAGCTGTAATCGTCAAACCTCGCGCGCGTGGCCGAATTGGGGGCACTGTCATAACGGGGCGTGGAAAAAATGGATGCTGTGAGGTTTGTGACCCGGTCGCTGAGGATTGAATCGAAATCAGCCGAAGCATCCACAAGAGGGATTTCCCGCAGCGAGTTGATGAGCTGCAAACCGTCGTCATTGTCATCGGCATAAACGTCGGGGTCCAGCTCAGCCGCTACATCGGCCTTGAGCTCAGTAAGGGCCATCGTTCAATGGCCGGTGGTTCGTGTTTTTCTGGTTTGTTGCAAGCGGTGCTAGGCTGGATCTGGGGGCAAGCTGGTGGGCAGCAAAAAACCAACCGGCTTTATTCGCAGGTCCTAGCCGTGTGCGGATGGTATGGGCACAGCCCGGAAAAAAAGTTTAGCAGCCGGTGTGAGCAGTTGAGTGCAAATGTGAGTCCTAGTAGTAGCCTCACCTGCCAGGGTTTTTGTTTTGTTTGGGACAGTCGCGCGTTCCTGCTGACAAACCTATGTGTTCCTTGTCCTGAGGGTACGGGTTCTGCGCTACGCCCCTCTATGGCGCGCGGGGAGGGGGAGGGGAGGTTGACCCACGAGAGCAGGCCATGCTCTAGGCAATGGTAATACCGGAAAAAGGAGACATGGCTTTTCTTCAAGCATTTGGTAGTGTTTTGGGGGAACCTAGGCCCCGTGATTGCTGTTGACGCCACTTTTTGCGCGCATGCCATTGATATTTTCATGCATGAACATAGGGAGATGCTGGCTCGAGCTGTATGAACCGTGGCATACTGCTATAATTGCGAGCGTACGAGCTTTATATAGGAACTTAACCCACCGAAGCTTTTTTAGTGACGGCACATCAGTATGCCTTGAGTTTAATGTGCGTATTCTGAACCGTTGAAAACATTTGCTGCGGGGAGGGTGACGCAAAGCTGCAGAAGGTTAGAGCTTGCAGCAAGGCCGATGGGTATTGGAAACAGATAATGCAAGCAAATTTAACATTTATACTTTATTTACCGCACCCGACCACTAGGGTACCAAGGTGGTTAGCTGGCCACTTATTAGAGATACCCATGTATTTTCCATCCTGAGGTCAATCATCATGCATGCACGGTGCGGCTTGATGATGTATATCCCTTGCCCTGTACTCCGCTAATACGTCATTGTGGCGACCGGCTAATAAGAGAGTGATGGGGAATCGATGCCTCAGCAGCTCAATTGCCTCCATATTTGAACTCTGTGATTGCCCAGCTTTCCAGAGTTTGAAACGGGTGCCAGGAGGGCCTGTAACTGATGCCGCTTGGTCTCCGAGAAAGTTGGCTGTGGAGACGCATACCGGTATTGCTGTGTCAGCACAGCAGTACGACGCATTCCATGCATTCCGAAGCAAACATCTTTTCCCAGCGGCGAGGACATCAACACCAACACTTGCGCCCAGCTAAAAATAAACCGACTTCAAAAAGAAACCAAAGTAAAGGTGGATGGCGTCAGGCACAGTAATCGGTATCGAGTCATCAGACTATCCTCCGAGGAGGGCTTAGTCCAACGCCGTGTATTGCACTAAAGTGAGACCAAGACGCGCACGCGCGCCGTGGACTCCAATCCCATGCCGCGCTGTTCCCAGGGTTTTCCGAAGAAAACCGTTATTTCTGATAACGCAGCCCACGTATTCCACGCAGCCTCTTCTCAGAGGGATTTACTAGGGAAGGATTCACCGAATTTACCCACTCTCGTTCAGGCGCCACAGGCGCGTAGAGAGTACACACGGCTAGTACTAGACGCCATAGATTTTGACAGCTCTCGTCAGGTGGTCTAACGACTAGGCCACCAGGCAAAGACTATCCCCCAGAAAGGTTTTAGGTTCAGGTCATCTGTAGCACGCGCTCGAGTGTCACGTGCGCTTCTTAATCGAACCATCGTAACGCCGCCGGAGCGCCTCTTCATATACCCCTTCCCCTTTTCCCTTTTTCAGCAGCAGCTCTTAAAAGGGCAATTGAGTGTAGTTCACATATTGGACCTATTTTGTGAGTTATGCGTCTAGGGCGCTGGACTTGACAGGTCCCAGTTAGTGCTGTGTTTATTGTGAGTCGCGTCACCAACGCTTGCTGCTGACCGAGCCTTAGTCGTCTCTTTCGTCTGGCCGAACCTGTAATTTTTTAAAAATCCAACAATATGACATCACAGCTCGCTGGCCTTAAGAGCACACTTGGTGTTTCCTCGGGGAGATACGCATGCACGGGCGATAACTGGATTAGTGAACTAGTACCACCTCAAGCGTTACTTATCACATAGTGCGCGCTGCTCAGACACAGATTATGCGCCGCCCACGGGCCGCCTACGTCGGGGCTACAAGAATGTGAACACGGATCGCAGTGCTTGGCAATCTCGCGCCCTGTCGTTGCCGAAGGAGGCAGATGCCGTGACCCTAAAGTGGTGGGGGTGACGTCGGTAACGCATTATTAACCCGTACCCGTGGAAAGTGGTGCGGGCGTTGCTTTTAATTGAGGCAACTGAGGCGAGGCGAGCCGGACACACCATGGATGCCGTTCGTAGAGTTCTCGTTATTATTGTGCCGCTTATATTGGCGTTTGTGATAAACAGGCGCTTCAACATAGCGTGGGAGCCAATTGGGCCCGTGCAGTCGAAGCGACTCGAGCTGCACCCCACGCGCGGCGCCTTTGGCAGCAAGCACCAAGAAAAGCTACCGAGGCTGTACATCATTTCAGGCGGCTCGGGCTTCACGGGCTCGTGGATCGCGCGGTACCTGCTGTTGCGCGGCGAGAAGCATGTGCACCTGATCGACCTGGCGCCGCCGCCGCAGGACCTGCTGAAGCACGGCGCAACGCACCACGAGCTGGACCTCAGCGATCCGTCCAGCATGGAAGGGCTTGTGAAGCGGCTGCAGGACCGTGCACACTCCACGACGCACATAGTCGTATACAACTGCTGCGTTGTGAAGCGGTACTGGGCGCCGAACTTCCGCGTCGATCTTGGCGTTTCCGCGTCGGAGACGTTTTTCGTGGCGCTGCGGAATTTCCAGAAGGACCAGGTCACGGTGATCCATGTCGGTGACACGCTGGCGCACCGCACGCCGATCAAGAACCTGGATCGCGTGTGGCCCACGCGCGAGCTGTGGAACCAGACTGCGGCCGGGGATACGGCGTTTGGGTTCAGCGGGAGCAGCAGCGCGAGCGACAACGGCCAGGAGCGCGACCGGTCGTTCAGCAGCTACGCGTGGCACCAGCTTATGGTCGAGCGCATTGTGTTGCAGCTGCAGTCGCTATCGGCAAGTGTTAAGGCGTCGGCTGTGCTGCGTGTGGATGGATTTCTGACGGGTCACGTAGGCGATGGGCTTCTCGAGCCGTGCATCCGCGCGAACACGGCGCTGCTGCACTCGCCGAACGCGAGCGTCACCCTCGTGCACGTGGAGGACGTGGCTCGTGCGGGCCTCGCCCTCGAGCATGCGCTCATGGATCCGTCCACCCGCGAAGAGTTCGATGGCAAGCAGATCACGGTGGGCAGTGACGAGGTGACGACGATGAAGCATGTGTTCGACTACGTCAAGCAGAAGCGGCCGGCCCTCAAGGTCATTCGTCTCGAGCCCATCCTTGTGTTCATCATTACTGCTCTCGTATCGCTGTTCAGCCCTATGATGAAGATCGGGCTGTCGCCCAAAACCAGTAGCTCGAGGCGCGACTCGCTGTTCTGGGGTCTGCCGTACACTCTCACGTTTTCTCGGTTCTACACGGTCCAGGCCGGCCAGATTCCTAATAAAGACAACAAGACGCGACAGCATGAGTTGCTTGGTGTGCAAAATAACTTCTCGCTGTCCCAGACCTTGGACATTGTCTGCGAGGAGGTGAACCTAATCGAGAAGCAGGCGAAAGCAGACAAATAGCGGCCATTCGTCAGGATTAATAGAAGTGCATACAGCGAGCGTCTGATTTGCCTGTTTTTTAACTTGACCCGAGCGCTGTCTTGGCACGGATAGAGTGCGTGGCATGCGGCAAACTGTGACGACAGTGACGTACTTAGATACCAATTATACAATTTAAATAGAAAGAAAGTGTAAAAAGCAAATCAAAATGAGAAAAGAAAAAGAAAAAGAAAGAAAAGAAAAGTATTTGTGCACTTCGTGGCTAAAACCCTGCTTGGTATGGTAGCTTGTTCTGTGCTTTGGTATGCGTGCTGATCAGCTCGCGTAACCAACCCCCCCCCCCCCCCCCCTCCCCATACAGGTAGTCCAACCCTGGAAGCTTTCTTTCTGACCTCTATGCTGTCTCTGCAAGAGACGCTTGCTCTATTACCTGTTCACGTATTCTATCTAGGCAGTGAAGAGCAATTCCTGGCCGAGCTCGAGACGCTGCAGAGCCCTATTGCTGACCCCGAACGCGTCGAGCTGACGTGCTGCAGCGACGCGCACGACTTAGTGGCCCGACTGTGCGCGCTTGACGCGCGGCCGGACTCGCGCGTAGTTGTGTTTGGGCTGCTGCAGTACCTCGAGGCGACGGGCCAGGCCACAGCCGAGCTGGTGCTGCGGCACTGGACGGCGGTGCTGAACAGCGGCGGCCCTGCAGAGCTGCAGTTTGGCGACCGGGCGCAGTCGCCCGTGGTAGACAAGTTGATGAGCACAAAACTTTTTAATAAATAGGCACAGAATAAATAAGAATAGGACAAAGGGACGACTAAGTGTGGCGATGGCGCAGTGCAGGTGGCGCAACCGGCTCGGTCAGGGCCGTGAGGTCCGGCGTGGACGCCGAGGGCAGGCTTGTCGATGGCCGCAGGGACGCCGGCGAGGACGAGGAGGTCGATCCGGGCGCGAGCGACCCCAAATCGCGGTGCTCGAAGCCGCGCATGGACGGGTCGAAGTGGCGCAGGGTCGGCGACATGACGGGCGCGAGCAGCGGGCTGAACACAAGCGCGTTCGAGTGGAACTCCTCGAAGGCCGGAAGGTTCGCGACAGCGCTGTACTGGGGCGGGGACAGAGGCACGTCGGCGTACATGGGCGGCACCTCGTCCTCCCACGAGATTCCGAGGCCCGGGCGGTCGACGACGGGGAACGCGAACTGCATGCGCAGCACTCGGGCGCTGCCGCTGAGCATGCCCTGCTTTGCCTGGGGCGAGCTGAGCAGCTCCTCGGCCGTGAGCAGCTCGCAGATGAGCTGGTGGCTAACGCTGAGGCCAGCGACGGGGTCCTCGAGGTCCTTTGTGGCGCGGCTCAGGACGCCCGGGCAGAAGTCGGGGTTCGAGAACTCGACGTGGCCCTTCTGCAGGGTGTAGTCGGTTTTCCAGCCCGTCCGGTGCTGACCGAACCCGAGCGTCTGCTTGAACTCGTACTCCTCGTCCTTGGACTCGCCCCACTTCACGCGCACCGTCTCGTCGACGCGCCAATTGATGCGCTTCAGCTGCCACCGCTTGAACCGCTGGTTGGGCGCAGCGGTGGGCTGCGTCGGCGACACGAGTCCCTCCATGCGCATCTCGGCGTGGACCTGCGAGTTGGGAAACAGCGCCGTGGGCAGGACCATGCTTAGTGTGAGCGTTGTTGGCGGGAAGATGCGCACGGACGTGCGTTCCGTGACGTTCATGACACTGCGCCCGATTTTGAGGGGCAGGCGCGCCTCGCTGCGCTTGTTGCTGTGTTTTGTTGTGGCGGTTGCCTCGATGAAGTAGTCGACGCTGAACAGGCTTGTTCTGCTCGTTGGCGGCAGCGTGCCGGGGAGCAGGTGCGAGAACGGGTAGGCGAACGTGGCCGAGGCCAGGATGTGCGGGTGCTTCAGGATATCCCACGTTGCAAGAACGTTGCGCTGCAGCTGCTTGCCCCCCATTTTCTTGGCAACGTGCGGCGGCAGCTTCATGGCAATCTCCTGCACAATCGACATCGACACCTCCTGCAGGTCCACAACGCCGTTTGTGCCGCCGCTGCGCGTGAGGTCCACGTCGCAGATGCCGCTGATCAGCGCGCCGGAGCTCTCGTGCGGGGCGCCGTACATGATTGCCGGCGGCGTCTCCAGCATGATGCGGAAGCCGACGGGCTCGTCCTCGGCCGACCGCTTCGGCCGCAGCGACGTGAGCGACCGCACCGAGCCGTTCGACGCCTGTGGCGACAGCCCGAGCGGCTCAGCGCCGTGGCTGCTGCTGCCGGCACCGCCCGCACCGCCGCCGCCACCATGGACCGCGTGCTCCTTCGAATCTTTTTCCTTCGAGGCGCGGCCCCGCAGCGAGCTAAGAATCGACTCCCGCTTCTGCATTCGGTGGGTTCCCGGAATAAAAAAATCGGAAAGCCGCTCAAGTTAGGGTCCGGCGGATGAGAGAGAAAGGAAGCCACGGAGGAGGGGGAAAGGGCCACTACTGCTGTTAGGGTATGCTTTTCGATAGGCTTATTATACGTCTTTTAAGCCTCTCGCCAAACCCAAATCACACAACGGCACGCCAAACAGCGTCACACTTATAAGCACGAACCCTGCACGGCTCACCGCCCACTCGGTCGCCGCACGCACGGGTTGGCGTTTTGGCACTCGCCAAATTGCTCCGTGCGGCCCACCTCATACACCGTGCGGCCCATCCCACCGCGCGTCCCGCCAAGGCCATGCTTCGCAACCCACGCAAGTCACCGAGAAACCGTTAATAACCTGCAGCTCAGTGACAACTACCCACCCGCAGCGCGCTGCACCGCCGAAAAGCTCCAGTAGGAGACGCGGCGATCCTCTCTGCTTCTGTGGTGTGGTGGTGGGTGTCATATGGCTCATCAACCTTGGGCCGAGGAATACCCTTACCCGGCACACGGAACGTGCAGCAGCGCAGGCTCTCCGAAAAGAAAAAAGCCTGGAAACCACCGAGAGGAATGTCGCTTCGCAGCTCGCTTTGGGGGTGGGGCCGGCGGTTTGCCTCGACGCTGGGCGACCTTGCCCCGCCACGGGGCGCCACGCGCCAGCAGACGCGTGTGGGCCGCGGCCCGGGTAGCGGCCGGGGCAAGACGGCCGGCCGCGGCACAAAGGGCCAAAAGGCGCGCCACAGCGTGCATCCGTGGTTCGAAGGTGGCCAGACGCCGATCACAAAGCTGTTTCCCAAGGTCGGCTTCGACTCCGCCATCGCCAAGCCTGCCGAAATCAACCTCGGCACGATCCAGCGCCTCATCGACGAGCGCCGCATCAACCCGGCGCTCCCAGTCACCATGCGCGAGCTGTACAAGAGCCGCGCGCTAGGCGGCGATGCCCTGAGTGGCGTCAAGATTCTGGGCGGTGGCGCGCAGCGGCTGCGCCAGCCCATTGCGCTGAGCGCATCGAGCGCCACGGCCGACGCCATCGCGCGCGTCGAGGAGCTCGGCGGCAAGTTCACGGCCGAGTACTACACGCCATTCGGCATGCGCGCGTTGACGCGGCCCGAGGCGACGCTGCGCAAGTACGCACGCCTGCCGCTGCGCGCGCGGCCGGTCAGCCGCCGCAACATCGAGTTCTACCGTGACGAGGAGCGCCGCGGCTACCTTGTGGGCACGCCGGGCGCGCCCGAGGTGAAGAACCTGAACCGTTCCAAGCGCACTGCCGTGAGCCCGCTCGTGGCAAAGCTGAAGGAGCTCGAGGCGGCGGACCCAAGCGTCGCCGGCGCGCGTCAGGCGTTCCAGTAATGTTGTATATAGTCTTAACGAAGCCTATGGTCCTTAACTCGGACTGAGCAAGCAAACGAAACAAATTTAGATGTCACGGTGTCGTCACTTGTTGTTTTCTTTTCCAATGCATCGAAAGTAATCTTGTATATAGCCTCAACGAAACGTACGGTCTTCATTTCATATGTTTCTTTCTCGTTTTATTTTCAAATGCATATATATATGTATATATACGTATACGTATTCAACAGCCTGACGCGGCGGGGTATTTCTGTGGTGCTACAACGCTATCTTAAGGCAACGCTATCCTGATGCGTCCGGAGACGGGGGGCATGACACGAGTCCTGGCGAGTTCAGCGGGCTCTGGCTCGTGGGCGCGTCCTCGAACTCTCCATCGTCACTCAGGCTGCTGGCCAGCGAGACAGAGCTGCCCTGCGACGGAGGCGCAGCCGATGTACTGAACTGCTGCGGCGGCGACTTCGGGTACAAAGAGGTGACGAGCCCGGGTGCATGCGTCGCCGAGTGCGTGCGCTCGTGCGTTGTGACTGCCGTCGGAGCGCCAGAGCTT
This sequence comes from Entelexis stigmatis, assembly GCA_030563545.1. Lineage (NCBI taxonomy): Eukaryota > Fungi > Ascomycota > Dipodascomycetes > Dipodascales > Trichomonascaceae > Entelexis > Entelexis stigmatis. The sequence goes on from JAJMJC010000008.1 coordinate 56,333, forward strand.
ACTGCATGGGCCTGTGCTGATGGCCCCAACTGGGAGTCCTGCCGTGCCAGTCCATCTGGGACCGCGGTTGTAGGCGAGACCTGCTCGGTCAAGTTATCGCGCGACTGGCCAGATACTGTGCCGGGGTCAAGACTGCTGTGCCTCGAAGCTGCGACTCCCGGCACTGCCGCCACACCCGGTTGGTGATGGGGATGATGATGCTCCCGCGCATCCTGCAGCTGCTGGTGCTGCTGCAGATGCTGCTTGTGGGACTGCTGCTTTTCGGCCAGGCGCATTTCGGCCAATCGCTCCACCTCTTGCCAGGAGGCGGCCCGCTGCGTAGTCCGCTCTTTTTCTGCCCGTTTGCGCTCGCGGTAGTCGGCGGCACACTTTTCGTACAGGATCGGGTTCGCCTCAAGAAACATTTTGGTCGCAGAGTGCACCATGCTGTGGATGGCGCGGTTCCAGTGGCCGGAATTGTCGCACAGCGCCGGAAAAAGAATCGGCAGCAGCACGTCACTGTTCTCGGCCACCAACGTCGAGAAGTACTCGTGCGTCCAGTTGCACAGGGCTCGCTCGGCAACCTGGCCATGCGGCGACGCAATGCAGTGCGCGAGCTGTGTGAACAGAGGCACCTCGACCTTGACAAACTCGTTGGGCTCCATGGCATCGAAGATATCCTCCAGCTCCAAAAGGAACAGAATCTCCTTGGGGCTGGATACCTTTGGCCAGTAGCGCAGCAGACCCATGATTACCTCCTGCGTGAGGCCCGGGTCCTTTTCAAGGAACTGCACGACACAATATGTGAGGTGGGAGTGGTACTGGCCTAGGCTACGCGCAGTATGCAACGGAATCAGCACGCGACTCAAAAACACCTTGTGCTCCTCCTTTAGCGGGATGGCAAACCCGTTGATGATGCTGCCAAAGATCTCCAACAGCTCGGCAACGCCATTGAACCGGCCAGTCTCGTAGATGAACTGCAAAAAAACATTGTTGATGGACCGTCTGATGAACGGGCGCGAGCTCAAAAACTTGCCGTATATGCGGTGCAGTGTCGTTTTCAAATAATCGCGCTCGCGCGGGTCCTCAGAATCAAACAATTCCAGCAAGGACAATATAAAGCTCTGATCAATGTACTGGCGTGCCAACGCCACGTTAAGGTCGGGCGAATCAATGAACCGGAGAAAAAACTCGTACACCAGCGACATGTGCGGCCACGCATCCACGTTCACGGGCTCGTCATCATCCGGGTCATAAATGTCGCCAAACGGGTTCTTAGGCGGCGGAATGGGCCGAATTATGTTGCGCGAAAACATGTTTACAACCGCCTCGTAGACGTCGTCGCCGCCAAGAAAGATTTCCGACGTCGATACGAAGTCTATGAGCTCGCACAGAGCGACGCGCTTGATCTCCTTCCCCATGGCGTCACTGCCTGGATCACTGAAGTTAAATATGACGTTGCACTGCTCGATCTTCGCGAAGAATAACGGGATATGGTCGTGCGGTGCCACGTCCTCGAACGACGGCAGCTGCTCGAGCTGGCGCTCACTGCTGATCTCGAGCCGGCTCGAGTTGTGCCGCTGCGGGACGTCCAGCCCATCCACGCGGTCGAGCCATCCCCGGCGCTCCTGTCCTCGAAAATCGCCGGCCTGCAGCGTATCGCCGGACTGGCCCGCTATGGTCCCGTTCGGCGGCGAGCCCGGGGGCGGCGGCGAGTGGAGCGAGCCCTGACTGTGGCTTTGGACCTGGGCTACCGACGTGGCAACGGCCACGGCGTGGCCATGCTGTTGCGCTGCCGCAGACCCCGCCGACCCCTGCGCTGATGCCGTGGTGGCGGTGGGCGAGCCTTGTTTACTGGGCGAGGGCTGCGGTTTGGGCGACTGCAGCTGGCGATTCAGGTCCTTACTGCTGGACCGACGTTTTGAGCTGAAAGAGCCTGTGCTTGAATCTCGCGATTGAGTTGACGCCGTCGACGAGCGCCGCGATGACACGCCCGTGTTGTTCATATCGAATGCCTCGGGCCGGATCTGGTCAGCACCGCCGCCCTTGTAGCCGGAGCCATGCCCGCTGTCCGACGAGTTCCTGGACGGCGATGCCGGCAGAAACTGGCTGCCGCTACTGCTGCCGCTGCTCCCGCCGTGCCCGTGTCCGTCCGCGTCGTGTGGACCGGGCCCAGGCGCTGCTGGCGGTTGCGGCGCGGAGCCCTTGCGGCTCTTGTCGGACGACGAGCTTTTCGACCGCCCCAGCCGCTTCGTCCAACCTTTCATCATTTTCGCGCAAAATAGCGGGTGCTGCGCTTGCTAATGACGGCCTCGTGGATGGGGAATCAGCGGCTCAACGACACCTGTTCCGCGCTGGTCGGAAGGGTGGCCTGCTGAGTAAACAGGGGCCACGCCATACGTCCGGCACGAGGGGCCAGGAATGGGATGGGATCGCCGGCCGGTAACTAATCTAATCCAGTGATTCTCGTCGCAGAGTGCCGTGCGCCAAACCTGGGTGGGCGCTTTATAAAGCCTGCATAACACGCACAAATACAAGGATCAGCACTGCTTGTGACGCCCTGAAGTGCACATTCCCCGGTGTGAATAATAGAAATACCTAACGAACATGATATAGCCACGAGTATGGGCCTCAGTCATGGAGCCAGGTCCGTATCCAAGTATGTATATAGTTACGTAGGTCGGAGTTCATACTTGTTGCGGCCCAAATGAGTAATGCAGGTCATATGTCCATGGATCGTGGAAGGTGGAGTGGCCAGCTGCTTGGAAGCGGTATGCAATTGACTCGGTGGCTACGATCCGCTGGAGAGTCGACATGGAGATCGGATCTTCCTATGATACGGAGACAAAGAAGTGGGGGGAGCGACTAGGCAATCAGGCGGTCTTGGACGGTAGGATGTGCGCGTGTCGTGGATACTTCGCCAATCGAGGTGGGTTGCTCAACTGCTCGCGTGGTCGTCCCAGTAACATCGCAGTTTCACACTACAAGTAGTTTAATGACGCTAAATAAATACGGCAGTTATTTAACCCTTCCAAAACACTATGGTGGCCGGCTCAGGCTTCCTGGCGAATAGCCTCATTCCTCTGCCTACCCTGTGCATCCTCAGTCCCATAATCAGATGCGTGCGTGAAGTCGCCCTGTTCGTACTCTATCCGCCCAGGTGCGGGGCCAAGATCCTCTAGCTGCTGCCCATCGGCCTCGGACGCTCCTTCTTCCACATCCTCGTAGTACTGCGCCTGGTCCTGCAGGCGGCTGGACTCAGTTGTAAGTTCGGTCAGCTCACGCAGCTTCGGTACGGAGATGTTCGCAGGAATATATGGCTCAAGCTTCTCCAGCGTGCGAGGCGCAGCCAACTCAAACGGCCCCGAATCAGACAACGGCCGCAAATCCATAAGAAGACGCGTGCTAGCGTTCTTGTCCTCCTTGACACGACGCGCAATCATCTCGTGTGTCGACTGGCTCACAGGCGTCTCGTAATCTGCAGACTGGTAGTTCGCAATCAGGCGCTGAATCTGCGTCGGCGTCAACGACCAGCAAATGTCGTAAATGATGCTTGCATCCTGCTCATAGTTCTTCTTCAGCTGAAGCAACTTGGCCGCCTGCGTAATAGGCTCTAGCGGTATGCCACCCTCCTGGAACGAACTGGCCTTGCACCATTCGTCAATACGAGTCACATTATAGTTGATCTGAACCGCCCGTTTCCAAGACAAGAAGTTGCGGCGCATAACCATATCGTTAAAGGCCTTGGCACCAATGAGGGTCATAAGCTCCTTAAGCGGCTGCTTAACATAGTGGTCCTCTAGGTAGAAGCCCTCAAGAGCACTCAGAACCTTACTGAGCATGAGAATGAGGTCATCCATGGTGGGCTGCTGGGCAGGCCCAAACAAATTCGAGAAAATACCACCGCCGCTAGAGGCGTCCGTCTTGAATCCAGGAATGGATTGCTCCTCGATGACAGCCGGAACAATCAACTTGTCCAGAATCTTCTTCAACTCCTTCATGTACATATGGTAGATGTTGAAGAGGACGCTTGTTGCGTCGTCCTTGGCCATGCGCGTGAGCGAGGCGTATTGGTGCAGCTCCTGTCCAGACATCTGCTCCTGGAGCACAACGTTCTGTGAGATGTTGTTTTCAGCAAGCGAAAGGAAGCTGTATATCTCGTGAACGTTCGTAAGCCACCAGGGACCCACGTCGATCATGCGATCACTGCTCGTCTTTTGCACTGTCTCCTGAATAGTTCGCAAAATGGCACCAATCATCTTCTCGCTCTCCTCGATCAAACCAAATCGCCACAGCTCAGAGATAATGAGATTCGTAATGTTAGCAGGGAACAGCACGTCCCGTTCCGGAATGCTCTCCGTCGGCTTCACATTCGATATCATGGGCGGCACGGGAACCTCTAGAGAACGGATCAGTTTTGTCAACATCTCCTCCTTAGCACCAAGAGGCTCACGCAGTGCCTTCTCAATGGCGTCGTTAAGCCGTTTCATCTCGTCACTGTACTCGTACTCAACCAGCATTCTCTGTCGCGGAGCCTGTGTCCCAGCAGCAAGGTCTGCTGTCACTTGCTGGCGGTGGTATGAGGCCACAGCTGCCGTGCCAATCTGCGCCGTTTGGGCCTGAGCCAGCGCCTGTTCGAGCTGGCCCTTAGACTGACGCAATTCACTGTTCTCGAGCTGCAGTTGCTGAACCAAGCGCTCCTGCTCCGCCAGTGTGTCACGTAGCTGATCAATCTGCTTCGTCGCAGTCCCAAGTTCGACCCGCAACTCGTTGACTTCGGCCACACGCTCATCGACTGTGCGCGTCAAGTGCTCATGGTGTTGGGCAGCCTCGCTGCTTCGCGTTGCGTGAGTCTGAGTGGCAGTTTGAAGCTCTCGCTCAGCAGCCTGCCGTGCCTCCTCAGCTTGGGCAAGGCGCTCCGATAGCGAACGCGCATCCTCGCGCTGAGCACTCAACACGTTCTGGAGCTCAATTACTTTGTTCTCCATACGGTACTGCTTCTCTTCGAAGTGTTTCACCGAGTGCTGCTCCTCCTTCAGCTTCTGCAGCTGTCGTTGAGCACCGCGCCGGCGAACCATTGATTGAACAATAGTGAGAGAGTGAACCTTGCGCTCATGTTCCCTTTTAGCCCGGTACGAACGGATAAGGGTCTGAATGGCCACAGCCGCGTCGTTTCGCTGCTCCTCCACCGCGCGCGTTTTCGCCTGGCGAGTCCGCACCACTGCCTGGATTCCGAGCACAGCTGCCTGCACGGTCTGCAGTCGCTGCACCTGGACATGGCGACGAGCAAGCGCTTGAAGAGAGACAACCAGGTCCTCAGCCCGCTGCTTGGCAGCCCTAGACCGGGCCAATGATCCACGCGCCTGCGCTTGCAGCACAAGCACGAACGACTGAATATTGCGGTACTGCTTTCGGGCTACTTGCATCTTGAGTCGACGCTGGATTGCCACTGCCGCGTCGACATGACGCTTAGTGCGACGGTTTTCCAGCTGGGCCAGCATGCCGGCTGCCATGAATACCTTGTTCTTACCCAGCGCATAGGACTTCCGCTTAGATTGGGGATCATCATGGGCTTCCAGAATAGCCAAGCATATATCTCTGGGCGACTTGGTATCTCGAAGTGACGAATGGAGCAACAAGTCATATCTATTGACGAATTCCGCATAGGGCCAGCGGCCTGGGAACCCCATACTTGATATGCGAATCGTCTCAAGGACACCGCAAGCTCGCAGTTGTGACAGCACCATTGGACCATCGAACGCCCAAGCCTCTTTCTGCTCATTTGGCTTGATACACCGAATATAGTGTGCGTTAGTGGACGAGATGGTGTTCATTAGCTCGATGAGACTCGTCTTAAACATGTTGCCAAGCGTTGGCCGTTTCACCACCCCGCGGCGCGGAGGTCCCGCCGGTGCTGCAGACTCAGGAGCGGCCGTTCCTGCAGCATTTGCAGGTTCAGCAGTTTGCAGCTGAAGGATCTCAGACAGGAAGGAATTGGACGTGCCATTAAGCATCTCAATCACTGTATCTGGTACCGTATCACGGTTTTTCTCAATAAACCCTTCCGTCTCGTACTCGACATCGTGGGCGTAGTGAGCAACGATGAACGACGATTGGCCCAACCGCGGGCGGCGGAAGTGCGGTTTTCCCTCCAGAGTGCCGTACATTTTCTGAGCGAACCCTTCATCCGAGCCAGCCGGAAGCCGCGACTCTTCGTCCAGCAAACCAAGCACGCCCATCTTAGACTCAATGAGAGTAATGCACGGCTGGTTGTCGACAAAGTCGATGTAGGTCCAGTCGATCTCTTCACTTTCATACTCGGCCTGTTCGAGCTTGAACACGTGCTGGTTGAACTCCTGTTGCAGCTTCTCGTTTGCATAGTTGATGCAGAACTGCTCGAACGAGTTACGCTTGAAATGCTCAAAGCCGTAAATATCAAGAACACCGATAAAGCGGTCTTCCTCGTTACCGCCGAACAGCTTGGAGTTGACGGCGCTTACGAGCCAGTCAAAAAGGGCTGAGTACACGTACTTTGCGATGGAATCTCTCACGACTAGCGCCGTCTTCGCATCCAAGTCGCTTTGAATGGCCTGATTGCGCACTTGAAGTTGTTTCTTCATGAGCCACTTAGACAGTTCGGCTCCCGAAATTCCCAGCAGCTCCGCGCACTTGACAAGAGCCGGGTCCTCGGTGCTGACAAGCACGTTGCGGCTCGTGCTCTTGAGTTCGACGTTACCAAGATGCAGCAGGGCGGCAAGCACCTCGAATACGCGCCACTGTTGCTCCGAGTCGATACCGACCACGTCCAGCGCCTGTCTGGTCTCGGCAAACTCCTTCCCGTCGTCGATGCCAACAATGTTGGGGTCACCTTGGTTCACATAGTGGAAGGCCTCCAGGCCGGCGGCCAGCCCCAGCCTCTCAAGGTCGGGCTGCGCCAGGCCACGTAGGAGCTGGTAGAAAATGTGGTAGTTACGCTCCGTCTGAGGGTGGAAAACAATGCGGCTGCGTTCAAGCAGGTATGTGCGGATCCGCGCGCCGCTAATCTCGTAGTGGTGGTCGAAGCGGATCTCGAGGTACTTGCCGAACCGGGACGAGTTGTCGTTCCGCGTTGTCTTTGCGTTTCCGAAAGCCTCCATGATGGGGTTCGTGGCAAGAATCTCGCGCTCGGTGCGGCTGAGGCCGTCGTCCTCTACGTCCGTGACCGCGCGCTTCTTCGCAGGGTCCTCCACGGTCGCAAAGTAACGCATGATGTACTTGGCGCTCATTGTTTTTCCGGCGCCGGACTCGCCACTGACAACAATGGTCTGGTTCTTGTTGTCGCGTTGCAAGCACCGCAGAGCGTCCTCAGCGATGCTGAACAGATGCGGTTCAAGCTCGCCTCTTTGCCGCCCACTATACATTTGTACGACATCCCTAGTGTAGAGGTTATCGACACGGTCGAACGGATTTGTGGCAATCAGCACAATGCCGCTGAACGTGTAGATTTGCAGGTGCGAGTAGCGCTCGTGGATGGCGTGCAACACGCTCGGTTCGTTGAGGTAGCTCAGCGTCACCAGGTCTGCAGTAGCTTCGAGTGCCGGCGGGTTCCGCAGCGGAAGCTCAGGTGCTGGGTCCTGGTGGATGGTGATGGTTTGGGTCTCCGGAGAGCTGTCCGCGCCATCGGCGTGCACAGACACTTCTACCACGCACTCTGTCGCGCTTTTGACGTCCCTGGATTCGACCTGCGTGCTCACCCAGCCCGAGGACTTACTGGGAATCCAGCACCGCGCGCCGACCTCGTACGAGTCAAACATGGTGAACGTGTCTGAGGAAAGAGAGGAAATGGCGAATGCGGTAATGTGATTACGTTGTGAGGCGTGCGACGCGTCGGTCACGCGACTAATGAGAACACGAAGACTGGCCAGGCTGAAGTCCGGCCTCAGGCAGCCGGACGATTACCAAAAGGGCCGCACGGAACACTACCGTTTTAGCCGTGCTCAGGGAACACCTATAACTACAATTAGACTATGCACAGGACAACATATATAGGAAGCCACGCCGTGGAGCACATAGAGAGACGCGTCATCCAGCGACATCGTGCAAGGGAACCCCTGGCATGCCGTCACAACATCATAACACATTAATACAGCCACCCAACGACTCTTTATTTCCCATCCAAGGCTTCACGCGGCTACTGAGCCTCATAGAAGGCGAAGGATCCCCTACTCGCGCGCGTCCCCGATGACATAAGCGAAAGTAGACGAGTGGCCGTACAGGAGAATGCAGCGGCGGCGGCCTCTGGGGGCACGAACCTTGTTGTTGCCTTGATATTAGTACCTTGGGTTTTCCTCGTTAGTGTTGACTGCAGGATCCGTTTGCATGTGAGCAACGCAGATTGCGACAGGTGTACTATTACCATGGGGTTGGTCGAGCTCCAGGAAATCAGCTCAGTATAGGAATTAGTACGTAGTGTTTCTTGAAAACCACCTTTTCCTTGGCACAATAAAACATATTTATATAGCTGAGAGGAGAGCCCCTATCTCTCGAGGGCTACCTTGATGTATTCGAGACATCATCCACCATGTTGTTCGTTCGAATGTGTCAGCGTGAGAGCTTGATTATAAAGATCAGAAAGCTAAGAACTAGCTCTCGAGTCCAAAGTGGTCGACTATCTCGTACAGTTCCACTATAATAGAGTTACTAGTATTGCGTAAAAGTGATACGACGTACCGAATCATTGTCAAAAGTATTTTAACCAACAAATCTTCTATTTAGCCTCATCACATGCGCGTCGCGGAGAGCGTCTTCACGGCGGTGTATAGTTTCAGAATTACACCGCTATTGAGCCAAGATACTCGCTTTGTATTCTAAATGGTTTATGAACTAGGGGGGCACGAAAAGGCTTCCCCGCGGCGCTTAGCTGTCACAAGCGTCGCTAACGGTTCTCCCAATGTGACATTTGCTTTCGAATAATCATGGCCCAGTAACTTGCATGCAGGGGAAGGGTTACTCCGTCACTTTGTGTGGATGCAGACGTAGCACGCGCGAGTAGCAATCATCATCGCTGCAAGGAGGAGAGGGGATATTCTGGAATCAACCAAAGAGCTGCTACGACGAACGATTCCGGAGGATTGAGAACAAGAAAAATGTGAATTTGAGCTCGTATCTGCTGTCGGAGAGGGCCTTGCGCCCCTTAAACGTGGAAAACGAGCAAGCGACAGAAACGACGGCGGGTCCTCAGCCGCGGAGCACGAATCCGCCCCATCATCTTACAGTTCGCCCGCGCGACGCTGCCAAATAGGCGAAGAACCGCCGTGGCACCACCACAATACCCGCTGCCCTCACACAAGCATTGCATAACCCACTTGTCCTGGGTAGGGGCGACATTTGATCAGACCCCCCCTGTATGAAAGAGTGACAGCTTGCCACCCAGTGATCTTAAGATGTTTCCTAGGGGCAAACCTGGCACTCCTGACGGCAGTATTTAACGTGTATTTACTCATTTTTCGCATCAGTCAAGTTGGAAGGCCTCGGGCAACACCGCAACCCCCCGGCCGCAACGTTATGCAGTACTCGTGTGGCCATACGCATTGCCCCGCCCCAATCCCCCCGTGCGTCACCCTAGTCCCGTCTCAGTCCAAGCTCGATCGATGGCCTAGCTGGCGGATCCCTAGTGGTGACCGCTGTTGCGACAAACAGGCCCAGGTGCATGATGTTAGGGCGGTGGTAAGGGCTGCGCGAACAGTCTTGCCCATCCAGCGGCATATATAAGTGGGACAGCACCAATTGCTGGCAGCGCCTAACGGAACAGTAAATCAAGAATAATGTCGGCACCCAAGTACGGAGCATTTGGCGAGTCCACGACTCTGCCTGCGTGGAAGGAGCTGCAGAAGCTCTACGATACCACGGGCAAGGACATTCAGGTCCGCCAGGAGTTCGAGAAGGACCCCAAGCGCGTTGAGAAGTACTCGTTCGAGTTCACGAACTACGACGGCTCGAAGATCTTCTTCGACTTCTCGAAGAACCGCATCACCGATGCCGTGCACTCGCAGCTGCTGAAGCTTGCCGAGGAGGTGGAGCTCACGAAGCTGCGCGACGCCATGTTTGCTGGTGAGCACATCAACGTTACGGAGGACCGTGCTGTGTACCACGTTGCTCTGCGCGCGCACGGCGACGCGCCCATGAAGGTGAACGGCGAGGACGTGCTGCCCGAGGTGAAGGCGGTGCGCGAGCACATGCGCGAGTTCAGCGAGGCTGTGCGCAGCGGCAAGCACACCGGGTACACCGGCAAGAAGATCACTGACGTGGTCAACATCGGCATTGGCGGCTCGGACCTTGGCCCAGTCATGGTGACCGAGGCGCTGAAGCACTACGCCTCGGACATCAATGTGCACTACGTGTCGAACATCGACGGCACGAACCTTGCCGAGGTGCTGAAGCCGCTGAAGGCGGATACGACGCTGTTCCTTGTTGCGTCGAAGACATTCACGACGGCTGAGACGATCACGAACGCGACCACGGCAAAGGAGTGGTTCCAGAAGAACGGTGGCTCGCAGGAGGACGTGTCGAAGCACTTTGCTGCGCTGTCGACGAACACCGAGGAGGTGAAGAAGTTCGGCATCGACCCCAAGAACATGTTCGGCTTCGAGAACTGGGTTGGCGGCCGCTACTCCGTGTGGTCGTCGATCGGCCTCAGCGTTGCTCTGTACGTGGGCTACGACAAGTTCGACGAGTTCCTGCGTGGTGCTGAGGCGATGGACAAGCACTTCAAGTCGACGGACCTGGCCAAGAACATTCCTGTGCTGGGCGGTCTGCTGAGCGTGTGGTACACGAACTTCTTCGGTGCGCAGACGCACCTGGTCGCTCCCTACGACCAGTACCTGCACCGCTTCCCTGCGTACCTGCAGCAGCTGTCGATGGAGTCGAACGGCAAGGGCGTGAACCGCGCGTCGCAGTTCGTCGACTACCAGACTGGCAACATTCTGTTCGGCGAGCCCTGCACGAACGCTCAGCACAGCTTCTTCCAGCTTGTGCACCAGGGCACGAAGCTGATCCCGACGGACTTCATCCTTGCGGCGAAGTCGCACAACCCGATCCGCAACAACCTGCACCAGACGATGCTTGCGTCGAACTACCTTGCGCAGTCGGAGGCTCTTTTGAAGGGTAAGGACGAGCACCAGGTCGCGTCCGAGGGCGCGAAGCCCGACCTCGTTAACCACAAGGTGTTCAGCGGCAACCGCCCGACCACGTCGATCTTGGCGCAGGAGCTGACGCCGGCCACGCTGGGCGCGCTCATTGCCTACTACGAGCACTTCACCTTCACGGAGGGCGCTGTGTGGAACATCGACTCCTTCGACCAGTGGGGTGTCGAGCTGGGCAAGGTGCTTGCCAAGAACATCCAGAAGGACCTCGAGGCGTCGGGAGAGTCGTCTTCGCACGACCCGTCCACGAACGGCCTCATCAACCTGTACAAGAAGTGGGCCGCTTAAGCTGCAGGGCCTACTCACTGTATCTGACGAGACGTACTTAAGTTGTTAACTGCATTTCTGCTTTAGAACGCATAGCTAAACTTGGAGATAGAGCGTGCGGCGCGACTCGCGCGTGACCAGCGCGCTGTGGTGGGCCGGTTGGATTGGTGACGCCTGCATAGCGGTTATGTGTTGCTGTATAAACGTACTGTGTTGGCGCTGAACGCGGGCTGCTCTGTCGCTCTTTTAACTAAGTGTTAAGACGCCGCGGTCTTCTAGTTTACAGTCGACGGTACCCACCTGACCGGAGTCTTTCCACGCTTGTCACCCCACCTGTTCCCGCCACATACGGCCCCCGCTTAGTATTTACATCTGACGCGCGGTACGTGCCACCGCACCAACTGTTTATGTCTATTTTAGCGCTCCTATTCTTTGAAACTAGTTCTCTATACATTTTTTTTATGGCACTAGCGCTTTGCGCATGGGCTCTATGCGCGGATGCTTGGCTGGCGCGGAACATGTGAGTGCAGTGGCGCGGACCCTAGCTTAGAGAGGTATTTGAGCAGTCGAACCCGGGGGTTGCCAGGACGGCCACAGACGTCGGACCACGCCTGCGCAGAGCCTTTAGATGCAGCGGCAAATACGCCTGGCCAACCTGGGCGCCACTGTGAGGGCCATGGAGCGGGCAATTCCGCACCTGCTACAGCAGACGATGCCGGCGGAGCTGGTGCACCCGAACATCCGGTTCGAGGTGTTTCCCGAGACGCACCGGCTCAGCGTGTGCGGCGCGACAAAGTACAGGACGCTGCAGCGCATGATCCAGATCGGCGTGTCGCCGTGGCTCGTGCCGTCCGGCACGAAGCTGAGCATTCTGAACTTTCGCATAACGAAGCAGCCCGCCGTGGAGGAGCGGCGCCTGCTCGTGCACTGGCGCACGGTGCTGCCCGAGCACGCGCCGCCGGGCGACGCGCCGAACCTCGTGCTCGAGCCGGGCCGCCTCATTGCCAGCCTGGGCCTGCTGCCGGAGGAGCACCCCGTGCTGGCCGGCTCGTTTGAGTTCGGCTTCGACGACAGCTGCCGCCGCGTGCTGCTACATATTTTGCGAAACGTAGAGTATATGTCCAAACCGGACAGCCAACTTATCTGTACATAGGGATTTTCCGCGCTAATGGTCGTCTTAATCGAGAGTAGGGCCCGTCGTCCGCATGCTTCGCCAGGTGGGCGAGGTGCGGCGGGCGGTAGATGTTTGAGCTTGGCTGCTCGGGCGGCTCGAACGGCTCGAGTGGCTCCAACGCTTCCTCGGGCGAGTCGTCGTCGTCCAGCGACAGCGAGTCCATGGCAAAGATGTCGTCTGCGTCCTCGCCAAACGTGTCCTCGGACGCCTTTGCCCCCGCACCGATCTCTTCCGCCTCTTCCTCCTCTGCCTCGGGCTGTTCGGCGTGCTGCGGCAGAGCGAGGTTTCGCTTGCCGACGCTGCTCGCTGCCGTACGCGGGCGATGCTGCTGCTGCTGCTGCTGCTGCAAGCGCGAGCTCGGGGGCGTGAACATGAGACGGCGGTCCCACGGCGTGGCAGGCGTCCTCAGCGAGTGCGCAACAGCGGTCGGCACGCGGAACGGCTTGTGCACAACCGGCACCATCGACATGGGCGGCGTGCCGTAGGTGCCGAACGACGAGAGCGGCGAGCGCGCGAGATGCTTCTTCTCGAGCCGAGCAATCTCTTCGTCCATCGTCCAAGTGCGCACGCCGAGCAGCGCGCGGCGCAGCTGGCCCAGGTCGCGGTTGTCCGGGTCGATGGTCAGCGCGTAGCGCAGCACGCCAAACACGTCGGCGCTCAGCGACGGGAAGATGTCGTAGAGAGCCTCGCGTGAGCTGGCGAAATCCGTGAACAGACGGTCCCGCGCCGTGGCCTGCGTGAACGGGTTGCGGCCGAACAGCAGGTTCAAAAGCACGACGCCGACGGCCCAGATGTCGGCCTTTGCCGCGTCGTAGGCCTTGGCCGAGCGGTCGAAGCACTCCGGCGCCATGTACTGCTCGCTGCCGGTGCCGAAGTCTGTGCACATGTGCTCCGTCGTGGCCAGGCCCCAGTCGCCGAGCTTGATTGACGCGTGGCGGTGCAGAAAGATGTTCTCGGGCTTCACGTCGCGGTGGTACACGCCGACGGAGTGGCAGAACTCGAGCAGGTCGATGAGCTGCAGAATGACGCGCCGCGTCTCCGCCGTCGACAGCCGCTTGCCCGACGCAATCACGTCGTGGAGGTCGCCGCCGGGGCAGTACTCGAGCACAAGCACCATCTCGTTGCGCGGCACGTCCTCGAAGTGGTCAATGAGCTGCACAACCTGCGCGTGGCTGGCCACGCGCGCGTGGATTGCGATCTCCGCCTCCACGTCGTGGCGGCTACTCAGCGCCAGCGACACACGCTTCGCCGCATACAGCCGGCCCGACTGCGTGTGGCGCACGAGCTGCACCATGCCGTACGACCCCTGGTTCAGCACAGAAACCTCCGAGTACCGCTCCATGGCTCGGGTTCCTGCTGGGGTCTCCACGGTTCCACGAGGCTCTAGAACCCCGGATCACAAACAGCAAGACTGTGCCGATGAGAAGAAGCCGGTTTGAACCAGACCGGCAAAGCTACGAGTGCTTCCTGCGCTGCTCCACAGCTCACAGGAAGTCCAGCGGAGTCCACGCTACTGCTGCAACGAGCAACACACACAGGCCACGCGCCAATTGAGGGCAGGGCCGGGCGGGTGCTGCTTCGGACAATGTATAGACAGGCAGACCTGGTCGAGCAAGAGCGACAACGGTTTACAAACAGTGTCGTGCTCCGGGCTCTGCTGGGTCTTGCGCGTTCCTTCTTTCCGCACTCTGCTGCTCCAGTCGTTCGCTTGTTTGGCTTGTTGCGCGTCGGGGGATGGGGTTTGCGTCATTAGCTGGGGCATCCCCCCCGGCTCAGGGCACGGGCGGTTCTCGGACACCTCTGCTGACTCACGGATCGCCCGCTCGGCTGCTGAGCTGGGCTCCTGCCGTCGTCGGATTGGGAGTACGATAGCTTGCCAACGCAGCAGACACAGCCCCCACCCGTACACACGGTTCGCGTATAGGATCACCACCACAACAACAACATGTGGCGCTCAGCTGTTGGGGCTGGGTGGGGTAATGGCGGGCGCCGGGATCGGACCCGGCTCTAGGGCAAAAAAAACCCGCGACGACGGGCAACCAGCAATGCCAATGCGCTCTACCCTGACGGGCGACGCCGCTTGTTAGTGGATCTCAGGCCACCCTGCCAGATGACGGTTCGCAGCCGCGGTGCGGGCCTGCCCCCGAGTGGCTGCCTGAGCAGCAGGCGCGTCACGTGCGCGATAGGCGGCCAGCGAAGTAGGACGTGCCTTTCTTAGTGGCGCCTCGCACCTCAGCCTGCTCACGCCTCTCTGCTTACCCAGTAGTGCTTATCATGCGGTCGCTATCAGCGAGCAGACTCGCTGCCGTGCTGCGTAAGCGGACCGGACCGGCTTGTGTTGGTCCGGACAACGCTCGCCCACAAGCACTTTGTGCTGCATCTCTTGGGTCGTCAACCTTTTTTTTTTTTTAACAAAAAACACTGGTACATCTATTTATTTGTTTATTGACTCTTAGGTGAGCTCAGCGTGGTCGGCAGACCCTTTGTCTTCGTGTCCCTGTGCCTTGCAAATTCACCCCAGATAGCTACCTACCGGTCTCTTTAAAAATTAAACACGAGTTGCGCGCCGTCGCTCCGATACAAGGTTGTCTTGTGCGTGCTGCTCCCACGCGGCCCTCTCTCGTGAACGGCCCTTTTTTTTTAAGTGTCTAGCGACGCGCGTAGCTGTTTTGTCATCCTCATGTCGGACATTGATCTCGACGCGATCCGGCGAGATCCGGGGCTCGCGCAGCTGTACGGGCTGCGGCCGACCCGACGGAAGACGGGGTTCACGGTGGAGAGCGAGGACGAGGATGCTGGACGCGCGCGCAGGTCTGCAGACGAGGACAGCGACGCTGTATTCAGTGACGACCACGACAGCGACGACTACGGCGCGTCAAAGCCGCGTCGCGCCCCGGCGCGCCGTGCAGCGCCGGCCCCCAAACGCAACAACCAGCGTCGCGCTGCGCGCCGACGTAAGAACAGCTTCTACGACGACGAATCGGAGGAGTCGTCCGAGGACGAAGACGAATTTGACGAGGACGACGACGATGCTGAGGGCGGGTACGAAGACGGCTACGGATATGCGACTCAGCAAGTGGTCGAGGAGGACACGCGTCCGTACGTGGAGACCGTGCTCGACCACCGCCCGCTCGACGAGATCGAGGACCTCTACGAGAACCCAAAGGAGTCGTTCGAGTTTCTAGTGAAGTGGGCAGGCCGCTCGCACCTCCACAACTCGTGGGAGACGTGGCACACGCTCCAGCCCCTGAAGGGCTCGAAGCGCGTCGAGAACTACGTGCGCTGGATGCTGCACGACCGCGATGTGCGCACGGACTCGTTCACCACGGCCGAGGACGTGGAGGCCATGGACATCGAGCGCACGCGCCAGCTTGACGCGCTCGAGGAGTTCAAGAAGCCCGAGCGCATCATCATGAGCGAGCGCAACGACGAGCTCCAGTACCTCGTCAAGTGGCAGCGCCTCGGCTACGACCAGTGCACATGGGAGTCCGCGTCGGAGATTGCGGAGATCGCCCCCCAGCTCGTCGAGAAGTACCAGCAGCGGCTGCAATCCCACATTTCGCCTCAACACTCGGTCAACTATGCCCCGAGCAACCGACCGAAATTCATGAAGCTGGCCGACCAGCCGCACTTTGTTGGCGACGAAAATGCCCGCTTGCGCGACTTCCAGCTCACAGGCATCAACTGGATGGCTTTCTTGTGGTCGCGCAATGAGAACGGCATCCTTGCCGACGAAATGGGCCTGGGAAAGACCGTCCAGACCGTCGCTTTCCTGTCATGGCTCATCTACTCGCGCAAACAGAATGGACCACACCTCGTCGTCGTGCCGCTGTCCACAATCACCGCATGGCAGGAAACTTTCGACGTATGGGCTCCCGACGTGAATTATATCGTGTATCTTGGAAACGGAAAGGCCCGCGAGGCGATCAGAGAATACGAGTTCTGGGTGAACCCGGACGCGGCAGTAAAGAAACCGAAGTTCAACGTACTCATCACCACTTATGAGTACATTTTGAAGGACCGCGCACTGCTGGGCTCGATCAAGTGGCAGTTCATGGCCGTGGACGAGGCGCACCGCCTCAAGAACGCCGAGTCTGCGCTATATGAAAGCCTTTCCGAGTTCAAGGTGGCAAATAAGTTGCTCATCACTGGCACGCCCCTGCAGAATAACCTGCGCGAACTGGCTGCTCTCGTCGACTTCTTAATGCCAGGCGCCGAGCTCATCGATCATGACAAAATCTTCGAGTTTGACGCTCACTCGGGCCAGGACCAGGAGGAGTACATCCGCGAGCTTCACAACCAGCTCAAACCCTACATTCTACGCCGTTTGAAGAAGGACGTGGAAAAGAGCTTGCCGTCCAAAACCGAACGTATTCTGCGCGTGGAGCTCAGTGACTTGCAGACGAGCTACTACACGAACATCATCTCGCGAAACTACTCGGCTTTGAACCAAGGTGCCAGCTCGGGAAACCAAATGAATCTTCTTAACGTCATGGCGGAACTGAAAAAGGCCTCGAATCACCCGTACTTGTTCCCCATGGCCGAGGACCAGTTCTTCCGCACCATAGGCCGCGAGGGCGGAGAGCACACAACGCGTGAAGAAAACTTGAAGGGGCTAATTATGAACTCCGGAAAGATGGTGCTGCTGGACAAACTGCTCGGTCGCTTGCGTAAGGACGGCCACCGTGTACTCATTTTCTCGCAAATGGTCCGTATGCTCGACATTCTTGCCGACTATTTGCAGCTCAGAGGCTTGGCCTTCCAGCGACTTGATGGCACTATTAGTAGTGACAAGCGCAAGGTAGCTATCGACCACTTCAATGCCCCAGATTCCCCAGACTTCGTCTTCTTGTTGTCAACACGCGCAGGTGGACTGGGCATTAACTTGATGACCGCTGACACGGTAATCATCTTTGATTCGGATTGGAATCCTCAGGCTGACTTACAGGCCATGGCGCGCGCCCACCGGATTGGTCAAAAGAAGCACGTCATGATATATCGTTTCGTGGCAAAAGATACGGTCGAAGAACAGGTCTTGGAACGCGCTCGCAAGAAGATGATTCTCGAGTACGCCATCATTTCATTGGGTACGACAACGTCCACAGACACAAAGACGAACTCAGCAGATCCCCCCTCTACGAGCGAGCTGAGCGAAATTTTGAAGTTCGGCGCCGCATCTATGTTCCAAGCATCTAACAATCAGAAGAAACTCGAGGCACTCAACCTCGATGATGTACTGGAGCATGCTGAGGACCACAATACTACGCCCGATCTCGGTGCCATGGAGTCACATCTTGGAGGCGAAGAGTTCCTGCGGCAGTTCGAGGTCACAGATTATAAGGCAGATATGTCTTGGGACGAAATCATTCCCGCTGACGAGTTGGAGCAGATCAAAAATGAGGAAAAGAAGCGGCGCGATGAAGAGTTCTTGAGGAAACAGGTTGAGCTATCGCAGCGTCGCAAGACCCGAACTACGGATTGGCTTGTGGACGAAGAAGAGCCAGTTCGTGAGGAGAAGGGTCCGCGCGGTCTCACGGAAAAGGAAATTCGCCATCTCTATCGGGCAATATTACGGTTCGGAGATCTTGACAGCCAATGGAAGCGGCTGTTCCAGGATGGAAACCTTCCCACTCGCCGACCAGAGGCGGTCAAGAAGTGCTGGGCCGAAATGGTGGCTGCTGCCGAGCATGCTGTCGAAAAGGGCAGCGAACGCCGCGTGTCTGAGGCGCAGGAAGAGGCCAAGGAGCAAGGTGGAGACGCGACGCTTGTTGCTAGCCTCGTGAAGAAGAAGGAAAAGAAGGCTATCTTGTTTGACTTCCACAACGTGAAGAACCTGAATGCTGAATTGATTCTGCAGCGGCAAGATGACATGAAAGTACTACGCGATCGCGTGCCTCTGAATGATCCTTCCTGGCGATTCAGTGCCAAGCGCAAACCCGTTAACGACTGGACATGTGCATGGGGTCCTGAGGAAGATTCGCATCTCCTGCTGGGCGCCAGAAAATACGGCCATGGTGCGTGGTCCCTCATTCGCGATGACCCGACGCTCAAGCTCAGCGGTAAGATGTTTTTGGATAGCAAAGATGAAGAACGGATACAGGATACAAGGGCAGCTAAGAAGCAGCCTGAAAATATCAACTCGGAGGTCAACTCGGAGGTCAAATCGGAGGTCAAATCGGAGATACAGGAGCCAGCGGCGGTCAACGACAAGGACCTCTCGGAAAAGGCCAAGACCGATAACAAAACCGATAATAAGGAGTCTACTGCCACCGCAGGTGATTCCAAAAATAAGAAGAAAGCACCAACCCCTGGCGCTGTTCACCTAGGAAGGCGCTTGGACTATCTCATATCGGTACTGCGTGGAGGAGATACAGACCACAACAGCCCTGTGCCGGAAGGCAGTAATGGGGCTAGTGACGAGCATAGCGAGAATGCTAAGCGGAAGGCCTCCCGCGCAACGTCTCCCACAACTCGGCCTGTCAAGAAGCAAAAAGTGAGCACTCGATCAGACTCCGGAGAGAAGAAGGACCTGCGACGCGATTCCGTGCGCGAGCCCAAGAAAGAAACAAAAAAGGACGTCAGGCGTGACACCAAAAAGGACGAGTCTGCTCAACATGACGAGCCCGAGTATGCAAGCATGGACGAAGCCGAGTGCAGCCACTCAATGCGCAGTGTTTCCGACACACTACGGAGACTCCGGAAGGGCATGCCCCATGGTATGGACCGCAAAGACTATTCTGTAGCACTGAAGCATGACCTTTTGGCTGCTGGCGACCATATCGAGGGCGAAGTGAACAAAATAAAGCCGGCTGCACGAGAGCGCAAACGGCGGCATCTTTGGTCCTATGTACGGAACTACTGGCCTGCCAAGCACAAGGTCTCGTCTGCAAAGTTGCGGCAAATGTACGAGAAGAAAAAATAGCCACATTCAATTTAGGCATAAGCTAAACTGAGACGACTGTACATGGTAATAACACGGCGCTCAAGTGCGACCTAATATATTCAGAGCATCTAAGTTAAGCCCACAACAAACATCAAGCTACAATTCAGAAAGTCCTTTGAAATGCAAACCTATCATATTATGGCCTCATGTTGTAGAAATATAGGATGGTTGAGATCCATTTAGCACATCTAGCCTCGATAAAGATAGTTACGCCGAACTATATTTACACTTTGCTTGGGCCACTCGTCGACTAGTCACAGGCACAGGCGCGCTGGTCCTTACGTTGTGAGCACATTCTCCTAAAGAGAGCACAGATAGCCATACGGGTCGATTGATACGCACTGTCAGCTGCGTAGAATAAACAGTATATATGTACAATCCACAAAGTGCATGCCAGTGCACGGAATCGAGGGCCAGAATACTCTGTAGCTCTTTATTGCGATGGGCTAGAATGCTCTGTAGCTCTTTATTGCAATGTCGTAATAAATGAACACGGCAGGTACTAGACAGAATGCACTTATAGGGCACACTTCCAGCCTGCTTCACAAAGCCTACCCGAGTTGTGTTGTGAGTCTAGAGAGTCCTATCTTTTATCTCGAGCAGAACTCCTCTCATGTGGCCCGTCATGTGGACGGTCCCCATACACCCAGGCGTTGCGACAACACATTGCACTCGGCTATGATCTCTTTCAGAGACGCTTCTAAGGGAATCAGGGCATCGAAGTGACGATTTGACTTTGCCTCATCGATCTGGCGCTCGAGAAGGAACCGCTGCTCTGCAAGAATCACAAGCTGATTTTGCAGTCTCGACGCGGAAGCCGCGTTGGGAAACTCGGACTGGTGGTGTCGAAGGGCCTGGGGCAGGGCCTGGAGAGGTAGCATTGTCAGTTGGAGATAGTTTGTTGCCTTCGCAGCGATCTGAGCTTGTAGGCGCCGCTCTGTTTCGGTTTCTATCTGAGTTTCGCGCACTTTGCGAGCAATCATTTCGTACTTAGAGAACAAAGTGAGCAGCTGCTGGCGCGCTTGGCGCACACGGTTTGGGTCCCCCTTGACGCCAGTACCTCGCTCGTCTATGAGTGCCATAAGGAGATCTTCAAACTTGGGAATGAGCGAGTCGATCTGGCGCTGGGTGCGCACCAACTGGGAGTGGAGTCGTAGTAGTTTGGGCGGCTCGGCCTGGCAGTCCGCGCGGAAGTTGCGGACTGCAAACAGGCATGTGCGGCACTCAGCACACAAGCGCAGCGGATAGTGCGTCTTGACTGCCCTGAGCTCCGGAAACTGCTCACCGCTGCTCAGCAGCTTCTGAGCAAGCAAGTATGCGGGAACCTCGACGGAGCACTCCCGCTCACTGTCGCCACAAGCCACGAGCCCGCACACGCGGCAGTGGTGCTTGCGGAGAAGCAGCGAGAACTTCTGGCCGCAGAACCGGCAGCGCTCGAACACGGCCTCGTTTTCCCAGTGCACGACCTGCTGCTCGAACTCGCGCGTTGCCGATACCTCACGCCACGACCAGAACGTGGAAGCTGCTGTCTTTCCACTCGCATCATCGCCGCTGGTAAGCAGCTGGATGCCAGTAAGCAGCCGGATCAAGCGCTTCTCGAGCCGTGTGCGGATAATTGCCGACTTTTCGAGCTGCTGGGCCCGTAACTTGGTGAATACCTCGGTGCGGTCCCGTAGGGGCGGGCCGTCATCGACAGGCTCTGCGTCCACCGGGTGGCTCTCGTCCAGATGCGCGTTCAGAGCCGCCATGCTCGTCTGCGGGGCATCGCAGACGGGGCACTTCAGCCCTCGTGGAGGCCTAGGCATTGAATTGGTTGGTTGCAGTCCGCCGTGGCCAAGCACACTCTGATGCGTGCGAGTGGCGAGCTGCAAGTTCCTTTGTATACGGGCCCGCTAGCTGGCCGGGGCCGCGGGTCGGGTTAGGGCATGTTTGGCCACGCATCTGAAGGAATGGCTGGGGAGAGGAAGGAAAGAGGGGAGTGATCTTGGAGTAGTGAATATAGGAAGTCTATGCAATCGATGATATATGCTTACATTGAAGTGGATAAAAAACGTATGTATGGCGAGCAAGAAACGGTCGGCTGCTCACACGAGCATTTGCTCTGTTTCGCGGAAGCTCGTGTCTGGCAGTTCTCGCAGCGTGGAGTAGTCAACAATGACACCGCCGACAGCGCCCTGCGTGCCATCGGGCTTCCAAATACTACCGCCTGCACACCAGAAGTCGGCGCAGTTCCGGGGGACGCCATTATCTGCCCTGTTCCAGGCCGACTTGTGCAGCAGCACGCGCGTGGCCATGATGAGTTGGTAGACACCGAAAAGCTTGAGACAGAGCATCCACTTAGAGCCATGGTGGTGGTGGCCATGGTGGCTGTTGCCGTGCTTATGGCTGTGCATATGCTCGGCCGCACTCGACGCGCCGCCGTTTTGGCGGGGACCAGTATGCAGGACTTCTGGCGCCTTGGGGTGGTCGGCAGGCAGTGAGCTGAAGGCGCGTACCGGATCAGTTTTGTACACCATTGCCTTCTTGAAATGCGTGATCTCGTACGACGTGGTTCCTCGAGCGATCTGCACGATCTGGATGGCGGTCAGCATGGTGACCCACAGCATCTGGATCACTGTGATGAGGAACAGGCCGACGGCGAACGACGAGACCTCATGGGTATGCGCGTACTGGATGTACTGCTTCCCCGCGTAGGGAGCACCTACCGATAAGCAGACAAGAAACGCTATGAAGGATCGGTGGTTGCGGATGCCGACGGCATTATAGACCCACGGGCAGTAGTGGTCATAGCGGCAGATGACGCGCTCCAAATAATAGTCGTACTGGGCACGCGCAGGAATGACGACGTGGGTGTGCACGCAGAAGTGCACGCTGTCGAAGAGACCCTCTTCCATAAGGCTGTTCATGTTGCGGAGTCGGATGACCATGGAGCGGGGCTGCACGGTGCCGGGGTCCATGACAGAGGTGGCGATAAAAAACGAGCTGATGAGCGCAATGTCGACAAGAACGAACGCAGTCTCCCAGGGCCGCAATGCCAGCATTGTCGGGCACACATTGGAGAGATAGTACATGACGATAAGAAGAAACACTGCTGCAAACGTGCCCGCCAGCACGGTGGAGTGCATCATTGGCTTCGGGTGGGGCCAGCAGATGGGCAGGACCCACTGCTCGAGGCCACGCTTAGCGGCCCAGATCAAGCCTGCGGCGAGCGGCACGCCCAGCCACGGCGAGCCGCAGAGGTGCGTCATGTTCAGGGCCAGCGTGATGACGACGAGCGGCGTCAGCGACGAGACGCACTTCGCGAGCTCGGGGCTGAGCAGGCGGCTGCGGCGCGGCAGGCCCGAGACCAGCCGCCCGCAGCTCTCGCAGCCCTGGCGCCAGGCATCCGGCGCCGTGGCCGGGTCGACCACGCGGCAGCCGTTCGGCAGGGTTGCGAACGGGTCTGCGCCGTGCAGCAGCAGCAGCGTGACGATGTCGGCGGACCGCGCCGTGTGCACAGCGTGGTACAGGGGGTACGCGCCCTCGCCGTCCCTGACGTTTGGCGACGCGCCGGCCTTGAGAAGCACCTCCACGGTGAGGTGGTCGTTCTGGACGACGGCCCAGTGGAGGGGCGCACGGTTCCCGCCGTCGAGCTTGTTGACGTCGACCTCGAGGTGGGCAATGTACGCGACCATGAGGACGTTTGAGGACTGCACGGCCAGGTGCAGCGGCGTGAACCCGGCCACGTCGGTGACGGCGACGTCTGCGCCGTGGTCGAGCAGCAGCTTCACAATGTAGGCGTGGCCGTTGCGGCACGCCCACATGAGAGGCGTGGCGTCGAACGGCGCGAGGCGCCGGTTCACGTCGGCGCCGCGGGCCAGCAGCAGGTGGCACAGCCGCCAGTGGTTGTTTCCCGCCGCGTGGTGCAGCGCGCCGCCGTCAACGTTGTCGGCCGTCAGCAGCTGCTCCACCTTCTGCAGGTCGCCGGCCTGGCACGCCTCCTCGAGCGTGTCGGCGCTGCCGCGCTCGGCCGGCTTGTCGGCGCGCGCGCCAGCGTGCGCCTCGGCCGGCGACACTGACGCCGGGGCCGCGCCCACGGAAAGCACCGGCAGAAACGCCGTCACGTCGGCCTGCGCGCCGATCTCAGGCGACGCGGGCTCGCAGTCCGACACAATGATGTGCGACTGGGCCTCGTCATCGCTGCCGCCGTCGCTGGCGCTGCCGTCGTCGTTCACGAAACTCGACGCGCTGGTCGCTGTGTTGCAGGTGCCCAGGGTGGCCAGCTCTGCCTCACTCATTGACGTCTGCCGCAGCCTGCCTGGTTCCTCCCGCTGCGCAGCTCGTGGCTAACTAGTGTCTATTTACACCGTGCTGCCGCGCCGAGAAAGGGGGCGCCGACAGAGACAGTCCGCCTGTGGGACGCGCGTGTCATGTGACGCGCGCTCTCGAACGCGGGCGGATCGAGATGAGTGTTCTCCAGCGGCACTAGGGTGGCTCTTGTTGTTGGTTCTTGCCAGACGAGCGCGCGACCGGCATGGGTGAGAAGAATTGGAAATCGTTTGTGGCCGGGGCAACGGCCGGCGGCATCGAGAGCGCCATCACGTATCCGTTCGAGTTTGCCAAGACGCGCCTGCAGCTCGTGAAGTCCGGCGCCAACGCGGCCGGCGGCGGAGCGGTGCGCGCATCAAACCCCGTCTCACTCATATACAGTGTTGTCCGTAACGATGGCTTGGGCGCGATCTACGCGGGCTGCTTCCCCTTCGTTATTGGCAACACGGCGAAGGCCGGCGTCCGGTTTCTTGGCTTCGACGCGCTGCGGAACATGCTGCGCGACGACCAGGGCAAGCTCTCCACGGCGCGCGGCGCGATTGCTGGGCTCGGCGCCGGTGTGCTGGAGAGCGTGCTGGCTTTGACGCCTGGCGAGAGCATCAAGACGGCGCTGATCGACGACCGCCAAGGCGCACGGCGCTACAGCGGCCAGGGGTTCAAGGGCATCCGGCTGCTTGTTCGCGACCACGGCATTGGTGTGCTGTACCGCGGCGTGATCCCGGTCACGGCGCGGCAGGCCGCGAACTCCACGGTGCGGTTGGGAAGCTACTCGACGCTGCGTACGCTGCTCGAGCAGCAGAAGGGCGGCCAGCTGAACAGCGCCGAGACGTTCGGGCTCGGTGCCGTGGTTGGTGTGATAACGGTGTATGCAACAATGCCCATTGACACTGTAAAAACACGCATTCAGGCCGTCAGCGGCACACAATACTCTGGAATGCTGGACTGCTTCACGCAGGTGGTCAAGCAGGACGGTGTCCGGGCCCTCTGGCGCGGCTCGACCGCCCGCTTGGGGCGCCTTGTCTTGAGCGGCGGAATTGTGTTTACGATTTACGAGAAGGTTATGCAACTGCTGAACTAGCTGCAGGAGAAAAAAGCAATCATACAATAACAAAAAGGTCGGGGCGGGCGCTCAGCCTATGAACGAGAGGAGGAGTAAAAAACAACATTGCGCTCGCCTCAGAACCCTACATGTGGTGCCCGAACCGCTCAAGATTGCACCGCCCTGTACCGTCCCATTAAATAGGAATCCATTGAAGCAAACTGCCGACCCGAATGATCCGCCTCCGTGCTCTTGTATCCTTCCTCCGCATATAATTTTCGAGCTGGTCTCTTCTCAGTGCTCGGGCCCGCTTATCTGAATGGTTCTCGGACGCAGGCACTGCATGCATAATATATTACGACTTATGCATAGTAGCTAACGGCGCCGTCCACACTCGGTGGTGTGATCGTCTCATCCGGCACGGCTCTGACGTCATATGATCGATAGTGAGCGGTCTCGGGCGCAGATTGTATTCTATCCTGTATAGCAACTTATTCTCTAATGCTGAGAACTGTTTCACGCGCTACAGGCCGGCTCACAGTGGGTGCTCGTGGTGCCAGAGGGTTTTCTTCGCCTTCGCCTGCGCCGCCGACTCCACCAAAACAGAAGTTTCGGTTGCGGGGCTTCGTAGGCGGTCTTGTCGTCGGTGTAGCCGCCAGTGTCATCACGTATGTGTACTCGCGCCCAGAGTCGACGGAGGGCAGAAGCATATATCCTGTGAGTGCTCTGCCCCTGAAGCCTACGTACGGGCAACGTGAGGACATCAACAGCGCCATTGACGAGATCGAGCAGGTTGTCGGCAAGAGCAACGTGAACGAAACAAAGGACATGATCCAGCAGCATGCGGACTCGGACTGGCAAACGCGCCACCGCAAGGCGCGCGAGGTGCCTACGGCGGTTGTGCTGCCGTCTAGCACGGAGCAGGTGTCTGAAATCTTGAAGATCTGCAATAAGCACCGCGTCCCTATCGTTCCGTTCTCGGGAGGTACGTCTCTGGAGGGCCACTTTACGCCTGTTTACGGTGGCATTTCGCTGGACATGAGCAACATGAACAAGATCCTTGATCTGCATGCGGACGATCTCGATGTCGTGGTGCAGCCTGCTGTGGGATGGGAGGAGCTTGACGACTACCTGAAGGACCACAAGCTCATGTTTGGTCCCGATCCTGGTCCTGGCGCGCAGATTGGTGGCATGATTGGCACTTCCTGCTCGGGGACGAACGCGTACCGCTACCTGACGATGCGCCAGAACGTCATCAATATGACGGTTGTGCTGGCCGACGGCACGGTCATCAAGACGAAGCGGCGCCCGCGGAAGTCGTCAGCAGGCTATGCGTTGAACGAACTGTTCATTGGCGCCGAGGGTACGCTCGGTATTGTGACGGAGGCCACGCTGAAGCTGTCTCCGCGGCCGAACGTGCGTCGGGTTGGACTTCTCACGTTTGACAAGATTGAAGATGCCACGGATACCGTGCAGTCAGTGCTGCTCTCGGGTTTGAACCTGGACGCAATGGAGCTTATGGATCAGGAGCAGATGGAAACGATCAATAAAGCGGATCTTACTGATCGGAAATGGGCGGAGAAGGCTACGCTGCTGCTGCGTTTTGCGGGTGCCACGGAGGAGGCAGTGAACAACGAGATCGAAGCGGTGAAAAACCTGTCGAAGGAACACAACTCGCTGCACCTCGACTTTGCTGGTAGCGCGGAAGAGAGCGACGAATTGTGGGCTGCGAGAAAGAATGCTTTGTGGTCCGTCATTAATGCTGCGCCACAGAACTACAAGGCCTGGACTACTGACGTGGCCGTGCCCATCTCGAAGCTGAGCCAGATGGTCAGTGAGACCCGTGCCGATATTGCCGAGTCGCAGATTCTCGGCACGGTGTTGGGCCATGTGGGAGACGGCAACTTCCATGCGATTCTGTCTTACGATCCGGTCTCCCAGCGCGATGCAGCAGAGGGCCTAGCTCATCGTATCATTCTGCGTGCGCTCGAGCTGGAAGGCACTTGTACGGGTGAGCACGGCGTTGGAGTGGGGAAGCGCCACTATGTTGTGGAAGAGGTAGGCGAGGACGTTGTGGCTACGATGCGGCAAATCAAGCGCGCGCTAGACCCGAACTTCATTCTAAACCCAGGCAAGGTATTCAGCATAGCTCAGCACGACGTGAGCGACCACTGAACATTATGTGGGTGTAAACCAAAAGTAACTAATTTGTTTAGCGGCATAGTAGTAAACCAACGAGTGCTACTAAAGAAAATTGAAAAAATAAAAAAAGCGGGAAAAATCAAAATAAAAGATTCGAAACGCAAATTGTAACTGTAAAGCCACTGCGCGGCCAGAGCGCAGGGAGCCTCAGATAAGATCGGTGCGGTTCGCGTTCAGCTTGTACTCAGCTAGAAGCTGTATACACTTGAGGATGAGCCGCGACGCCTCGTAGTACTTCTCGGTGTCAATGGTGTCGACAAGGGCCTCGAGGTTTGCAGCGCCGCCGAAGTGAATGATGCTCTCGATGACCTCGTCGTTCATCACCTTGGCGGTGCCCTTGATGAGCAGGATGAGCGTGTTGAGGACGCGGATGAGCATGTCGTTGTCATCCGTGTACAGCGCGAGGGCGTTGCTGATGCCGACAACGCAGTCGCGGTTGTTGCCGATAGCCTCGGGCGCGGTGTCCCAGTTTGCGAGGATGGCCAAGCTACCAGCGCCTGCCAGCCGCGTATCGCGGTCGTCCATGACGACAGCCTGGCCCAGCAGGCTGAGCAGTCCCTGGGACTGCGACGAGTTATACAAGAAGCGCTGGGCGCTGTTCGACACCGTCATGAGGTTGCACACGAGCTCGATGGCCGAGCGCTGGACGGGGAGGTACTCGCTGTTGAGAGGCGACGTGAGGCGCGGCCACACGCCGACGGAGATGGCGAGGCGCAAGCGCGCGTCGTCGATGCTGCTCAGGTTCGTGAGGGCGCGCAGGGCCTCGAACGTGTCGAGGTTCTGGCGCTCGGAGTGCTCGTTGGCGACCTGCTCGACAAGCGGTTCGACGACGACGTTCGGCGATACCTTGCTGGTGAGGGCGATCTGCGGCACAACGGACGCGAGCACCTTTGCGATGGTCGCGACAATGATTGTCTTCTTGCGCTCTTCGAGGCGGAGCTTGTCGGTGATCCACAAGTAGGCGGCGACAATGACGGCGCCCTGGGTGGCGAGGCTCTGGCGGCGCTGGCGGTCCTGGTGGTACGCGAGCTCGCGCAGCAGGAGAGCGATCTGCTCGCGGGCGGTAGAGCTCAGGGAGGACGCGTGAGCGGCCAGCCAGTTCACGAGGCCGGCGGCAAGCACATAGTCGCAGACCTTGCCGCTTTCGTCGGGAGAGACGCTGAAGGTATCGTCGTCAGCCTGGGCGTCGGCCGGCGACTTACCGAGGGTCTGGATGCGGAGCTGTGTCTGCTTCTGCTCGTCCTTCGTGGGCTTGATTGGGTACTTCGCGACGGCGTAGAGGACGGACAGGGCGACAAACGCCGTGTCGCGGGCCTCGGCGAGACGGCAGAGCGCGGTGACGAGCGGCTTGCTTGTGGTGGCGCGCTTGCGCACGGAGGGCAGCGGCGCCGTGCACACAAGCCCCTCGAGCGTGACGTCGTTCACTGCCGGCTCGAACACGGTGCGCGAGAGAGTGTCGAGGCGGGCCGCCGCCGCGGCAACGTCGCCCGTGGGCGACGTTGTGCCGGCGAGGATCTTTGCGTCGACGACGGCCGCGCGCTCGTTCTTCGCGTCGGCGGCGCGGGCCACGAGCCTGCCGAAGCGCGCCGCGACGCGGTCGCGGTCGTCCTTCGTGTTGCAGAGCACGGACAGCATGCGCAGAAACGGCGGCGACGGGCTGTCCTGGGTCTCGGCCGGCACGGTCCACACGAGGGTCACGATCTCGGGGACGACGTCGCCGACGGCCTCGACGGCGGCGAACGCCTGGGTCTGCGCGGCGGCGTCGGGCGCGGTGATGCGGTCCTTAACGAACTGCTCGACCTCGTGCTTGTGGGTGGCAGCGACGTCCTTCAGGAACACGGTGGCCAGCAGGCGCCAGTGCTGGTCGTCGCTGGCGCACACGGGCAGCGCCGCGGTGACGGTCGACGCGTCGAGCTTGGCGCGGTCCAGCTTGCCCTTGGCGAGCAAGCGCGTCAGAACGGTGAGGGCGGCCGGCGGGCGGTCGTGCTCGGCAAGGGTCGGCGCGACGAGGTCGACGATGGGCTGGCGCAGGTCCGGGCACTCGTCGGCCAGCCACGACAGGGCGACAAACTGCCGGTCGCTGGTTGCGCGCAGATCGTCGAGCACGTCCGGCAGCCGCGGCGCCAGGAACGCGCCGAGCCGCGGGCGCGTGAGCTTGTTTGCAGCGAGATGCGTGAGGATGGGCCCGTCGGTGACGTGGACGACCTCGGCCAGGACCTCGTCGGTGTTGGTGGCGCTTGAGTCGCGCAGGAGCGTCACGACGGACGCCGGCGTGGGATTGGGGCCGATCAGAGCCATTTGCCGCTGCGAAACTACGCCAAGGGTGGGGAGGTGTGCGGTGCCGCTGCTTCCCTGGGCCTGATTATGCATACCGCCCATTTCTACGTGGGCATCAGAGCCCGCCGGTGCACGGGGACGCGGCCGGCGGGCGCCGGCGCCAGGGCGAATGACAAAATGGTTAGCGGTGGCGCCACCGAGTGCTAAATAAATAAATAGAATTAGTGCCCGCGCCGAGTCTGCGCAGAGGGCCGGCCTCTGCGAGGAGCAGACGGGATAAATAGAATACGGCGCCGGCGGTTCTCGCGAGCCGCTGGCGAGCCGCTGGCTCGTGCGCTGGCGCGGGTGCTGGCCGCTGCCGGTCGCTGCCGGTCGCCGCCGGTCGCTGCGACTCACCGCCGCTTGATCTTCTCGCGGCACTGAGGGCAGAACCACGACCCCTTCGGGTCCTCGGTGAGCCCAACACACTCCCAGTGGAACCATTCGATCTCGCAGTTGTCGCTGTCGCAGGCAATCATGTTGCCGAGCGAGCCCTTCTTGCAGAAGCAAAACGACTCGTCGCTGTCCTCCTTGCCGGGAGGGCGCTGCCGCGGCGACCCGTGCGTGCGCTTCAGCGACACGCGCGCGCCGCCCAGGTTCAGCGACTCGCGCACCTCCGGCGTTAGTGGCCGGCGCAGGCCTGCGGCAGGGCCGGGGCCCGCCGCCGCCGCCACGCCGTGCGGCCGCACGTCGGCGGGCGCCGCCTCTGTCTTGAGGGCAGTCCCACCGGCGGCGGCCGCCGCACCGCCGGGCACCGCCGGCGCCGCGCTCGGCGTGCGCTCGCGCGAGCTCGCCGAGTCTGCGCGCGACAGCCGGCGGCTGGCGCTCTCGCTCCCGCCCGCGCTCATGGACTTGCGCGAGCGCGGCGGCGGCGTCGGCTCGGCCGCCGCGGGCGTCAGCGCCGCGTACTCGTCGTCGCCGGCCGTCACGGGCGGCAGCAGGCCCTCGCGCTCGAGCCGCGCCACGTCGTCGTCCAGCTTGCCGACCTGCTTCGACACGAGGTACAGCCCCATCACGGCCAGCCGCGTCTTCTCCTGTTGCAGCGTGATGCACTCCTGGAAGTCGCTGCGGATGCGCGGGTACGACGCCTGCTCCTTCGCGCCCTCCGACGCCAGGTCGTGCGTCCGCGCCAGCTTCTGCAGCGGCGCATCGCGCTGCTGGATGCGCCGCTGCGCCTCCACCAGCTTCTCGTCCTTCACCTTGATCTCGCCGAGTATGAACGCAAGGTCGCCGGGCAGGCTTGCCACGTCGGCAAGATACTCCTCCAGCACGCTTGCCACGTCCATGTGTCCAGCCCGGCCCGCCTGCCTCGAGGGCCGCGGGGTTTTTTGTCAGTCACCCTGGGTGACAAAGCCGCGCCGGGGCCTGCTGCTGTCGAGATGCAGCTGCCGCCTTGCGGGCGGCAAGGCGTCGCTGCGCGGTTGGAGTCGGGGTGTTTCTGTGCGTCAGACTGTTTTTCTGTTTATTTGTTTTTTGTGCGCGCTCAGCAGCAGCGCTTGCCGCCGCCGCCGCCACCACCGCGCTGCCGCCTCCTCGCTGCGAGCGGAGACGCGGTACGCCCCTCCAGGGTAGGGCCCATGGCGGCCAACCCTTCCGTGCCACATCCACGTGCCACCGGTGTCCCTTGATACCGTTTCGACGCCGCCACGCCCAGCCCCCCCTGGCCGCGGGCCACCACGGCCGCAACGCGCCCCGCCAGGCAGACCCGAGCAACCTGCTGCGAGCAGTCCTTCTGGGAACAACCGTGCGGGCTTTCGCGCGCGCGTCCGTGCCGGTGGCCGCCGCGTGCGGTGTCGCGTCGGGCCGCGCAACACGCCACCACGGCGCCACTCCTGTCACGTGGTACCGCTCCCCAATGAAAAAAATTTCGTAAATCAGCCACTCAGGCCCCCTCGCCATAACATCGCCAGCTAGGTTACGCCACCACACAAACACCGTTTTCATGGCTGGCCCGGACACTCAAGAAAACGCGCCTGATCCCAGGCTGCCGAGATCCCCGCGCAGCGCCAGCGCCGCCGAGGCCGTGCCGCACAGCCCTAGAGTAAATAGCAGCGCGGCCCCGCTCGACGCGACAGCCCAGCCGGCCGCGGCCGCGGCGCGCAGCCCGCTGCAGGAGCGTTCGGCCAGCGAGCAGTCGCAGTCCAATGACGGTCCCGACGCGAGTAGCGCAGCCGCGGGCGGCGGTACCTCCGAGGCCAGCGCGCAGGAGCCGCCAGCCCCGCAGGAGCCCGCAGCGCAGGAGCCGGTAACGCAGGAGCCGGTAACGCAGGAGCAGCAGCTCAGCACGGAGCAGCCCAGCACGGAGCCCGCAGCGCAGGAGCCGGTAACGCAGGAGCCGGTAACGCAGGAGCAGCAGCTCAGCACGGAGCAGCCCAGCACGGAGCCCGCAGCGCAGGAGCCGGTAACGCAGGAGCCGGTAACGCAGGAGCAGCAGCTCAGCACGGAGCAGCCCAGCACGGAGCAGCAGCCCGCATCGCAGGAGAAGGCTGCCCCTGAGCAGCAGACCAGCTCGGAGCAGCAGGCGATCTCGAAGCTGGCTTCACAAGAGCAGCAGGCTTTACAGGCACCGCCTGCAGTGCAGGAGCTGCCTGTACCGCAGAATCAGCCTGCAGTGCAGAATCCGCCGGCTACAGAGAATCAGCCGGCTACACAGGACCAGCCGGCTACACAGGACCAGCCGGCTAAGCAAGAGCAGCCGGCTTCCCAGCATCAGGAGGCTCCTCAGGCTCAGCAGGCACCTCAGGCTCAGCAGGCTCAGCAGGCTCAGCAGGCTCAACAGGCTCCTCAGGACCAGCAGGCTCCTCAGGCTCAGCAGGCTCCTCAGGGCCAGCCGGCCTCCCAGGATAAGCAGGCCCCTCAGGACCAGCCGGCTCCGCCAGCGCAGCAGAATCAGCCAGCCCCTCAGGAGCAGGCCCCGCAAGAGCAGGCACAGGCTCCGCCCCCCGTGCAGCCCGCCCAGGCGTCCTCCCAGAGCACGGAGCAACCAAATGGAACTGCTCCCCAGAGCCAGCCAGTAACAGTGACGCCGTCGCTCGTGCCCACGCCAGGCCCAGCTCAAGCAGGGTCCGCGCCAGCAGCACCCGCACCAGGCCCGGCTCCTGCAGCGCCCGTCGCCCCCACTCCAGCCATCGCGTCCTCCTCGGCAACCCCCGTCCCGGGAATGCCTGCGTTCACGCCGTTTCCTGCGTTTCCGCAGTTCGCTCAGATGCAGCAGATGCCGGCTGGCATCCCCGGACAGACACTGCCGGACCCTGCAAACCCTATGGGCCAGCTCAACCAGCTCAACCAGCTCAACCATCTGAACCATCTGAACCACTTGAATCAGCTCAGCCAGCTCAGCCAGCTCAGCCAGCTCAACCAGATGGGCCCTCTCGGCGCCTTGGGCCAGTCCATGCCCATGACCCCGTTCCCGTCGTTCTTCCCGCCATTCTCGCCTGCTGGCCATCCGGGACACAGTGACGGGGCCACAAAGCAGCGCTCGGCGTCCGAGGGCTCCGAGGGCTCTCCGTTTTCGGAGGCGCCGCCCCTACATCAGCGCCAAAATGAGCAGCGTAGCCACTCCCAGCAGCCCCAGCAACCGCAGCAGCCTCAACCACAGCAGCCGCAGCAGCCTCAATCACAGCAGCCGCAGCAGGCACAGCAGTCGCAGCAACCACAGCAGCAGCAGCAGCAGCAGCAGCAGCAGCAGCAGCAGCAGCAACAGCAGCAACAACCTATGTATTATTTCGTCCCGGTGCCCTCAGGCATCCGCGAGGCCCCGGTCATGTACCAGTGCGTGCAAATGCCTCCTGGGGCCAACCCGGGCCAGCATGCTGCCGCCATCCCCAGCGCCGGCTTGCCGCCCATGGGCCCCATGGGCCCCAGCATGATGCCGATCAATACATCGCTGGACCAGCTTACCGGAAAGGCGCAGCAGTCCGCCATGGCCGCCGGAGACGGCGACGCCGGCTCCGGCATGAAGTCGATTGCCGCCACGCTCGCGCAGATGCGCGACAGTGAAAAGCAGCGCGTTGTGTCTGTGGACGTGAGTGCGCCGCGCTCGTTTCTCGCCGCGCAGCGCGCCTACGGCAATGCCGCCAGCACGCTGCGCCCGCACACCTGCAACATGCGCGACTCGTGGGGCCGCCAGTGCAAGCGCACGTTCACGCGCCCCTACGACCTGCTGCGCCACCAGGAGACCGTACACAGCGTGGGCACAAAGGTGTACATCTGCGAGCGGTGCGGGACGGGATCAAAGCGGTTTAGCCGCCAGGACTCGCTGGCCCGGCACATCCGCCGCATGCACCACACGGAGCCGGAGCGGCGCACATCCCGCGACACACCGTCGTACGAAGTGTCGTCCTCGTATTTCGAGCCAGCTGGAGCTGCAGCTGATACCACCTCGGAAGATGAGAAGCCCGCTGACGTGCGCCAGGTGAGCGTGAAGCCGGACGGCGAGGGCGAGGACGGCAGCGTGTCCGTTGAGGCAAAGCGGCCGTCCGAGTCTGACGACGCTTCGGCACCGGACCAAAAGAAACTCAAGATGGACGAGCAAGTGCCGCTCCATCGCGTGGAGAGCCTGACCGAGCCGCAGGCTGTGTAACATGGGCGCCAGTGCCCTCGTCTTCGCGTACAGAAGCAGATCTCTTCGCTGGTTTGCCTGGGCTCGAGACCACAAAATCCGAATAAAAAGCCTTTGCATGAGACCCCGAAAACAAGAAAAAATGACAAGTCAATGAGGATGCTCTCATTGTTAATATTTATTACAAGATGTCTTGTGAGAATACAGCAGCACGGGCCCGCTTTCACAAGTAACACTCCACGGCAACCTAGCCAGTATAGTAGTAATGAAACTTTGTGTTCTGTTGGTATTATTACGAAGGTAGCTAATTGCAACGCCCCGCCGTGGGCACCTACCTCGTAGGCACCGCGAGGCACCGCGAGGCACCGCGGAAGCATCGCGGAGGCACACACACTGAAGAAAGCGGGGTACTGAAGTTTATACGTATGCACTATACTAGACATAATTATCCGCAGAACTACAGTTACTAACAGCGGACCCGATTGCAAGCACTGACCAAGCCCAGTGGTCGAAGCCGGTAATCCACACCCCCTGTGCACCTTGGAGACAGCTTATCTCCGTTATCAACGTTCAGGCGTGGGTGCTATAAGCGTCAACAACAAGCTGCCGCGCTCTCGTCAAACTGCGCACCGAGAGTGCGTATGGCTGCAGCTTGCAGGAACAAGCACGATTTGAGGTGTATTTCGGGAACGTAGTTGACCTCGGCAGCCGCCACTGCCGGGCCGCCAATCGCCGCAAACCGCCGCCTGCCGCTGCCGGCAGCTGCTGACGATCGCTCCACCCGCACACACACCAATCTCCGACTAAGCCGGCTGCTGCTGCCAAAGATCCCAAGGCGCAAACTGTGACGTTGGATTACCCCGGTTCAGTCAGCGGGCTCTCTACAGTCATTATTACAAACGCCAGAACCATTTATATAACTTATTATTTGTGCTCATCTTTATCCTCGTACTCAATGCCATCCTGATCAGGTCGTCGCTGGTAGACCGCTGGTGGGGTGGGGACGCCGCCTGGTTGGTTGATCCACCGCGACTGTAGAGCAAGAATATAGTCGCGCAGCTCCTGGTTCTCGGAGCGCAGCGCCTCCATGGTCTCCTTGACCTGCTTCAGCTCCTGGACCTTCGTCTCCAAATCCTTGATGTACAGTTCCTTGCGCTGGCGGAACGCGCGCTGGGCCGCGCGGTTCTGCTGCGCGCGCTTCGATTGCGACAGCGGCCGCGACCGCCGCGCAGCACCCATTGGCTGATCCACCGGCGGAATCATCTGGTTCGTCGGGTCATGGACCGATTGTGCGACGGCAACCGCCTCCGCCGTGTAGTCTGGCTGCTGGAATGTCGGGTCTATCTGGTTATCCCCGGGCAAAGGCTTGCCATCCTCTTGAGTATTCCAATGCGCGTATGCCGAGTTTCCATCCATCTCGCGTATAATCCTATTCTAATCGGCTGTCGTAAGGGAGTAGGTAAGTAAAATCCTTTCGTAAGACAAAAGGGCTGAGTCACGTCTTCATCAGTTTTCCCCCTCTCCCTCCCTCCGGATCACTGATGCCACCGGCACGTTTGATTAGGTTAAGGGTTGTACCGTAGAAGCAGCCCCCTCCGCGGACGGCAGCCCGCTTGCGGTCGAGCGCCGCCGCACCCCAGGGTTGAGAAAAAACAACTGTCGGCCTCGATTGACCTCAGCTGCTCAAGGTTCGCGATCCGAGCACCGGACCTCGAAGGCCTGCTCGCGCTGAGGACGCTGCTTCGTCATCACTGCCAGGTTCTGGCCTTCCGGCGGCGGCTCTCTCTCTGCACTGTCAAATCACTCAATTCAAGCTCAGCAACGCCACCGGATGAGCCGGGGCGGGGCGGTCTAATGTAATGTATGCCTAGTGCCTAGTTAGTCTGTAGTACACCGCAATGGCCGTATGGGTCAAGCGGGAAGCCTGCTGCTGACAGCGCCAGCCGCCGGCCTATTTCGTTAATTTCCTCGTTAGCTAAAGGATGACATCCCGCTCGCGAGCACCGTGTTGTGGAGGCCCACGCCCGCCGCAGGCTGGCGAAGTGTCGGCGGCCCGTGTCTCGCACAGCCGATAGGCTGGCTATTTGCCGGCCTGGTTGGCTCGCGCCCCCCCCCCCCCTCTAACGATCGGCAGCGGCTCTCTGGTCGCGCAAGAAGTCACGTGCACAGCCCAGGCTAATCCAGCTCGCGTGCGTCGGTGGTTCATGGCTAGACGCGCCGGAGTGAAATTTCTCTCTCGGAGGGCATGAAGCGGGCCCGCGAGTTCTCGGATCCTCCCTCGAGCCCCGATGGGTCCTCGAGCCCCGGCGCGTACGCAGGGCGCATGATTCCCGGCAGCCCAGGGCTCAAACGGCCGGCCCTGGCGGCCGCGGCGACGGTGCCGGCGTCCCAGCAGACGCTGGACGCGTTTCTGGGCTTGCCCGGCCGCCCAATCTGGCAGAGCGCAGCCGAATTTGCCAGCACCGACTCGGCGGCCGCCTGCGCGGCCTGTGGCTCCCGCACCAACGCGGATGCAGACGAAATCCTTGCGTGCGCAAGATGTGGCGCCGAGGTGTGCTGGGGCTGCTCGGTACGACGTGACTTCGTCCACTGCCTGGACTGCGCAGGGTATTCCAATGAGCTGCCTCGCTAAAGAGTCCTGTGGCGTTCACATCACTAGGTCCCTGCTGGGCCGCCGGCTGCACTTGCGGTATGCTGCCAAGCCCCGCTGTGCCAATTTTAATCGATCGTTGGACGCGTCTGGCCATTGTTGGCTGTGGCCCGGAGTGCTGCACAAACGCTATTTATTTATTTATTTAAACTACCTTACTGGCTGTCTTGCTCTCCTCCAATCAGTTCTCCATCACGGCTCGTACTCGAATTAAGTCGGACCTGCGATTTCATATCAAGGGGGGCTCAATTGCCAGCGGTGCCTCGCGTCCTCTGGTCTCGAGTCTCTTTATGTTCATATGGCTCAGCACCAACAGCTGCACGTGTTCGGCTTCTCTGCGGTGGAGGCGCATTCCGGTCGCGCCGCGCTCGTCTATTTATAGCTGAGAGGCTCAATTACACTCTACGTCAATCCCGCTCTATGCGTTGGGCACGCCGCAGCAGCTTGTTCCCCTGCCGTGTATCGGCCTGTCGGAAGGCTCCACTCCTTTGTTTGGCGCCCGGGTTAAGCCTATGTTGAGCCTCCGCCGCGTTACTCCCAACGCTGACCTGGGCGGTTTAGGTCGCAGAACAGTACAACGCAGTGCCTCCGCTTACCTGATTCTTCCCCGACCAGCCACGCTGCCAGGCTAGCCAACGGCACGATGCAGAAACTGGTCAAAGGGGCCACGAAGCCGAAGGCCACAGCGCCTAAAGCGAAGTATATTGAACCCATTCTGGCCACCACCTATGAGGCGGGCCGCGACTTCGAGGCTGTGATGGACGCCCTGGCCAAGGTGATTGCCCGCGGCGGCTCCTGGCCCTCCATCTACAAAGCGCTAATTGTTGTGCACATAATGATCCGCGAGGGCTCTGAGGACGTCACCCTCCAGTACCTGGCGCGCCATCCCCACATGCTCGACATCGAGGACACCGTGCACAGGGCGCCGGCCATGGGCCGCTACGCACGCTACCTCGCCGTGCGCGGCCAGCAATTTCGGGAAACTAAGGTCGACTTCATCCGCTACAAGTCGCGGCAGGGCTTCTCGCGGCTGCACACCCTCAGCGTCCAGAAAGGCCTCATGCGCGAGTGCGGCTCCGTGCTCGTGCAGCTCGACGCACTCATGAAGTGCCAACTCCAGGAGTCCGACATTGTCAATGACGACGTGCTGCTCATGGCGTTCCGCCTGCTTGTCCACGACGTCCTAAGCCTGTTCCAGGTCTTGAACGAGGGCGTCATCAACTTGCTCGAACACTTCTTCGAGCTGTCCAAGCCCGATGCTGAGCAGGCCCTCGACATCTACCGCGGCTTCCGGCGGCTCACCGCAAAGGTCATTGCCTACCTGCACTCCGCCAAGGATCTCGAGTTCAAGACACGGGTCCACGTCCCCAACATCAAGCATGCACCAACCTCTCTCGTATCCTCCCTGGAAATGTACCTGAACGACCCTGACTTCGACACAAATCGCCGCCAATACCTTGCCGAAAAGCAGGCGCACGAGGTAAAGCGAACAAGAAGCCAGCAGTCGCGCTCGTCCAGCTTTGCAAAGCCCGCTTCCCACACCCCTCCGCGGGAAACGCCGTCTCAGCCGCAGACAACCGCTGCCTCTAGCGCCACCGCTGCTGCTGGAGTGGTGCCGGCGGGCCCGCCGCCAACGTTCGCTCAGTCCCAAATGCAGAACTCGCAGCAGCCCAGTCTACAGAGACAGGCTTCGCAGCTGCAGCAGCAACAGCAGCAGCCGCTGCCCCAAGCTACGCTGCAGCAGACGCTTGCGCCCGGATCAATACAGATGGTCTCGCCAGAGCTGTCCACCAACTCCAATCCGTTCTGGCAGTCGCAGCAGGATGCGGCCCAGATCCAGGCCCGCGATGGTCAGGCCCAGTTGCAGATGCAGCAGCTGCACCAGCTCCATTTGCAGCAGATCGAGGAGCAAGAGCGCCTCAGACAGCACATCCAGCAGCTTGAGCAGCAGAAGCAGGCCCAGCAGCAGTTCCAGCAGGCCCCGAGCCAGCAGACAATACAGCAAGTGCCATATATGGAGCCCACCCACACCGGATATGACGCAGGCTTCGACTTCGGCCTTGGTGCTCAGCAACCACAGCCGCAGCAGCAGCCGGCGCAGATGATATCTGTGCAGGCGGCTCCTCTTCAGCCGCAGCTGACGCAGTCGCACCAGCAGGTACAGCAGCTTCAACCGCAATATACACAGTCCCAGCAGCAGCAGCTACAGCCCCAGTACACCCAACCGCTCCAGCCCCAACTCACACAACCTCTACAGCAGCAGCAGTTTACTGGAACCAACCCGTTCCAGAGCCCCACGCAGGGCAACAACAACACCAACCCGTTCAAGTCGCCCCAGTTAAATTTTGAGCAGTTTGACCAGATAGGCAACCAGCTTGGTGCTCAGCCTTCGCTCATCGACTTTGGACAGCCCCAGCAGTCATACCAGCAGACTGGAACAAACCCGTTCCGTGTCTAGGCAGGACCTGCTGCGGAGGGCCCAAAGCTAAAGGATAAACCCGGTGTAATATATACATATATACAATCTCAGCATATAAGTTGTACGTGTGAACATGCAGTCTTTTTCTTTCTTTCTAACATTGTGCTTTCCTTGTCTTCCTCCTTCACCATCCAAGGGGACGCCGCCCTCCTAGCCCATTAGAACACGCATAACCCCCGCTCCGCCCACACTTGTGAAAACAATTCCTCACCCAACGGTATACTAACTGGATGATAATTTAAGACACGCCACCGAGTTCAAGTGCAATGTAGGTGTATCCAGGGGAAAAGAGGGGAAAAGAGGATCAAACGAACGGGCGCCCGCCGTAATTGTTCTACGCTCGCTAAACATGAACCCGCACTGCGCTGGCAACCCCGGGTCCCGTGACGTCGCGGTCTTCACGTGCAGTATCTGAAAATTTCACCTCCACGAGCGTGTTTCTCTGCCATCATGACGGACACGGTTCAGCCAGAAGGGATCGACTTCAAGGACCTTGAGGCGAAGTATGCTGTCGATGACAGGCTGTCGCTTGAGCAGTACGTGCTCGTGGACGGCCTGCCTGTCGTGCCGGAGGCCAAGGTCGAGAAATTGCTGAAGGTTCTGGTGAAGCTGTTCACCAAGGTTGCGCCCATCAGGAACGGCGAAGCCGGCTTCCATATGCCTCTTAACGAGGGCAAGACGCAGGGATACGCGTTTGTGGAATTCGAGACCGAGGACGGAGCGCGGGAGGCCATCAAGGCGTTCAACCACAAGAAACTGGACACAAAGCACACCATGCTTGTCGACAAAATGGCCACCGTGGAGAAATACATCAACGGCCCACCCAAGGAGTACAAGGAACCCACGGTGCCGCCGTTCAAGCCGCTGCCGCACCTGTGCTCGTGGCTCACCGATTCTCTGGGCCGCGACCAGGCCGTTATGCACAAGGGGGATGAGATCGGCGTGTTCTGGTTCCGTAAGAGCGGCTCGCCGCAGCCGGCCCTGGCCCCAACTGTGGGCTTCACGGACGGCTACGTCCGCTGGTCGCCCAAGGGCACCTATCTACTGTCGGTGCACCCGCAGGGCGTGGCTCTGCACGCAGGCCCGCAGTTCGAGATAGTGGCGCGTCTGCCCCACCGCGATGTGCGGCTCGTCGACTTCAGCCCCGATGAGCGGTTCCTTGTGACGGGTGCTCAGACG
Source organism: Entelexis stigmatis (assembly GCA_030563545.1). Classification (NCBI taxonomy): domain Eukaryota; kingdom Fungi; phylum Ascomycota; class Dipodascomycetes; order Dipodascales; family Trichomonascaceae; genus Entelexis; species Entelexis stigmatis. Next base: position 96,610 of record JAJMJC010000008.1, read on the forward strand.
CCCATCACAGCTGGCGGCGTGTTCAAGGAGGCCGACGAGGGCAACCACATTGTTGTGTGGTCGATCGAGACGCAGGCGGCCATGCGCACATTCCCCATGCCAGTGAGAACGCCTGAAATGCCGCGCGCGCCGTGGCCCGCGTTCAAATGGAGCAGCGACTCGCAGTTCTTTGCCCGTCTGCCCCAGCCAGACACTCTCGCCATTTACGACAGCAACACAATGAGCCTCGTCGGAAAGAAGTCCGTGAACATCAAGGGTGTTGCCGACTTCGAATTTGCGCCGGCCGCCGTGAATGATCAGCAGCTGCTTGTGTTCTGGACGCCCGAGATGCCGAACCAGACCGCGAAGGTCTGCATCATGAACGCCGCCACCAAGGAAATTGTCCGCAACCGCTCATTGTTCAACGTTGTACGAGCACGATTCATCTGGCAGAACGAGGCCAAGTTCCTTTGCGTGAAGATCGAGCACCTCACCAAGAACAAGAAGGGTCTTACGTCGACCCTCGAGATCTACCGCATGCATGAGAAGGCTCTGCCTCTTGAGGTTCTGGACTTCAAGGAGACGCTTCTGGATTTCGCTTGGGAGCCGAACTCAGACCGCTTCGCTTTGCTCTCGTACTACGAGCCCCTGCCGTCGCCGCAGTTCCAAGAGCAAGCAGCGCCCATGAACACTAGCAAAACCGTGCTCTCGTTCTACGCACTCGAGCGCGAGAAGCGCCTGGAGGGTACTTGGCGCGAGGCCAACCGGTTCACAGACAAGCCCACGGCTCTGCTGCGCTGGAACCCTCGCGGTCGATTCCTGGCTACTGCCGGTGTCGCTAGCTCGCGCTTGAATGTCGACTTCTGGGACTTCGACCACGAGGCGCCCGTTGCCGGCTCTGCAAACTCTGCTACGCAGGATGCAAGTTCGCTGCCTATAAACGTTTCTCTTGTGCATCAGGGCGACCATTTCGGCGCTGAGAACCTGAAGTGGGATCCCAGCGGACGTTACCTTGTCACTCTAGCCGAGACCGTCGAGGGCTCGTCCGGCGGTGGCAAAGGATATAAACTGTGGGGTGTTGCCGGCTCGCTTCTGCGACAGCAGCAGGTCGATGGCCTAAGGGCGTTCATGTGGCGGCCGCGTCCTGCGTCGATCCTGCCCAAGGCCACGCGCAAGCAGGTCTTGAAGGAGGTCAAGAACATGGGTGCCGAGTTCGACATCCAGGACGCAACCCTCGAGTCTGAGGAGTCTGAAGAGCTGCAGCGCAAGCGGACCCAGATGCTCACGGAGTGGGCCGACTGGCGGTCCAGCATCCGCGAGCGCCTACTGGCTCTCGACATCGTTCCAGAGGAGGACCGCCTCGAGGTCCGCGATGGACAGGTGTTTGTTGCGAAATTCGAGGTTGTTGAGGAAGAAGAGGAGGAGCTCGATTGAAGCCATGCTCCGCACTATCTCGGCCTAGTAGGTTCATGGGAATCTTAGACTTAGTCTCGGAATAATATAGCTGCAGTGTTTTTAAATGAATGATATTTGAGCCGCCGGGCTATTAGAAATGTGGCCACTCTCTGTCTTGTCGCTATTGAAAGGTGCCTTCAGTTTGAGATTGCCAGGTCGTTGTCTATTATACAAATGAACTTCGTTTCTTTTGATTCTAGCGGCACTATGGACTCATAACTTATGCTGCGTCCGCTCTAGTCGTATATGGACTCCTCGGTTATCTTTCTCCCCTCCACATACATAATTTGTCAGAGGGCAGGTTGTTCTCGGGGTGGAAGCTGAGTCGCTGATGAAGGCTGCCGCACTTTTTGCAGGCCAAGGTTTTCAGAAGTTTGGCATCTTGAACGGTCTTGCTAAACGGTATCCGGTCATTGTGGATCCTCTATTGGCCGAAGTTGATGAAGCACTACCGTCTCTCGAGCTGAGCCGTCTGCTTGCGGGCTCAGGCCCTGAAGTGGATGTCACTCCTACTGAGCTTGCTCAGCCGCTTATGCTTGCGTGTGGAATTGTCAGTTTCCGCGTTTGGAATGAGGCTATAAAGCCTAAGGGGACCACCGTTGCGTTTGGTTTGGGCCACTCGCTAGGCGAATACACCGCATTGACGGCCTCGGGCCTCTTACCATTTAAAGCTGCGTTGCAGCTTGCGCGGGCCCGTGGTGAGATCATGCGTGACGCCGGAGCTCTGGACACCCGGGAACAGGGCATGATGCTCGTAAATAAGCCTCGCGCTTTCGCCGCAGAAAAGTGGCTCCCGCTGTTCACTGACACTGCCAAAAAGGTTGGAGCTGATGTGGCACTATACAATTCCCCTTCCCTTATGGCTGCAAGCGGTACATTCCCCGAACTGAATACCTTTGTTGACGTGATCCGCGAGGTGACAGGTGAGAAGAGGCTTATCACTAAAAGGTTGCCGGTCTCAAGCGCTTTTCATTCGCGCTTCATGAAGCCTGCCACGCCGAAACTGGCTGAAATAATAGCCAACGCGCCTTGGCAGCCATTCGCGGAATCCTTGTTCCCGGTGGTCTCTAACGTTACCGCTCGCCCGTATACGTCCATTGAGGAAGTAAAATCGGGCTGTATAGAGGGTCTCACGGCGCCCGTGCAGTGGTCGCAGTCCGTTCAGTTTGTGGATGAGCAGGCGGATGAGTTTGTGTCCATGGGTGCGAATATCGGCTCTTTGATGAAGTCGTTCGTAAAAGCTGAATCTACGGTTTTAGATGCGGCAAGCTGAGCTATTTCCGATAATCATTCGTTACTTTTTGTTGCTCTACATAATTTAATCTTTAAAAAAGAATTTACGTCTGGATTGGATTAGTTCTTCTTCCTTTCCTCCTTTTTCTTGCGACGGTAATCCTCGATTTCTTTCTTTAGTTCCGGATTCGGAATAACCTCTTCAATTTTCAAAGGAACGCGATTGAAAGGATCCGTTTGATCGCTCAAAAGGTGTGTTTTGATCGTACTGAAGTCAATGTTTACCTTCGACGTCGGAAGAGTCACCGGGTTCTCCATGACTGTGAACATGAGTGGGTCAAGATACTCATCTGGAATATCATCTCCGAAATCCTCGTCCTCCTCCTGAGCTTCTTGCCAAGCAATCTGTGTACGCTTAGCTAGATCGTTCAGTTGATCAAGTTGTATCGGCGAGAGCAAGTTATACTTGCTGAGAACTTCGTGCGCTTTGACAAAGTTCTCGTGCCGATATGACCGTTCATCTTTGGCCAAACTCTTAGGGAACGGAGCTTCATTTCGTAAGTTCAGATACACCACAACCAAATCAGTGAGCAGCTGTCGGGGGTGAAATCCGAGTTTAGCTGGCTCTCTCACCTTAAGACCGTGGCATTTGGGACCAACCAAGGCTGCCAAGTTATAGTTCAACATAACAGAGAACCTGTCCATGATTTCCGGCGTCGAGAAGATACGCGGCACTGAGCCCGTGAATGTACTTAAGAGGTCTACCGAGGCCGCTGCGAAATGGATAAGACTACGGGCCGCCGATTCAGCCGATCTCAACCGGGACTCAGGATCCGTAGGTTCGCTATCCTCATCATTATCGTTTTCGTCTTCACCTTCTTCATTCCCTTCTTCATCATGGTTCTCAGTGTCAACTTCCATGGCATCTGCATCAGCCCCGGGAGCAGCGCTTGGCATACGACTATTGCTACGGCTAGAACCGCGGCTTCCAGGGCCACTTCCCGATGAGCCCGCTGCCCCAATATCACCTGAAGGTCTTTCGAGCTCCGTTTGTAGATTTCGAACCTCAAGTAACTTTCCAAGCGATTCGTCAAGAAGGTAGGTCGCATCGCTGAGAAGCAGAGCAACGAACTGTACGAAAAATTCACTGTCACGCTGTGACTCGGTCACAAGCTGCCGAATATAGTGTGGATCACGCCAGAGAACCTTGAATACCTGGGCGATAAGCTCGCGTACGCTGAACTTCTCGTAGAATTGAGATGTACGGCCTGTGTGCTCGATATCTATGAAAGCCGACATCAGTGCTGGCAGCAAGTAGCGTTGGCACGTCTCTGACGTCGTGAAGAGGATCGAGAATGCACCCGGAACTGTAGCACCATTGGTAAGAGGAACATCCGCACCACCAAAGTAAAGAATCTCGACGAATTTGCTGCGAAGGTACGGGTTCCGCAAGACCCGCGGGCTGCTCATGTAAAAGATGCAGGAATTAACAAGGAGCTCACTATTCTCGATCATCATTGGATTCCGCATGAACTCCTGGGTCCTCATTGCATGGCGAGCAACAACGAGTGGTGCTTCGATCATGAATTCGGGTAAAGATTTGTATGCTTCGGGTGGATCGCTAGGCCAGGGGATGTTTATAGCCATGTTCGCCGGAGACCCTTGCGACGTGTTCATAGCATATGCCAGAGTGAATGCCGAGAAGCGCGCTGCGTTGCGGATCATATCTGGCTGTTCGATCTGAGCCGTGATCCCCGCGACCTCACTCTTCAGCAGAATTACCATTTGCTGGGCACGACTGGTGTGAATGCGTCGCAACGGTGGGGGCATAGCCAAGAGTCGTGGGTTGGTATCGACACTGGCCAGCTCAGCTTCGAAATAACTTAATTGTCGGCGCATGGATCCTTCCAAGGCTTGGATGCATGCACTGAGGCCATAATGCATGAATCCCATGGTCAAAAAGAAACACTCTGAAACAAAGTTCAACGCCTCCTCTTTTGACCGCGAGTTGAAGGGCGCATCTTGAGATGCAAGTAGTTTCGTTTCATCGCTAATGTCATAACTGGCCTTGTTAGAGAAATAAGACGAGTTTATCTTTGCCAGCTCTGCCGAAACAAGTGATGCATCTAAGCGCACAAATGGTTCCGCCAGCCGAAGCAGCACAGATAAGCTAGTAAGCATGAGTCCAAAGCTGTTTACCTTTCCCGGCGTGCGGTTCATGGCAGTCTGTCCATGATTTGCATCCAAAACCGCGACAAACCAGTCAAGAACCAACCGCCTAACATGTGGCGACTTACGAATCAGCATCTTGACAATGCGGAACTGTGTCTCCAGTAGTACCTGCGATACTGGCTGAGCATCACGCGCTAGTTGAACGGCTTCAGCAACTGGTGCACGCACAATAAGGCCCGGATTATGCAGCGCCATGAGCCCTCCGTCGGAAAGATTAGGCGACAAGATTCGTCCCAAAAGAGTCTGCGAGATTGCTAGCGGCGTGAGTGGCCGAGATTCAGGAAGCTTAAGCACCAATTCGGCCACACCCGGTACATCGAGGAGTGCTTCGAGCGTAGAATATACTGCCGTCGTATCGGGGTCGCCAAATCTGAAGGGTGGCAGCGAAGCAACAGCTTGGTGTGCAGTCTGTTCGAACGCTTCTGGGTCATCCTTCAATGTAGCAAAGAATTCCACGAGAAAGTCGGCATCAAGGCGATCGCTTTTCGCCACTGATAGAAGCGCCTTCCCAAAATCCGCGTAGATTTCCTCGTCCTCCGCGGCAGTGGCACTAATGACCGCAAAACGTACGATGATCTCACGAACCTGCTTCGCCACGTCCGGCAAAGTCTTGGCGATAGCTTCGACTCGTCGGTAACTCGTCATTAAGTACGTCAGAGAATTGGGCGCCCGCTCGGATCCAGTAAGGCGCTCCCATATCAGTGAATCAAGCTCTAGATCGTCAAGATTCGACCAGTCTTGCTGCACAGTGTCCTCCGAACCTCCAAACACGAAGGAAACAGAGGGCAGGGAGGCACTCTTAGGACGTGGGGCTTTTGCGGCAGGCTTGGGCGTAGGCTGCTTAGGAATGACATTGCTCGAAGATTGAGGTTGAGTGGTTTGCTGTTGGCTCGGCGTCTTAGCAGTGGCTGCAGGTGGCGCCTGTTGCGGTGTGGGACCGGCTGAGGAGCTCTGCTTGGGCGGAGCTCTCTGCACGTCGGCGTTCTGCACGTTGGCGTTATGGTTCGGATCAGACTGGGCAGCCGATTGAGCCCGCTGTCTTTCCAGCTGCTCGAGCGTCTCAATGCGGCGCCTTCTAATCTCTTCACTGTTCATTACAAGCTGGCCAGATGAAACACACACACGCCTCGGCCAATACGTATTATTCAAGCAAGCCCTTCGGCTGATGACCTAGCGACCGTTGTTAGGCGTATCATGAATTTTGTGTGTGGAGCAAAATCCTCGTGCATTTCACCGGACCCGCCTCGGTTGATCCTGTCTAACCCTGCCAATACAACGAAGACAGTTATAATTAATATATCACCGTTGTGATTCAGCGTGTGACTTGTTGCTGGACAAAAATATGTGAAACGGTAGCTGCACCTTCTGTTGTCATATGGTCTCCCATTGTAATAGTGGGTAAGGAAGGTGTTTAAATAAGACTAATCGGGCGGATGTCTTGAATTCACCTGGATTTGGACGCAGCAGCTGTTCTTACGACGAGCCTGGCGTACTTCCACTCACTCATCTCAATTTCAGCTCTGCGCTGTTAATTAGAAAGTATGTAGCCGAACTCGGTTCTGTCGGCCCTCTCTCACCCTCTTTGACCTCTTTCATCTTCTTTCAAAGTGGGGAGGAAAGAATACGTGGCCTTGAGGTACGTCGGGGTCGCCTTGGTTAGAACCTCTCGACGTGTGGTATCACAAAGAGCACTTCTCGAGCTGGTTGTCAATTCATAAACACCTACTACAGCTACTTGAAATCCGACCAAAGAATTAAGGGATTCCTGACGTGAATTGGCGAGCGCTGTTCAAATTTATGATCAGTATGTTGTCTTCTAGGTCCCTGCCGCACCATGACACTGTTACTTTGTTTGCAACTCCCTCTGAAGCATACGAAGTGCCGCTTGCGAGACACATTATTTCACGTCCATCATACACGTTCTACATCCACGATTGCGGCAATGCCGCCATGGGCACCGCACCAAAATGCTGCTTGACAATACGTCTATGATGCTTATATGGCTAGTCAGCTTTGCACGAGTTTGCTTCTTTAGGCCCTTGGCCGGGATCAAAATCCTGGAGTTTGGGAAAGACGAACACAATACAAGGGTTTTTCTATCGCTAGGAATTCCGTGGGGGAAGATCTGATAACTTGTCGTTTGCTGTCCACATGTCCCGCACATCCTCTCTTTTCAAATGTCGAAAGACTTACTACATTGGGCATGCATGCAGTGAGGGTAAGGTTATGCAGGCTTTTATCTCGAAGGTGCGAGAGCGATAAACAATTCTTTTCCATTCTCAACATTTTTTAATATTACCACGCCGGCTGGTTTAGTGCCTGGTGCTCGGTCAGAAGTTTAGTGGTAGCTGATTGATAGAGTTTCGGTGGCGTGTGGCGTGACTCAAGAAAAACCAAAGCGGAACTTCCCTGCACCGTCTGTGGACTCAGCCATTCATGGAAGGGACCACATTTTCGAGATCTAAAGGTCCGTGAGCTTCCGCTTTCACTTCGCTCTTTTGGCGAACTTCTTGAGGCTGTTGAGAAATCTACAAGGCTGGCAGCTCACCTGCCTTCATTTCCTTCGCGTCTGGCGGAGTTGAGCAACCAGAATCTGTACGGCGGCAGTGGTTATAATTTTGGCTGAATAAGGTGCTGAAGGAAGGTGGTTGCTGGTGGAGAGTGCTTTCCAAAATGGCCATGCCGGAGCCGCTCCCGAGCTGAGAGCGAGCCGGTAAGGATTAAATATTCCATTGTATTAAAATAAGGTGCTGTTTGTCATTACTAGGGTGCCACCGTAAATATATATTGGAGAGCAGATGGCTCAGGGATTCACGCCCAGCTTTCGGGTTGCTGTCTGTCAACCTCCGCTCCCTGTAAAACGACTTTGGCGTATCTGCCTTTGTGAGTTGCGGAGAACGGCTCATAGTTATTCAGTCGTCATGGTTTCTCGTTTCTCGTTATGTCAATTGTTATAATAGACAGTTGAAGTTAGAGACTCTTTGGGAACACGGTTACCTTCTGTCTTTTCGGGGATAGAATAAGAGCTTTCCTTTGAATTGCGTCAACGAGAGATCCAAGTCAAATAATAGTCGACTGGTGTCTTTATCTCGATCGAGACAACACGGAAAATGACTGTCAGCCAGGTAGGGTATGTGGCTCAACTTATGAGAAACCATTGCTCGCTAGCATTGGTATCAAATATCATTGAATTGAATATTTAGGGGTTATTGTTCAAGATGTTAAAGAAGCCAGTATGATAAATATTAGAAAAACATATAATAGTAGTTATAATAGTAGTTAATCAAGTGATTAGTGGATAACATTGATATGCCGCTCGAGTTTGGAATGCTCACTGTGACCTATGTAGACTTGTAGATATTACCGGGCCGATAATAAGAGTTTTCTCAGATGGGTCTTGGTTTCCCGGATGTATCGGCATATAACCCTACCCAGTGATAATAAGGGTCTAGGTAACTTCGGAGAAACTCTTATCTTAACCGTCCCTCTCGTTTCACGGATAGGGTTGTTGTAATTACCTCGCTTAACATATGGATGAAACACACAGGCACGGCATCGGTTAATCAACCGTTTAGTACACGTAGTTTTTGCTACAAGTAATGCAAAACTATGGGGCAAAATAGATATAGAATTCAATGTTTTCATGTCATCCGGATCATCAGTCTACTCTATTATATATTTAACCGATATGAGTCGCTAGCACGCGAAGGAACGGGGATTTTTCGATGACATGTAGCAAGCTGGATAACCGGAAAATGGTTGGGCAAGGATACAGGATAAACCGCACAGTATAAAACGATGGCGGAGTGAGAACGAGACACGATCAGGATCAGTAAGTTTGGATTCCTTTAGGAATAATCTTTTTGCCTTTCTTGGGCTGTATTCTTCTACGGATTCTTGAAAAATCACAAGAGGACGACTCCTTCATGAGATTTCTTCTTCCTGAGCCCTTTTTTCTTTCGCATTCATTGGCATTCCGAAGCTCACGGCCTGTAAGGCAATGTTAGGAAACTCGGCTTCACACTTTTTTGAAGACAAAGACGAGGTAAATTGAGCAAGCCTCCAGCTGCTCCACGTCGAGCACGAGGTTGCCACGGCGATCGATGAGATGCTTGCTCAATGCCTCGTTGAAGACGCCCTCGGACTCGCGCACTCTCTTGTCAAAAAACTGCAGGAACGGCTCTGCAAGTTCCAGCTCGAGGCCATATTCGCGGGCCAGCTTGGCAAGACTATCCATGGGGACCACGTACTCTGGGACGTTATCGACGGCCTCAGAGAGGAAGAAGGTGTACTTGTTTCCAGCAAGCGTTTTGAACTCGCCGTCCGGGTTCGGCTTGTCAAACTTAATCTGGAACTTGCTGTTTCCCCACTCCGTATGGCCGGCGCGCAGGTTCTCGGCCAGGTAGTCTGCGTTCGGAATGGTGCCGAAGAAGCGGCCGCCCGGGCGCAGGGCGTATGAGACGTTGCGCAGAGTCTGGTGGATGCGCTCGTCGGTGTCGAAGGCATAGTGGAGGGCGAATTGGCAACTCACGCAGTCGACCGGAAACGCGTCCGGGTGGACGAGGTCCGAGAGGTCCTGGCCGAAGCAATTGCCAACGACCAGGTCAACCCACATAGTTTTAATGGTTTCACGATACCGCTTACGGGCGTCGGCGATGCTGATGTCGGCGATGTCGATGCCAATAAGCCCGTCAATGCCGGCGCGGCGCCACTTCTCGAGGTCGCCTCCCTTTCCGCACGCCATGTCGAGCACGACCTCGTACGGGTTTGAGTTTTCGAATATGACAAGCCACTTTACGAAGTTGTTGAAATTGCGCAGGCCGAGGAGGTTCGATTGGCGCCTTGCATCGTTCTTGATGGAGTTGTAGTGCGAGCGCACGGCCTCGTCGTTCTGCGTCCCCTGCTTGTGTGGCTTTATGGAAGACAGCGGCTCGTACGGGGGTCTTCGCTCGCTCATTTGTTCGTACATCCCTGTCTTGCAATTTCCCGGATAACTTGTAGCAGCACCCCCGAACGTTGCCGCCGTGGGCAGTAATTTGAAGAGTGGCGCACGACATATTGCTAGCAACAATGTATTTCCCGAGCGATCGACACGATGGGAAGCATAGGGTGTGGGGAAACACCCCGGAGAATGGTGGATAATGGCGTAGTCGCACATGCATAGTGCATTTATGCAGATGTGTCTGATAATATTGCATGCACGGCCCCGGGAAAGTGGCACGCGCTTGGTTCGGTGCAACAAGTGGGGCCGGAGACCTCTCTAGCAGCCATGCACTGGAAAAGATGTCCGCATCCGGGGTCAGGGACCGGTGCCGGAGCCCCGCGGCCTCCCGCGTCTTAAGTGAAGTACAACCGTATCTATCTAAGCTGCGTATGAGCCACGACAATCGGGAAATTAAACGTGCGCCCATGCCATCCACCCTGCTAGTTGCTCCCGAGGGCGGCTGTGGGAAGGATTAAGCGGTTCAGCCGAGAAAGGTCTCGGATAAAGCCGCATAGAAGTACCTAAAAGAAAAAAAGTGATGGAGGGTGTGGGGGAAGCTATGTACGATGAAACAAATGGATGTTGCGGGACAGCCCGCGTAGTGTCTGTTCGGGTTGCTAGCAGCCAGGAGAGGCAGCTAGCTTACTCGACACCGCCAGAACCAAGGCTCTCCTTGATGAAGTTGGCAATGGCAATGGGGGGCCGGACAACGACCATGGTGCGCACAAGCTCGAGTACCTCTTTTGGCTGGACGCTCTTCTCGTAGAGCTCGAGCAGCTCCATGGGCTGCGGGTAGGACATGAGCGCGCGGTAGAACGCGAGCGCCGCCTCGACGAGCTGGCCGCCGTTGACAAGCGTGTCGGCGCGGGCGATCTCGCTGAGGAAGAAGTTCTCGCGCGCCTTCAGATCGCGGGGCAGCGGCGATTCCTCGAGGCTGGTGTCGATGAGCTGCTCGATCTCCTCGCGCTGCTGCTTCCTCGACGCCTTCACGGCGTTGTCCTTCTCCTTGTAGTACTTCGAGTTCTTGCGGCGCAGCTCGCGGCGGAACTCGGGCGAGTGGCGGCGCTGGTAGTCGAAGTACACCAGGTACGACAGCGCCCCGACAAGCAGGGTGCTTGCAGTGATTGTAGTGGTCGAGGGCATTCTCTAAACCAGTTCGTTCACAGCTGAAAAAAATCGCTCCAAGCGCCCACTACCCGGCACCCTATTGAGACGTCCCAAGCAGGGCATCATGTGACGGGCGGTCCTCTGCAGTTAATCAGAGCTGCTGCTGGCTATGCTGGCTGGGCCGAGCTCGGCTGGCCCGGAGTTGCTCTTTTGCGATTGTGATCGTTCGGCTGGTTCAGGGCCTGTTTCTATTGCGTGGGTATGACACATAGTATCAGGACAAGTGAGTCCATATGCACAACGGTTGCGGATCCGCTGGTCCGGATCGAGCCGCCTAATTTTATCTCCTACCTTCAACCGTGGTGGTCACACTAGCCGTAGTTGTACTAGCCGTACTTGCATTGCAGTAGCCGTAGCCACACTGGTCATAATTACACCGTAGTTAGTTAACCGTGGTCGGGCCGCTTGCGCGGATCAAAAACAGTATAAGTGGTAGCTTCCATATCAGATAAATGCTTTAAATTGGTTAATTAGTACACACCTGCGTCCCCTCCAGCAGAATCCATCGCTTGGGTACACAGCAGTACCGCTTGTCCCAACTTTTTATATCTTCCTCGAACAAATCGATTCTGCTGCGACGCCCGCGTGGTGTTTCACATATCTTCCACGTGTATCACACGCTTTATTCCCTTCAGTCCCAACCAGTGCAAGCACACTCCTCCGGCGCTCACACGCGCAAACCGCACACACAATGCTTCGGTGGACACGGAGACTCTGTGCCCTAGCCCTCGGGGCTCGCTGCAGTGGGTGGTCTGGTTAGGTTAGTGTGGTGGGCGAGTGTGGGAGTGTGGGAGCACTGGCGCACCACCCGACAGATCGAGATGGAGATGCAGCTGCCTCCTGCTGCCGAGCTAGCACAGCTGCCGCGCGACAAGCAGGCAGCCGCATTAGGATTGTTGTTCGAGCCCTGCGAGACGCTGGTCGAGTTCGTGCTGCCCGCCACGGCCGGCGCCGAGACGTGGCCCGCCGTCATTGACCGCGTGCGCGCGCGTCTGCACACGCTGGACCCGGCGGATCCGCGCGTGAGCCGGATCATAGCCGCGCACCCGCGCCTCGGCGCCAAGAAGGTGGACAGCGCGCAGTCGCAGGCCGAGCAGGCGAGTCTCGGGTCGGCGTCCGAGGCGGCGGTGCTGGCCCACTGGAACGCCGCGTACGAGCAGGCGTTTCCCGGGCTGCGCTACGTCGTGTTTGTTGCCGGACGGCCGCGGGCCGAGATTGTGGAGGACATGAAGCGGCGCATCGGCGAGGGCGACCGCGATGCCGAGGTGGCGCGCGCGTTCGATGCGATGTGTGACATTGCGCTAGACCGCCAGGGAAAACTGCATGTAGACGTAAAGACAAAAATTTAAAGGAAGTAGTCAGGTGTCTTTCGGCTCACGCTGGGCTCGTCCGCACGCGGGCATGGGTCATATTGCAAGAATGATGTGTAGAGGTCCTCGTCGAGCTCCATGATCGCGGCGAGGTTGCCGCAGCGGTAGCAGTAGTTTGGAGCGCTGAAGATCGTGACCACCTGCTGCTCGTGCGTCCACGCGTACCCCTCCATGACGAGCTGGTGCGCGCGCGAGATTAGCTGCAGGTTGTTGCGGTGGTTGAACTGCTCGCTGATGTCCTGGCCAAACGTGAAGCCGGCGCCCCGGGGCGACACGCCCCAGTTTTGTCGCTCGTCGGGGTCGCTCCACAGAAGGTCTGACATCGGCCCGTCGTGGGGCACCTCCTGGAACCGGTTGAGCTGGCGAATCGCGTCTATGGAATCGATGTTCGGACTCAGCCCGCCGTGCAGGCAGAATATCTTGTTGTCGACCAGCGCCGTGATCGGCAGATAGTCGAACAGGTCCGTGAGCATGCGCCACACCGTCGCGCTGCCGTACTTGCGCAGGCACTCGTCGTAGAAGCCGTACACCTGCGTCGTTTGTCGCGACTCGTGGTTGCCCCGCAGGATTGTGATGCGCTTCGGATACCGTACCTTCATTGCCACAAGATAGCTCACGCTCTCCACCGAGTAGTATCCGCGATCCACGTAGTCGCCCATGAAAAGATAGTTCGTGTCCGGGCACGGCCCGCCCACGCTGAACAGCTCCATAAGGTCGTGAAATTGGCCGTGCACGTCGCCACACACCGTCACAGGCGCCTGCACGGGCTGTACGTTTTGCTCGAACTGCAGAACATCCTTCGCCATGACGCACAGCCGGTGCACGTCCTTCTCGCTCAGCGGCTTGCACTGCTTCAGCGTCTCGAGCCACTCGTCGAGGTCTCCGCGGCTCTCTGCCGCTGATGCCACGCTTCCGTTCGGTCCGGCCGCAACGATTTGGCCGTCGCCTTCCATGTGCACGTCAGGATCAATATCCATCCTGTTGATCAAGGTCAGAGGTGCGAATGTGGAGGGTGACAAATCCATCCTCGACCACCGCACCACCGCCCACACTCAACCTCAGGCGCGCCGCCACATGCCTGGCGCGCCACTTAAGGTGGGGTTTCGTGGCGGGAAAAAAAAATATGTCAGATGGCGACGGGAATGCGGTGAACACGCTGCTTCGCAGTGGCGACAGTAATTTGGGGGCGCGTCGCCCAGACCCAACATGTCGCGCCGCCCCACTATGTAAACAAACGTGAGGGAATGCGTGGGTGTGGCTCATGGGCTGGGGAAACCCGGCCTGCTCAGCGCCTGGCCGGCCCATTTTCGCTGGCAGGAAACACCTCGTCGGCAGAAGTGAAGTCCTCGGCCGCCAGCGAAATGCGCGCACTGGGACGGCCCGCCGCCTACTTTCCCTGGGGGGTGCGGTCGGTGCCGTGCGGGGCCTCGCGTATTTTTGTTGTTTATTATTTCTTATTCCGTAACAGTGGCACATACTCTAACTAATATAATAAGAGGATGCTTGATGCATACTTGCGCGAGCGCTCGGCTAGTCACAGTTGCCACTGATACTGGCGAGGGCTCTATAGTTACTCGGCGTCTCAACCGCCCACCAATCTAGGTAACTCGCAGGTACGGGCTCTATCGTTCACAGGTGTCGCTCTCGGGTGCCGCCAGCAGCATGCTCATGCACAATCTTTCGTCATAGTTGCGCACAGTAAACGCCGGTCAGCTGGTCTGCACGTCATCCAATGCACCATGGATGTCACATTTCCTGCTCGATGGTGCGACTATGCTGCTCTGCTCTTGGAGCTGGATTTCATATTAGCATCATCCTTTACAGTCGCGCCGCGGGAGCAGGTGAATGTGGGGACCTGCCTTGTGTGCACACCCGACGGCGCCTATATGAAGTCTATCTTTAATAAATTATAAGAATGCATGGCTGCGTATTTTTTTATGTGTGGTGTATTTAAGTGTCTTAAACTGGCCACTTGAGTCGCAATCTGGTGCCGCAGCTGCAAATGCCTTAGGGGTGCTAGATGGCCACCACACCCTACCAAGCTGGGCAAGTCCTGCAAACTATTGCCGCCGAGCGCTAAGGTTAGAACATCCAACGCAGCACTTCACTACTACAGCATGTCTTTTAAATTAAACCCAGAGCCCCCGCGGCCAGCCGTGAACGGTCTGCAATTGCAGTACCCCGAGCCACTGCCCATGAGACCAGTGATTGTCGGCTCATACCGCACGCGGCCCTACGCACAGCGCCGCCTCCATCCTTATGAGCAGCGAATTATCGAGAACGAGCAACAGTCATGCCAGGAAATAGAAGGGTGCTGTGGCATGAACTGGTGACGGCCTGCGACAGCCAGAACCGAGTATCATTACAGCACATTGGGTCGAGCGAGGATTAATTAATGTGGTTGCTGCGCTGGCGGCAGCTCTTCTACAGGATGTTTCTTCTTCTTCTTTCTGTTTTCTTTAAAAAATACATTGGGGAGTCCCGATCTGCTACTACTACTCGTGAGAGTCGGCAAACTTCTCAATGATTTCCGCAACCAGGTCGCCAAACTGCTGCTTCGCCTTCTCCTCGCCCTCAGTAGGCTTGAAGAACTTTGCCGACGAGACCTTGTGGCGCACATCGGTCGTGCGCGACGACAGCTTGCTCCACTGCGCTCCACTGGACACTGCCTTCTGCGCCTCGTCGTAGTAGGTTGTGAACACGCGCATCATCTGGTGCGTCTTCCACACGGGACAGAACGCGTCGTAGTCGCTGTAGCCGTTCTGTTGCAGGAAGTCGTCGTTGATGAGCGCTGCCGTGTCCAGAGTGATCTTGTCGCCGTCACCGAGCGCGGACTTGCCGACAAGCTGCACCACCTGCTCGAGATCGTGCGCCTTTGAAATGATCTCCTTCAGACTCGTGCGCAGCTGCGGATAGTCCGGGTAGTTTTTCGAGTAGTACGCGTTCAGCACCTCGGTGTACTTCGAGTATGAGTCGGCCGTGTTGATCGACGGGAAGTGCTTGCGCTGAGCCAGCTTCTTGTCCAATCCCCAGAACACCTGCGTGATTCCGAGCGTCGCCTGCGTGACCGGCTCCGAGTAGTCACCACCGGGCGGCGACACGGCAGCCACAATGGACACCGAGCCCAGGCGCTCAGGCGAGCCCAGCGTATGGACCTTGCCGGCGCGCTCGTAGAAGCTGGCCAGCTTTGTGCCCAGGTACGCGGGATAGCCCTGGTCGGCGGGCATCTCGCCCAGGCGGCCGCTGATTTCACGCAGAGCCTCGGCCCACCGACTGGACGAGTCGGCAATCATCGACACGTTCTTGCCCTGGTCGCGGAAGTACTCGGCAATGGTGATGCCAGTGTAGATGGACGCCTCACGGGCGGCGACCGGCATATTACTCGTGTTGGCCACAAGCGCCGTGCGCTTCATGATCGGCTCCTTGCGGCCGTCGATCTCGACGTCGAGCTCGGGGAACTCCTTCAGGACCTCCGCCATCTCGTTGCCGCGCTCGCCGCAGCCGACGTAGATGATGATGTCCGAGTTCGAGTACTTCGACAAGCTCTGCGAGATGACTGTCTTGCCGGCGCCGAACGCACCGGGAATGCACGTCGTACCACCCTGCACCATGGGGAACAGGGAGTCCAGCACGCGCTGGCCCGTGAACAGCGGGTAGTCGGCCGTCGTTTTCTCTGCCACGGGACGCGGCACCCGTACCGGCCAGATGTGGTACATCTTGTATCCCGTCTTCTTGCCGGCGAACTCCAGCTCGATCAGCTTCTCCTCGATGGTGTAGCTGCCGGGCTCGGCAATCCACGTCACTGTGCCCTTCGCGCGCGGCGGCAGCACAATCTTGTGGTCGGAGACCAGCGAGTTCTCGACGGCCGTGCCAAAGATGTCGCCGCCGCTGAGGTGGTCGCCCACCTTGATCGACTTCTCGGGCGTGTACTCGTACTTCTTCTCGCGGTCGAGCGCAGGCACCGAAATGCCGCGAGGAATGTAGATGCTATTCGACGTGTTCTTGATCGCCCGCAGCGGCCGCTGAATACCGTCGCAGATCGTCTCCATGAGGCCCGGGCCCAGCTCCACGCTGAGTGGCTGGCCAGTACGCAGCACGGGATCGCCCACCATGAGACCCGACGTCTCCTCGTACACCTGAATGGTGGCCTTGTCCGCCTCAATACGGATAATCTCGCCCACAAGCTCCTCGTGGCCGACCTTCACCAGCTCGTACATGGCGCAGCCCAGCATGCGCTCGGCAACAACGACCGGGCCGCTAATGCTGAAAATTGCACCACGGTTCGCATCCGAGTCGTTGTCATCGAGTGACACGTTTTGTACAAACTTATTCGCCGTGGCAACACTCATTGAAACGCTGTCTACGCCGAGCCAACCGGGGGAGAGTGAGTCGAGCAAATGACGGGGAGCCACACAGACCTCGTTACATCATCAGATAAGGGCACGGGTACTGCTTGGGTGTGGCCATCTGCGAGGCACTACGTCGGTCTCGCATGAGAGAGTTTCGATTATAGAAGCACTTAATCGAATTAGAGGTAGCGCATAGCTAGTGCCAATTGTGACCAGAAATTGCAAGTATACATGTGTGTATAATCCTAGTTAGACGTATGAGGAGTTATTAGCGGATTTAGTTAGTAGCGGATATAGTAGCGGAAATAGTGCTCTTATACTGCTGATCGTATTAACAGCGTGTCTTTGCGTCGGGATGTTAAGTGCTGCTTCAAGCTTAGAAGCCGTGATGGAGTACTCTCCATGAACAAACGGGTTCTCTCACGAATTCCCAGAGATTTTGCCCAGCAAAGGCTCACCCTCGCGACAACGCGAGCACATGCCCATAGAGAAGCGCCGCCGAACAATCTGATTTTGCAAAACAACAATTATCCGTTAAAACGTTGACTCCGCCAGCGGTGACTGCTCGAGTCGTCTTTCGTAGCATAAACGTAGCATTCATTGAGATCTCTTGTGTACGTTCTCAAACCGCATACACAAGCCGCCGACTATATCTCGTAAGATGACAGACAGAGCGCTCTGCTCAACACGTTGAGGTTTTTTGGACATCGATTAATGGAAATACACCGGTGCTGGTGTACACAAGCTAGTGAAGAGACTCCCCAGTCCCGAAAGCGAATAGTAAAAGTAGTAACAATTGAATAAAATAAATTGAGATCTCCCATAGTATCCCTGTCTGAACCTGTATTATATAGAAAACAATGATACCCTATCGCATTCTGACCACGCATTGCTCATCCGACGATTTCTTTAACTTGCACTTAGCCTCTATGTCCTTCAACATCGCGCGACAGACTCAAACAGCATGTTATTATGAGATAAACGAGCAGAAGCTTACTACCAATTCGCCAACATGGTCCGTGCTTTGTTCACTAGGTTCGAAAATGTAGCTTTTGGTCAGCCGCAGTTAGGTATGCAGATAGTCATATAATCTGTTACGCTACGCTTCAGAACATACCGCCGGTGCTTTTAGGGGGCGTCCATTTCCATCGTTGTTCTCGGTCTCGCTTCAAGTAATCAATGGCGCGTTTCCGAGAAAGACAACAACAGCAGCAGCCAACATCTCAGAGAACCAGGTGAGAATCGCATGCCTCAGGAATAGAAATCGTTCTAATCAGACAGGGTGCGTCAATTCCGGTTATAATTTAAATTAGATGGGGTTTTTAAGCCTTGAGGGCGTACTTGCGCTTGGGGAACGCCTTGGCCTTCTTCTGGGCGCGCAGGGTCTTAGCGTTCTCCTGCTCAGGCGTCATTCGCCGGCGCAGAGCACGCGTGAGCTTGGGGCGCATGTCTTTAGGAAGCTGCTTGGGGTCAGTCACATCCGCGGCGACCTGCGCGCGCGCCTTCAGGTTGATGACGGTGAGAGTGCGGGCAATGCTCTTGCGCACGCGCTTGATCTCACCAGCACGCACGTTCTGCTGCTTGGCACGCAGGTTCAGAAGGTTCTCCTTCAGATCCTGGAGCTGGTTCTTGAGCTGGTCCTCAGAGAGTTCCTTGATATCCTTCACCTTGATGTCCGACATATCTTATGCAATGAGATCTCCAAAAGTGCAATTTACCAATTCTGTTTTCCACTTCGCCCGGCCAGCGAGCTGCGTCGCTCGTGACCATGAGTCAGCCGATGTACTCACCCATCGCAATACTCGCATGGGACCAAAGCCCTAACTCAGGACACGTGGTGTCTCACCAGGACGTCCCAAAACCCTAGGGCCACACGTGCCCAAGTGCCCTCCTCACTCCCCTACCTGGACAAGGGTGGGGGCGGCGAGCTTCGGGTGAGGTAAGGAGTGTGTGACGCGTCGCCGGGCACGCGCGCGCCCTGTGCGAAGGGCCCGTTCGCGGTGATGATCCATTAATCAGATACCGCCAATCTCCTTATCTTGCGCCCTACACTTTTAGTCCTCGTGCAGGAACCAAGTTGCCTTGCCTCATCTGCAATGACAGCAATCGGCGGAGGGAGGGGACGGCCGTGACATCAGTGTGGCCGGCGCCGCTTTTTTCACTCAGTTGTCTTTTTTCCGCCACATGCCCAGCGGGGACTACGGCGGCTAATGGCCTGGGACTGCGCGGGCGATCATATGTAATAATGATAGATGCGTTACAATTTAGACGGAGATTAGTACACACACGGTGCGCCTTGAGCACGGAGCAACCCAGCAGCAGGTCCCATGTAGTGTGGGACGGGCCAGCGGCGGGCCCTGCGCGCGCCGCGACGCGCGTCATGAAAATTTAAGGCCCTGGCGGCCACAATTTTGTGGCTCTTTATTTGTTATTGGGATGATTACCTAACGGGCGACACCTCATCGCGGCGGCGCCTCCTCCTCGCCTTTCGTTTCAATATCCCCCACTCCTTCACCCCCCTCCATCACCTTTGACGAGTAGCCACCGATGGGATTGTCGTTCTCGAAAATTTTCGCGGGTCTTCTGGGCCACCAGGAGATGCGCATCCTAATGGTCGGTTTGGACGGTGCCGGTAAGACCACGATTCTGTATAAGCTGAAGCTTGGTGAGCTCGTGCACACGATTCCGACAATCGGGTTCAATGTCGACACGATCGAGTACAAAAACATCACGTTCACCGTATGGGATGTCGGTGGGCAGGACCGCATCCGTCCCCTGTGGAAGTACTACTACCAAAACACGCAGGGCATCATCTTCGTCGTCGACTCGAACGACCGCGACCGGATTGGCGAGGCGCGCGAGGAGCTGCAGCGCATGCTCAACGAGGATGAGCTGCGCGACGCCATTGTTCTCGTCTTCGCAAACAAGCAGGATATGCCCAACGCCATGAACGCGGCCGAGATCACGGAGAAGCTGGGGCTGCACTCTCTGCACAGCCGCGAGTGGTACATCCAGGCGACCTGCGCCACGCGTGGCGACGGCCTGCTTGAGGGCTTCGAGTGGCTGTCCTCCAAGTTCAAGAACCGCTAAAGCCCTCTCGATGCCTCGACCTCACCCCGCTGGCTGGCCCCCGACCCGCATTAGTGATACACGCTCGCCACGCCGCAAGCAACACTCCAACCCGCTTGTTTCCGTAATGAATATAGTTAAGCTAAAAGCTGGACTAGGCTAGTGATCATATTTACCAAGGCTGTCGCCGGCTCCGCGGGCTGGGCGGCAGCGGCGCGCGCGGCAGTGGCACGCGCCACGGGCCGTGTCAGGTACGCGTTCTGCAATCAAAGAGCCTGCAGCCGCGGCCAAGAGCGCGTGGCCTGCCGTCGCTGCCTTATGGACCGGAGCCGACTGGGCATACTCGCACGGCAGCAGGCTGGGGCCGCCACGAATGGTGCCACGAATGGTGCCACGAACGGTGCCACTGAAGGTGCGACGGATTCATGCCATCACACCACTGCTGTGATTTTTAACACAGCCGTCGTTGTTCTGGTCGGCTATGAGCGTTCTTGCTGCACCCGATATCGTCTTTTATGTTAACCGCGACTATGCGAGAAACGGCGTTGCTGTTAGTTACCGCCCCGGCCCGAGTCGCTTGTGGTGGCCAAGGCCGTACACCACAACCACAAAGGGGACAGTTGCCCGGAATTTGGCTGGCTAACTCGTGTTAAGAGTCATTTTAAGCTGTCTGTTTTAGGGATCCATCCTTCATTGAGGCACGGGGGGTCTACAGGAACTCAGTGAAATCCTTAGCTGGAAGTACGGACAAGTAAGAGCTCCGATAGCGCATGCCAAGATAGCAACGACTGAAGATCCAGCTGTTGAGCTCTAATTGAAACCATTGACCTCAAAATAGCTCTCACCTCAAACGGTAGGGTCACCAAAGGCCGAGTCCAGCCGGTGGTTTTCAAAGACTAGTGATATATTGTGTCGTTCTTCGATCCTGCTGAGCTACAAGACCGTGTCGAAAAAGGCAACGCCCGACGCTCACGAGGCTGCGCATAGGTGACCCCGTATTGTGCGAACAGCATCCCACAAATTCTGTCGATAATTTTGCGTAGAGGGTAGCTCAGACAGAACGATCTGCAACCAGTAATGTAGTAACAGCAAAGCGTCGGTAACGCCCGCCTGTTGATGCCCACAAACTCAAGTCGAGCATCGGCGAGTTATTATCTACAACAGTCGGCCGTAGCACATGTAGCATCGGTAAGGTATGCGCTATGAGTTATGGCATGGGATATGCGAAGCGACTTGGATATTTCTCAATGCACCAGGGCACTAGTGAAATCACCGTGCCTTTTGAGAATGTATCAGTTGCGGCGAACCACGGACAATGGCTGGTTCGTGACCGGGCATGAGAGATTCGGACCAGACATTGTTGTCAACTGCTGATCTAGATGAACATGGTTCATGCAAATATTTCTGGCCATGCCATACTGAGCTAGCGGGTCTTTCTCAGGAATAGACTTGTTAAGTGACGATGCTTTCGCTCGCACTTTGTGTCGACACGAGAAAAAAGCGTATCAGAGATTGGGGAGGCACTTTTAGGAAAGACTTCACTATATGTGATAGGCAGAAAACCGAGAGCTTTGGCGAGACTGCGAGCATTGGGGAAATTCAAGCACTGGCGAAATATCTGCCAGTTCAATTCAAGCGCTGTGTCCCTTAACCTATCATCACAGCACCAGTTAAGGCCGCCTTCACTTTAGCGCCGCAAATTGCCTTAAACATTCTAAGGCTGCTATTTTTCTTTACTGTAATGCTGAGTGTCAGCATTGGATCGGTGCGGTATGCACGAAACTCTCCTCTCTAGGTCACTTCTGAAGACACAGACTCTGCAATGAGCCATTGGTTCATAATAGTTACTGTTAGTGCGGTTAGCTCTACGTGCTGCTCTTTAATTAAGACCGCCAGCCGGCCGCGTCGCGGACTCTTGCTCAACTTCCGAGAGTACAACATCTCTAACTTGTTTACAACATAAAATATACGACATATGTGAGATGATTCTTTGCCGCGCTTACCGTCTATTCAAATTCATGCCCCTGTTTCAAATCTCACCGCCGTTACTACCAGTATTAAGGGTTCCCATCTAGACCGAGGCGGCGGTCCTGAGCCCACCCGCATCGCGGCGCTGCCGGCACCACCACACATAACGGTACCCATCCACCCACACACGCAGCATTATTACGACCGAGTGTGGCACTTGATCTGCAGCACTGCGTTGCGGGTGGTGGTCGAATAATGCCGTCGTTGTCGCAGCAGGAGATATCGAAGTACTGGGAGATCTTCCAACAACAGGGCCCGACCAATGGGATGCTGCCGCGGGTAGAGGCCATGGCGGTGCTGCAGAACTCGCAGCTGCCCGCGAATCAGCTGGACAAGGTGTGGGAACTGTCGGACATTGATGGCGACGGGAAGGCTGACTTCGAGGAATTCTGCATCGCCATGCGTCTGGTGTTTGACCAGCTGCAGCACTCTCAGGACCCACTCCCGACGACGCTGCCGGCGTGGCTCGTTCCGTCGTCGAAGCAGCACCTGCTCGACGCCAAAAACGCGCTGGCCGGGAATGCGCCGCTCGAGCTGTCGGGCGCCGACAACAACCTGCTTGATATCGACGACGACATGTCGCTGCGATCTGACTTCAATTGGTACATTGGGCCGTCGGACCGACGCGAGTACGAGGCCGTGTACTCCGTGAACGCGGACGGTCGTGGGCGTGTGTCGTACGACTCGTTCACGGAGCTGTACTCGACGCTGAACGTGCCGTCAACAGACATCTCGTCGGCATGGAATCTTGTGAACCCAAAGAGCGAGGAAAAGATCGACAAGGAGCAGTGCATTGTGTTCCTGCACATGCTGAACCAGCGGCACCAGGGCGTGCGCATTCCGCGCTCCATTCCCGCGTCGCTGCGTGCAACATTCGGCAAGGACAAGATCGACTACGACCTGAGCGGGCCGTCCGCCGAGGTCCGCAAGCCGCAGCCGGCGCCGGCGTCGTCAAAGTCGTCGTTCGCCGAGGGGTATCTGTCGCGACTCGGCCTCGGCGGCCGCTCGCAGAAGTACACGACGCAGGGGACTGACTTCTCGACCGCGAAGGACAACGACTGGGAAGAGGTACGGCTGAAGCGCGAGCTGGCCGACCTCGACGCGCGCCTGGCAAAGATCGAGCAGTCGCGCAACGACCGCAAGAGCGGCGCGTCGTCAAAAAGTGCCCTGGTCCGTCGCGAGCTGCAGCTGCTGCTTGAGTACAAGGAGCAGCAGCTTGCGAAGCCGGCGTCCTCTGGCAGCGCCACGGATCTGGCGGGCACCCGGGACGAGGTGGACATGATGGCCGAGCAGCTCGGCGAGCTGAAAGCGCACGCCCGCGGCCGGCAGCAGCAGCTAGACCAGCTGAAGCAGGAGCTCGCTGCCCTTTGAGACACCAAGGAGCACGAGGCCAGAACACGAGTGAAAGGAGAAGGAGAAAAGGAGGCCGCATAGGATTCAGGAGGCTAAGCAGCAGTCTAGTTTTGTCGCACGAAATATCAATATCTATAAAAGAGGTACGGAGGCGCCACGGCGTCGAGGTCTTTGACCCGCGCCCACATCGCGGCGAACGGGGCTCACTTTTCTCGTGGTGTATGTAAGTATATAGTATAAAGTAACATCGATGCATATACGTGCAGCTGCTCTTACTTGTTTACAAACGTTGAGGAGAGGGTGAGGCTCTCTTTTCGTGGACTCCCTGTCTCCACATTGTGGCTTTGCCCGTCAAGCACTTCTAATCACGCATTTAGCTCTGCTTTTTCTCGTCAGTCACGTCTTCCGGCTCCGGCTGGGGCAGGCGGAACTCGTCCGGGCGGTCGTCGCGGCCAGGGCCCACCGGCTCCCACGCACTGGCGTCGCCGAAGTTGCGGAACGCCTGCGTCAGCTCAACGGGCTCGTATACAATGCGCTTCTTCTCCTCGTCCCACCGAACCTCCGTGTACCCGGACAGCGGGAAGTCCTTGCGGAGCGGGTGGCCCTCGAACCCGTAGTCCGTGAGAATGCGGCGCAGATCCGGGTGCTCCTCGAAGAACACACCAAACATATCAAACACCTCGCGCTCGTACCAGTTCGCCGACTCGAACAGTGTGGTCGCCGAGGGCACCGTGCTCAGCTCGCTCGCGTACGTCTTCACGCGGATCCGCGAGTTGTGTCGCACGCTGAGCAGGTTGTACACGACCTCGAAACGGTTTTCGCGGCTCGGAAAATCGGCGCTGGTGATGTCGACCAGCGCCTTGAATTGCGCGGCGTGGTGGTCGCGCAGGAACCGCAGCACCGGCAGCAGCGCCGACGGCGCGACGTTCAGCGTCAGCTCGTCCTTCCATACCGTGAACTGCTGGATCAGCTTCGGCAGCACGCTCACAATGTACCGGCCGTACCGGTGCAGCTCCTTCGACACCTCGTGGTACCGGTCGGCAACGTTCTCGTACTCGACCCGCGGCACGCCCGACTTTACGCGCGGCAGGTCGTGGAGCGGCGTGATTCCCTCGGGAGCATCCTGCACAGCCCGACGAGCAGGCACACTGGAGAACAGCCGTGCCTCGGACACCACTGGCCTCACGCAGCGGGCGATCCTGAGTGACCTCTGCATCGTAAATTATGATGTGATGTGAATTTCCGAAACCGTGATTGGTATGGAGAGAATGATCAAGGGTCACAAACAGCTTCCTGCTCAGGCTCTCTGAAGTGCGGCTTCATGCAGCGCATAGGTGTAGAAGCGAGAAGAGGATTGGATTTAGTATTGATTGCAAAATGTGAAATCCCTCCTTCTCGTTGCTTCCGAAGCCTCTGAATATCAGCTTGTTCAATCCGAATGCTGGGATGCCTTGGGCTATGCAGAAGAGGGGCTATGCAGAAGAGGGAAGAGCGGGGTCTTCATAAAACGCTCTACATAACTGCACTCCGCCTGAGTTAGAGTATACTGACTTGAGCACAATTACCACTAGGAGCTAGCATTTATAGTTTCTCCGTAGCGCTAGCTATCGCTCGGTACTTCCAGGGTGAGGGTGAGGGTACCGCCACGCCGGACTGGGCATCTATCGCTACTGCAAAAGGTGTCTTCTAATCTACCTTATACCTTTTGGCTAGACGTTACAGTCTATTAGCGCTTTATGTACAAATGTATCGATACATGAGGTCGTTATCCCGCCTGCTCCGCTCAATGAGAGCACAACTAATGCTCAATCTCGGGTCCAAGTTCTCGGAAACGGTGCTCCTGATATACAAGAGGATCTAGAGTCCCGAGCAGAATATCACGCACACGGGCAATGACAACCTCGTGGTCTTGCACCCGAACTGTTTTCTCTATATCGCAAAGCAACTGGGCTGCTGCTCCGTTGATTCGGGGTATACCCTCGGTGCGGTCGTCAGTGGTAAACAGATGGGCGTACTTGTCGAATGGGTTCAAGTCGTGTCCCATTTGCAGTCGCCCGGCAAAGGCTTTAGCGAGCAAGACGTTGTCTGGGCTCGGACTCAGCATGTTTAGCACGGCGCGATTGCGCTTATGCATGAGCTCTGCCGTTCGCGAGGGGATCTGGCAGTTGAACGTCATAAGAAGATCGGGAGGGCCCATAGACAGGGATGTCAGCGACGATATTGTCATTCCGCCGAGCTGGGCCTCATGAGCAGTGGTGACAACGGTCACTGGAGACGCAGCATGTCGAAGAACCCGATAAAGTACGTCTTTCATATTAGGTTCACTCGATGACCATGGATCGCTACTCCCAAAATGCTGAATCCCACGAAGAAGTCGACGCTTTCAAAAACTTTCAGCTCGATCCTCTCCACTCTCTCCAGTTCAGCAGCAGCAGGATGCCGCTTACATTAGCAGTTCAGCGGATCTTGGTAGCAGAGGCAG
This sequence comes from Entelexis stigmatis, assembly GCA_030563545.1. Taxonomy (NCBI): domain Eukaryota; kingdom Fungi; phylum Ascomycota; class Dipodascomycetes; order Dipodascales; family Trichomonascaceae; genus Entelexis; species Entelexis stigmatis. The sequence goes on from JAJMJC010000008.1 coordinate 122,311, forward strand.
GCTCGACGAGGTGGCCGTATATGAAAAAGTATGTTCCACGTGGACCAACAGTTAGTTTAGAGGAGGCTTTCGAGTACATTCCTTCTAAAATTGGCAAATCTAAGCGCCCACGTCGTCAACCTGCGGTGCGCACGGGCAGGCCCACTCCGCATTCGTTACCGGGGTTTTATGACAACGTATATGCGCGTATGCTGGCAGCAAAACCAAAAATGGATACGCTGACTCGGCAGGTGTATCCTTCCACGCTTCTTGTTAAGGTTGGAATCGACCCTGATGGAAAAATGGGGCCTTGTAGCCCGCAGAACATTATTTACGGACCGCGCCTGTGGGTCTCATCTTCCCCCACCCTCAGAGAAATGCCCAAGCAATTAATGGGGCGTCTTCTTTCCCGTCAGCCGTCTTTGAACCAGCTCAAGCCTAAGGCGGCGTTCGGAGCTGCAGCACGAGAAGTCCTTTTGAACGACATTCGAGACCTTGCTCATAAATACAGCACATGGCCACCGCCCGAGTCTCGTCCAGTGATCTGCTATCTCAGTCAGGCATCCGCCGAAGCAAACGTACCAACAATTGATGTAAGTCGCCACCCTTCTCTTTGTGCACTCAATCTACCGACTCAGATTCGAAGCTCGCAGGTCGGACAGCACCTCGCTGGATTCCTCATCAAGTACACGTTTATTTACGAGACTTAACCGCGCATCGATGGTCCTACCGTCCATTATTTTTTTTAATGCTCTTTAATGTAATAATAAATATCAGCGAGAGGCTCCATCAAGTGTCCCTCAACTAAGGTAATCCGTAGAGCACCCAAGCTGCAGATGTCAAGTATGGGAGCATGCAGGCCTTACGCGACTCCCACATTGCCTTGCCAATGTGCTCATGATCATCAAACACGCGGCCTAAGAATTCCGCTGTGAACCGATTGCAGTCTTTGTCTTTGACGTTCCACAGTGTCCCTATGATTTCGCGACTCCCTGCGGCGGCATAGCTAGTCATGGGTTCTTTGCTGAAAAAGGGGTATTGTAGTGCTACCGAACTACATCCAAACAGATACACTCCCGTCTGAGTGAGAAACAAGCGTCTTATGACTGTGTGCTCGGCCAGCATAGCCCCAGAGCCATGACCAACATATACAAGACTATCAGAGCTCGTAAACGCCTCTATGAATTGATCGTGAGTTGGCGCTACGCCCGTATACCCGCGCCATCCCCGTAGACGAAACTCTGTGTCAAATCTTTCCTGCGTTTGTGGCAAGTTCCTTTGCGGATTGAGTATCGCAGTGACCTTTTGACTACGCCGATCTGTGCCATTCACTTTGCGATTCTCACGCTCTAGAGCCCACTCTACCACTTGGTTCAGCGATATGGCTCGTGACACCGAACGCTCTTGGAGAACGGGTAGCATTTCCCAAGGTATAGCGTTTGCTTTCCGGTCACAAACTAGTACAATGTGTTTGGGCTCTGGTTTGGATGTGTCTGTGCATCGGAAGACCTCTTGCCGCAAGTCTGCCATCAGGGCACGCATGTCTACCTCATTCAAACTCGCTGTCACACCTTGGAATACGAGGTTGTTCAGGAGCACAGATAGAAGGTCTTCAAGCTGATCAAGACTGTCGACAAGGGCTGCACTCCGTATGCATGCTGCTAAAGCGGGGCTCAAGCTAATAGATTTCAAAGGTAGCTTAGAAATGTAGCGCTGTAGAATGCCGCCGAGAGCAGTGAGGGCGTCCTTTTCCACTTCAAGAGCACCTGGCTCCGGACTTAGCAGTTTGCCAAAGCCACCAATCCAACTTCGTTGGATTAGTATCAGATGCTTTTGCATTCTGTCATCTAAAGCATACTGTGCCGTCCAAAAGCGGCTTCGCTCCGAAGGAGTATCCCCGCTTGCCTCAACAGAACCGGATTCGTTGATGATTTTATTGATTTCGTCAACAGCTTGCGGATAGGACACCGGTTGTTTGTGGTTCGTTAATGAAGCCATACGTTTCTCAGGCAGTCTCACAGATATTGTAGCATATCCTTTTTCACGACGCGTTAGAACAAGCGTGTTTGTTGAATCAAAGCTCAGACTTATGCAAATGATATCAACAGGGGGCTCAGTTAACTCTGGAGCACTAGGGGTCAACGCGCCTTTGCCCTGTGAGCGTTGGCCTAAATACTCTCTTGTCGACGATATGGGCTCACCTTGCGTCTTCTCTGCTGCACACGGGTCAATATTGGTTAGAATCGATTGTGAACAGCGCAAGCTTGAGGCTATGCAGCTCAGCGGCATCATCTTCTCAGCGATTCGGAGTCTATCGATCCAGTTCAATGCTGATAAGTCAAGACCTGTGTTCAAGAGACGGGAGATTTCAGCCTCCACGGCCATTTTAGTGGCATTTTTCCGACTATTCCTTCCAGAAAACACCACCAACGGTGGAACTGCCATAACTGAATCAGTCATTATGCTCATTTGTGAGTTGCTTGACAAGGTCTCACATATTGTTCGGTAGTCAGACTCGAACCTGTCGATAGTACGTTGTTCTGGTCGGCTAAGTATAGAGTTCGATATACTGATGACACTTTCCTCCAGCCCATCATCGAGGGGATCCCGCTCATCGTCGTCCCCATACTTTTCAATAACCAGTGTTTGCAGAACATCTTGTGGGAGCTCGAGCTCGTCTCTCATATAGGCCTTCAGTGCTCGACGATAAGCACGGTACCGGACTCCTGTCTCGCCAGTCAAATCGCGAGCTCGCAAAAGCATTATCTGCAGTACGCAGCATGCATCAAAATGATTGCCGAGCTTGCGCAAAACTCGGAAGGCCCGATATGCTGCATGTATGCCAGCCAGCGGAGGTAAATGGCAGTGGGCTGCAGCGACCAAGGATGCTAGTTCGGACTTAGCCACGGGCTGATCTTCATGTACTGTTAGTTCTAGTCCCAGCCGGTGTGCAATGTCAATGAAGGCGTGAGCTTGTAGCATTCTGTGGAGGACTCTACTGGGCTTGCCTTTAAGGTCCACATCACCATGCTCAACAAGAGAAACTAAGGCCTTGCTGTATCTGTATGCTTCATTTGCGGTGGGAGCCGTATGTGCCCGGAGCGCTGTGACCATAAAAGTGAGGCGTGCATCGAGGTTTGAGTCCTCGATATACGAGCCAATCTCGTTGACATCGAAGCAACAACCGAAATTGAATGCATACACCTCGTTCAATGAAATTCTAGCTTTCATAGACTGTGTTGAGTCCATAAGTGCAAGTCTCATGATACGGTTCACGCCGTGTCTGCGTTGCTCACAGTCGTCACGCGTGAGGTGTGTAGTATCCAAGCAGAACACAAGCAGCTGGGCAATAACCGCCCGCACCTGCGGGTCGTGGAAGTCAACGACTGCATCTACAAGAGGCTGCCAATCGCCGAGCTTGTTCAGGGACTGAGCGATCTCCTTAAAATGGGCAACGTGTGCTTCGTCAAACCCGCCGCATATTCCTTGTTCGGGTGTATAGCCTAGCTTTTTGATACACAACGCAAGGCCATTGACCAGTATCGGAATTGCAGATGGACCATGCTTGATCACGGTTACAACGACGCGCTGCACCTTGTCGAAGATATGCATCGAGGGCTCAGCAAGCATGGCCTCGAAATCGAGGGATACCGCTAAGATGTCAATGACAATAGGGTTCTGATGATAATTGCGGGAAATATTCACAAGGATATTGGAAATGGCACATCTGCTCTTGTCGTTGTAAGAATTGGAGTCTGTCGAGGCTCGGCGCAATATTAAGAGCCAGCGTGACAGTTCGCCCTCGCTTAGGTGCTGGATCCGCGGCAGGTTATGCTTAATGTCCATTGCCGACACGATCATTTCGATCTTCGGCGAGATGACTTCTGGCTTCGTGCTGGATGCTTGGATCGCCTTCGGCAGCTTGGGGGCCAGGCTACTGACCGTATTAGTGCGCCTCAGAAGCCGCCGGATGTACTCACACCGACGCGAGTTTTCCACAACCAACTGCGACTTGCCCATTTCGTTCACTAATTGCACAACAAGCTCCGCATACTCTGCTGTGCTACTGCCGCGGGTTACCAAGAAGTCGATGACGGCAAGTCGTCCTGCATCGCCGCAAACGGCAATATCTTGCAGTGCGGATATGGGCACCAGAATGTCACTGTGATTCACAAGTGCGCGGCAGGCCTGTCTTCGTAGGATAAGTCCCGTGCGCGTCTGGAGTCGTATATCCTTGAGGACGTCAGCTACCGACGCAATTAGGGAGTTTCCCCCCAAAATACTGTACGCACGGAGGATGTCATCCTCTGGGTTCATTTTACGGCGCATCATCACCTCAATTCCATCAATGTATCTCCGGCAAGCCGATTCTCGATCGGTTTTGAGCGCGGTTTCGAACAGAGACATGAATGCGGTGCGATCGAACGTCGCAGCGTGCAGAAGGCTAGCCATTTTGCTAAGGGCCTGCCCCGGCGAACAGTCATTCGCGGCCATTCTCAAGCCGCAATACCCACCAACACTACCCCAGCGACCTCAAGTGCAAACGCACCGCTAAAAGTCGCGACGTCAACGCACCGCTTTCGTCGCGCGCTCGCGGGTCTAGGGTTTAGACCCGTAAACAAAAAGCGCTTTCAACCGCCCCGCTTAGCTACGGAATACTTCCATCACCGGCCTAAGTATAGCAGCTGAGGGGCGGCGGTGGAAGGGCAAGGGTCGCTAGTCGCAGACAAAGGACGGCCCTCTCCTTCCCTTTGGTCTACTTTGCAACTGGCACTTCCGAGGCTCGCAAGCGTGGACGCGACGGCAGCATAATGCAAGCATTTGCGGTGGCACTTCTGCTCGTGCAATGGCTGCACGTCGTCTCCGCCTTTAATCTGTGGAACATGCTGGGTCCCGACAACGCCGTCGGCGCGAAGCAGCTGTACAGGCGCGACTCGAACAGCACTAGCACGCAGGGCAGCAGCACAAAGTCGCGCGCTGCCTCGAAAACGACATCGTCGCTCAGCATTGATCCAAACCTGCCCGCCGGCGGCGTGGCAATGCAGACTCCGAAGTCGAGCAGTACGACGTATGTGAAGGCTGGGGCTACTGTTACGTTCGGATGGAACTACACAAGCCTTCTGGCCACGCCCTCGGCCATCAATATCGAAGCCGTGTGCTCTCAGAACTCCCAGACGTACACGATTGCAAGAAACCAGTCGGCGAAGAGCACCAGTGTGCATTGGGACACGGGCAACGTAACCAAGGACGGCGGTCTCCATCTCATCACTGCCGAGTACACGCTGGTGATATACGATGCAGGGAGCTCTCCCAGTGCAATCGCGTCTGCGGGACAGCTTGCGCCGTACCAGTACACCTTTGGCATCTATCTGCCTCAGAAATACACGCCCTGGCCTTTGAACGCGAAGTATGTGAATGCTGCGCTGACAATAACGCGGCCGACCATTCTTACTGCAGCGCTGGCCGTTGTCTGTCTTGCATTCGCACTTCTTCTGTAGAGCATTAATTCGTACTCAGCATCAAAGATATTTGCCGCGCATTGCACCTCCCTTCTCAGCACAGGAGCTTGCCGCAAGTGGCTTCTTTTAGCTCACGATAGCTATTTCGCTGTTTGATGGCTTGTGCACGAATTTGTAGTTGTAATAAAGTTAAATAAGATAAGTAAGATATCGTTATACACAGTGGGTCTATGCATGGACCGCATCAATGTTTTCATGATCGGAAATTACCCCGCCTGACTTCGGCAACTCGCGGGCAAACTTCACGACTTGCCATGGCTTCCAAGGGTTTGACTTCTCAAAGATATGGTTCATGTCTTCCAGGCTTCGCCCAGACGTCTCAGGGTAAAGGAAGTATACCACAGGAACCATGAGTGCATTAATGGCAGCAAAGATCGTGTAGGTGTAAGAGTCGATGCTGTTGAAAGCCACGGGGGTAATCATCACAACCATAAAGTTGAATGACCAGTTGCCCGCCGTGCTAATCCCGTTCGCCGGGGCACGCACGTTCAGCGGTGTGATCTCGGCCGGATAGAGCCAAGTCATTCCCAGCCAGCCGATCGCAAAAAACGTGTTGAATACAAAGAGAAATACGGCAGCAGCAATCGCAGCCCCCTGGTCGTCATTATATTTGGACGCCCATGTCGTTCCTGTGAGAATTCCCATGGTTATGGCTTGTCCGGTGGCACCAAAAAGCATGAGTTTCCGTCGTCCGAATCGTTCGATGGTGAAGAAAGCAACCCATGACGCGAGGAAATATTCCGTACCATTGCAGGCAGCTAGAATACGCGAGTTAAGAGGGGTCATGTTGATGTAGTCCTCAAAAATGGTTCCTGCATAATACGTGATCAAGTTGATACCTGTGATCTGTTGCATGATCTGCGCCCAGATTCCAAGCATCGCACGATGAAACGACTTCGACTTTCCCTGTCTAAGCATGGCCCGGATGCCCGTGCTCTTTTTGCCATTTGCAGCTAGTCGCTCAAGTTGCAAAGAAGCTTCAATGCTCTCAATCTCCTTTAGAATTAGGGGATCGTTCGCAGGCAACGAGTCCAGAGCTGAGAAACAACGAGCAGCCTCTTCACGCCTTCCTGCCTTGATCAGCCACCTAGGAGATTCGGGGAGTCTCAGAATGAAGGGGACAATACACAAGGGAAATACAATCTGGAACGCCAGGGGAAACCTCCACGATACGGAGCTGTGCTTGATGAAATAGAAAGCGAAGTCGATCCAGTAAGATATCATAATACCTCCGGTAATTAGCGCACCCGCTAACATCACAAGCTGGCCTCGCTGTTTCGGCTTGGCACACTCGGTTTGCCATACCGGCACAGTTGATGTATTCATGCCATTTCCTATACCAGTGATGATTCTTGCTGCAATCAGCTGGCCGCTTGAGTACGATGCAGCTTGGATGATTGCACCAATGATCATAACAATACAACCCAGGAAAATTGTCTTTCGACGGCCCAACTTATCACCCAGATACATGACGAGAATAGCCCCAGCCAAGCAGCCTACTTCGTAAACTGCCACTACAAAACCCTGCCACGTTGAGTTCTTATCCTTCTCGTGACCAGTGGTCGTACTCGTATTCATATCCTTGAAGGTACCATAAAATGTCGGTAACGTGAGAAGAGAGCCCATGACACCTTGATCGTAGCCGAACAGTAAGAATCCCATGCCTGCCATTAGTGAAATTGCATTATGCAGTCGTTTGCCCTTCATTCCAAGGAACTTATATTGAGTCGAATCATTGGTAGCAACATTCTCAATGTATCCCGCTTCATGTTTTTCATTAAAGGACGAAGCTAGATCAGTCCGGCTTGCAGTTGATCCCTCCTGTTCGGACGGGATCTCTTCGGCGTGCTCAGTATAATGCGATTTTTTCCAAAAGGGCATCTGGGTAAATTGAATGCACTCGCAATCCTCAAAGGGGGATATGCTGAAGTATTTAAGCTCCACCTTGTCATGGAAGCTGTTCTGTCAAAGCGGGGAACTCAGGTTCGGGTTAATCGCGAACCCCTGGAGGTTTCGCCTACATGCGCGCACACCCCGGCCACAGGAGGAGGATCCTTAAGGGTTTCGTATTATGTGGGGGGCTGCATATTACTCCACGAGAAAGCATGGCGCGACAGTAATACATTATGTGTTATTTCAGCTATGTCAAGAAGCTATACGGGTATGGTTACGCACCCTTGCTTTTTTCCTAAAGAGGAAAAACGCCTATGGCCGAAGGAGAAATTAATCGTTAATAGGGTGAAGAAAAATTCTTGGCAACATGTTATTTGGACGATTAATTACCTGGGGTATCTCGCGCCCGTGACGGATTCTACCCCGCGGTCATATTTGCGCATAGCCGCAACCCTTACTTACCAAGGAACACTGCAGATGACGTCATGGAATGACGACGGCCGTAGCTGCGGCCGGACTCTCAGGACGTCGTTCAGTCGTATTACGGTGCTGTATTCTGAATTTCCGATGATATGTCATAGAAAGCTAGTGTAGATCACTCGTGCGGCTCTTTTCGGTGGCGGGTGGCAAAGCGTGTTGCCCACAGACGAGGTGAAATGAGCGCCACAAGAGCCGAACAGTAAAGCAGTACAATAATTCATGATATGCAGAGCCCACAATGGGTCCGCGGCTTACGCTAGTTTTTCCTAATTGCCTCTGCATGGAGAGAGATACACTGCATGGAGAGATACACTAGTTGCACCTGCTTCATACCCTTCCCCTCTTGTTGGGAATGCGCAGGCACTCCTCTAAATTGTCTGTGCATACATAATCCGTACTGGAATCTTGCATGAGTCGTGCCGTGGAGGGGAACATTGGAAACGACCCTTACCACAGTATGCGTCATTCACCACCCTTAGATTTAAGCCTTGTTATGTCAAGCCAAATGTGCAAAAATAAATCCGGGATTCCCGGAAATCCGGGACAATTGAGAATGAGCGGGACAATTGAGAGCCAATGGGACAATCGAAGATCATGGGCGGAATAACTATTGGGCGTGTAGTAGTAGTATTTCAGAACCAGGTAATAATTCATTTGGCGTCATCACCAGTTACATGGGCTTAATTTCCAACCCCAAAGATGCCTTGTTATGGAAGTGTACCACTTGAGCATTTTAGAAAAGTCCTGGGGACGGCGGCTATGAAGGGAGTTGATTTTTATATACATTGTAATAAAGTAGGCCGAGGTTTCCCATGAAAATAGTCTCAAAATGTATGTATATAAAATAAAGACCTAGGCGCCCATCACCGTTGCAGCCGGTCAACTATACATGCTTTTGGGACTGCAGACAAATTTCGTGACATTTTCTAACAGATTCAAGGCAAACACAACGAATCGTCAAGCTATGTGTACATGCTCCACAACTGGGGATCCTGCTAAAGTCATCGCAACTATCAATAATCCCCAGAGTTACCAGTCGCGGCCCAGGACTACTCAATGGCACAAACTACTTCGAGCTCGAGTGGTTTCCGGCATAATAGAGTGCCGTAGTCTTGTTGTTTGCTGTTGTTACCAATACATTATAGCCTCGCAGCTCCAAGGCACCCTCCTGCTTCTGCGCCTCACGCACGGCATTGCAGATTGGTCCAGAGTCACGCTCTTTCGCCACACCGGCGCATTCACTGGCTACACCTTTCTCTGAGATAATGATGTATCCAAGGCGCTCCGACATTTCTCGTGTCGTTACGGTCGCTAAGTAGCCAAACCGCGTTAGTTAGCGTTACTACCCGTTTGCTTATGACGACGACTAAGCAGGGACTGTCCGTTCCTGCTTGAGGTCTACTGCGTTCGCACTCAGCCACAACTGACGGCTGCAACTGTTTTCAATTGAGGCTACGCGTCTTTTATAGTAGTGATTACTCGTTCCAGCTTTATGGTTATTTCCAAAACAGACTATTAGAGCTGGATAGCCGGGTCCCTGCGCTCACCGGTTGGACGCGCTGGCGAGTATCAGGTGACCCCTCCTTCGGAGCGAGTCACCTGGGAACTCCAATCGTCCTGTTGCGCCATTGTTCACGGGTGCCGTTCAACGTTTCAAACGCGGAGCGATGTTGGCATTTGTTGCATTTCCTGTATTGGCAGTTATTACTGTTTGGCTGCTGCACCGATGGACCCAGCTGCACTCGCTGCCAATCTATGTGACCTTCGTGCTCTTCCTGTCCTTCTTCATTCCGATCTCGGTGGTAGCCCTTGTGCCATTCGACCTGGTTGACGATAAGACACTCGACAACAAGGCCAGGCTCATAATGTGGCGTATTATCTATTGGTTGTCGTTCGCTCTGATGTGGCTGGTGCTGCCAGTCCTGCAATCTTATGTCGAGAGCGGCTACCATGCGCCGCTGGCACGACTCAAGGACGCGCTGAAACATACTCTTAAGTTTCAGCTAATCGTTCTTACGGCTGGCGTCTTCGGTTTACTATATATGGGGATCAGCACGGGCCTGTCGTTTACGAACTTGAAGGCTCTGTGTGTCGCACTATCTCACTCTTATGGACTCGTGCTTGTTATATGGCTACTGGGCCATGGGATTGTGAGCATACCCCGGGCCGCGTGGCATGGAAGTGTCGAGGCACAGCTGTCTAAGTTGTACCGCCGCGCCACAAGCGTACATGACGCTTACGGTGATGCACAGGCAAGTTATGACGATATTGTTGCAAAGGTGATGGCCTTAGAACCAATCAAAACAACAAAGTATGCGGCTTGGATAGATGAGCTAGTTACGTCAGTGAGGTCGCAGGACCTGCCTCTTAGTAGGCTCTCGGCCTCGCGAGCTCAACCGCGAGACTTGACTCCTTCCAATGTGGCGGACCTCAGTCGAAGGCTGTATCGTGACCAGAGCCGTGCGATTCGGTGCCGAGCTGATTGGTCCCGTTTGGTCAAAGATGCTCAGCGTCTCGAGGAATTGAGGTCGTCCCAGTCAGTTTATGTCCATACCGTGCGTCCAGTGCTGGTCCGCTGCGCGGCGATTCTTCTTGGTACCCTGAGTGTAGCAATCGCCTGGTCCGAGATTGTGTCTGGTACGCGACTCTCGCTCGTTGATATTGTAGTGAAACGCGCTCCCTCGGGGCTAAAGCTTTTGCTTGCAGCTATGTTTTTGGGTTACATGTGCTTTGTTGTAAACTCGTCGCTTACATCGATGCGCATTTTCAATCTATATGAAATTGTACCGAAGCACACGGATGCTTCAAGCCTGTTATTTTTTGCTGCGTACGCTCTGCGTCTCACTGTGCCTTTGAGCTACAACTTCTTAATCTTGAACAGTACGCAAGAAACAGTGTTTCAGGAATTTTTGGGTAAGTTTATCAACTTGACTGCACTGGGAAAGTATTTCAACCAAATGCTCCCGCGGCTGATTGTCATTCCCATGTTCTTTACCCTCTTCAACATCTATGAGTACATCAAGGACTATCTAGGATTTGGTTTGGGGCTGAATTATTTCGATGCTGAGGATGCTGAAACGGGTGGTACCATCATAACATCAGAATCTGAGGGTAGGGAGCTCATTCGGAGAGCGCTGCAAGGGTTCTCTACCACAGGTGCCTCGCCACAGTATGATTCGAATGCGGACGACTTTCAGCCTAGTGACTCTTTGCTTGGTAAATTTCGGTCCTGGATTGGACAGTAAGCGCAGCGCGGTATGGCAGAGAAAATGGGCCCTCCTTTCATGTATTTATTATTATTTCAACTTCTAAAAAATTTGTCTTTTGCCACTCAACAACCAAAGGTCAATCGTTGTGTTCCTCTTTCATTCGCTTGCCAGATTCTTTGTACCGTTGCATGGCCCGATCCTTGGCTTCGGATTGCTCTATTTGTGGTGCTGGGTAACCCAACTTTTCGAATTCTGATCTGCTTAAACGACCATGAGGATCAAAAATAGCTTTTCCAGGTACATCTTTCAGCTCAGGAACCCATTTGCGGATATATTCCCCATCAGGGTCGTTTTTCTCCGCTTGGATGATCCCATTGAATACAGTATAGTTCGGATCCCACCCAAAGGCGTTGTTACAGCAGTCCCAATCGACTAGTTTGTTCGCAAAGTACTGCATTCCCAACCGATAATCAAGAAGCAGGTTCATACGCAAGTAAGAAGCAACGTTCATGCGCAAGCGGTTGTGCATGTATGCCTCGTGGTTCAGCTGACGCATTCCGGCGTCCACAAACGGAATACCTGTCCGGCCTTCACACCAGCGTTTCCAGCCATCCTCGTCGTCCTCCGTGCGAACCTCAGCCAGTTTGAGCGACGTTGGCATATTCATCGCAACGTGCGGCTGCGCAGTAGCTATCATTTGTCTATAAAATTCGCGGAAAGCAATTTCTCGCACCCAACTGTCAACGCCAGTGTTCGATGTACCGAAGTTTTTGTCGTTATTGGCGCGTTTGCGTGTAATAGCCAATGCTTCCCTGACCGATATGGTTCCTGTCGCAAAATAAGGCGACATCCGACTTGTACAATCCTTTGCAGGAATGCTCCGCTCCTTCCCATAATCGTGAATTTTCTTGTCCAAAAATTCATGCAGCCTTGACAGGGCCGCGTCGTGACCAGAAGGCCACAATTTGGTCACAGTTTGGAGGTGACGGTCTGCAAGGTCAATATTCAGGGCCTGCTCGAAGTCAAACTCGTCGAATTTTTGGAATAGATCGTCGTTATCTGGTCTATCTCGTTTTGCCGGCGGGTCTGCAATGGTAAGATAATATTTTTTGGGATTTTTTGCAATCATTGGAGTCCACGCATTCCAAAAAGGCGTGAATACCCTTAGCGGCTGGTCTTTGGCATTTGTTACCAACCCGGGCTCTACCACAGTTTGATCATGCTCTAATCTGAACGTGATCCTTTTCTCAAACAGGGAATCGGCAATAGAAATGTCGCGTTGCAATTCGTCAAATTCATACTCCCAGTTTGCAAATACGTGTGATACATCGTTAGCATCGAGAAACTCATTGAACTTTGTGAGACGCTCTTTGCGACTCATAGCCAGTAGCGGGACTAAAGGTATACCCAATTCCTTCAACTGAGAAGCCAGTTTTCGCAGACTAGACACCATGAAAGCAAGACGGCTCGGACCAATACCATGATTCTTGTACACATTGGGTTCTACAATGAATACTGTTATGAGCTTGTGGCCCTTCTTTTCGCTCTTTGCAGCGAGCTCAGCAGCACGTGCAAGAGCTAGGTTGTCTTCAGCTCGCAGGTCCTGCGTTCTAAACCAATGGACAACATTGCGAGTCTGTGACTGAACATGAGACTTGTACAACTTTAGCTTCAATTGCTCGAAAGGCGGGTTATTGTCAACTTCCTGAGCGCGCTTTACGCTGGGGTGTTTCGGGATGTACTCCGCGATCTCCGAATGGCTGCGCTTGGTTGCCATCGTTCGTACCGAGGATTTAAGACTCTTGAAATAGAAGAAGCGAAAAATTTTGGCTCACGACTTCGCAATAAAGAATGCCAGTGAGCCACACGCGTACGTATGCTGGTCGTTTTGTGGACGGTGGCTTGCTTATACCTAACCCTTGGCCGCAACGCAGCCTTTCTGTTCACGTGGCGAGCCGCACGCACGACGATTTTATTAGAGCATACGCAGGGCACATACGTCCTGCGCAACGTGCTGTGCACATACATCCTATTCGACTACGTAGATGCGAGTGCATTAGCTTCAAACCTTTTATGGAGCAAGAAACTACAGCTGCATTGGAGCTGTTCTGCTTGGCGCCTGCTCCTGTACCTAACGCAGGAGTGGGCCTCATCTGGGAAGCTGGAAATCATAATGGCTATAATTGTTAACTATTTTGATGTCAGACATTACTATAAGCTTTAACGGGTCTCTTTGGATACTCCTATGACAATGTCGAGTAGCAGTTTGCGGGTTTGTAGAGATCGTCGTACTTATCACCGCTATCGCGAGAAACCCAAATAACCTCTGCAGCTGCATCTGACACATTGGCCGCCGATCGCATATAATGATTATGCAAGTTGGGGAAGGCCTTTTTTCACTATGTCTAGATCAACTGGTAGACGTTTTGGAACACCGTTGACTCCCTTAGCGCGACGTTCTGAAAACTCGTTTGTGTCGTTGGAGAAAAACTTGATACAGGCACAATCACACCATGACTTAGATTGGAACCAAGTTATGTCTGATTCTGCGATGCAATGTAGTTGGGATGACAATGAGGCTGATAGACCAACCAGTGCAAGCTATGAAATAACAGACACCAAGCACGCATCAGTAGCAGGACTGGCAAGCAAATGGCATGGTCTGGTTGAGCAGTGTTTCGGCCGGTTGAGGCACAAGCTGCATCAGCGTTGAGGTCGGGCAAACAAGCCGCCTAATTTTTTGAACGCGATAATTATTGGATCGATTTTAATAGCACTTAAATTACTAGGCTCTGGCTCTGTCCCGCATCATTGCTGTCATTGCCTACAAGAGATGGCCATCTGGCCACTTTCAAATGAGCAAACGCTCGATCTTGTCCTTGAGCTGGTAGACCTGCTCGCGGATGGGAGAGCCCTCGTTCGTCGTGACGCTGGCGGCAACCACTGGTCGCGACACACCACATGCACGGCCAAGGGCAACCTTGGACGGCACGAAAACGTAGGGAACGTTCTTGTCTTCACACAGCAGCGGCAGGTGGAGCACAATCTCAATCGGCTCTGCATCGGCAGCCATAACGACGAACTCAGAAATGCCGCGGTTCAGCGTCTTGGTGGCCTCATTGGCACCCTTCTTCAGCTGGCGCAGGTTTGTGGCCTGCTGAACAATGTCAAGAAGCTGCTGGGTGGTTGCGGCGTCAGCAAGAGGGAATGCGCGGGCGTCAGGAGCACTCATGGTGATTGTTTCTCTTGGTTTGAAAAAATTAATTCGTAATCTGAATTTTTTATCCACTTCTTCGCGCCCGAGACATGGATCACCTAATGGTACATGATATGCTTAATCTTTGCTCTGTGTAGAGAAAGCGAGAGAGCGATGCCAGCGATCCCACCTCCACTGATATATGAATATTTTGTTTTTGTTTTGTTCTTGTTTTCACATCCATATATATTTATTTGTTGTCGTTTTCCATTGTTCGGAGTCGCGGCCATGTGTATAGATGCTCCATGTTAAGCAATTGGCTCCGATTCAACTATAATTGTCGAAATTGAGCGCTATAGAAGAGCCCAAGTAAATATGGCTTCATCTCATCGCGCAGGATAACTGCTGACAGCTTATTTACATGCCCGCAGCACTCGATGACATCAGAACCAACATGAAGCGAAAACCACGTTCTTCTGGTGACTGCTCGCGCTGCGCATTCCTCCAGTTTCAGGTAAAAGCGTCCAAACATAATGGTTGAGCTAGGTAAGTGATTTGAGGTTTGAATTTCAGTAATAATTGCTTGACGCGTGTAAATATCAAGACTTCTTCGGTAGCGAAAGCGACACGGAAAAAGGCCGACATGGACTCATTTGCACTCTACTTTCTATATCTACGTGTGCCTGACAGTTCTGGATATAATCTGTTAGCGGTACATCTTTCTTCACCCCGTCAGCTTGGCATTGTAATCGGTACAGCCAGCCAAGAGAGATGCCAGAGGAGTCCTCACAATAGTGAACACAGATATTTTTGGACATCCATATTTGGTATTACAAGCTTTTCTGTCGGATCCGTGGGCATCTGAGATACCAGGATCGATATTATCAATGAGCCTTTGTCTCCCACCAGAAAGGTAACCCGGGAGCCTTTGTAAGACACCACGCAGTCGCGATCGACGCCGATGAAGGTGGGCATAGCGGCGGACATGCGCGCGGACAGCTCGTTCCAGGCGAGCATAGCTGCGGCAGGCAGCAGCAAGCTGATGATTGCATATCTCATTGTGAAGAACCAGCTATTCTACCCCTTGGCGCAGGGATTTCTATGGGCCCTCCTGAAGGACTGGATGGTGCTGCTCGGGGCTGCTGCCCGGACCAGCGGGGCCATACGGGGACAGCAAATGCGCCAGTGGTTGCACGAGTGGATGCGGGTCGCATACATCCGTGGGGCGCCGGTCGAGGCAGCCCCCTGAGCGCCGAGCTTGTGGGGCTAAGACTGTTTAAATAGAGTTATGAGGAAACGATGAGTTTAAAGAACGCCTAAGGTAGAGAGGACTGCGCACTTCCCATATAGCGCAGGAGCAGCAGCAGTAGCAGCAGCACGAGAACGAGCGCAGGCAGCAAGAACGCCGCCAACCGAGTCTCTCAGGGGTCCTGTCGGCGCGCCGCAGAGATCTGGGGCCACAAGTAAAGGACCGCCGTGGGTGATCCGCTGCTGTTCAGATGTGCTGCTTTATGTATTGCCTTACGCACCGTTATATCATATTCCTCACGGTAATCCAGTCCAACCCTGCGAGCTGACGGTAATCCAGTACAGCCCTGCGACCTGGTCCTTTAAGAGGAAGGGGCCCGAGCAGTTCATATACTTATTAGCGAGATACAGCTGTTTTTTCTATGAGCAGGCGACGGCATCGGCGGCCCTTGTGTTCAGAAGAAGAGCAACAATGAGCCCGTAGAGACCCAGCACCTCGGCGAAAATGAGAATCAGAACCATGCCAACGAAGAGCTTCGGCTGCTGAGCCGTGCCGCGCACGCCGGCGTCGCCCACAATGCCAATGGCGAAGCCTGCAGCCAGGCCCGACAGGCCGACGCTGAGGCCTGCGCCGAGCTGGATGAAGCCAGCAAACAGCGACTGGAACTGCTTCAGGTTGGAGCTGATGAGCACGGACACAACCAGCCCGTAGATCGAGATGATACCGGCCATGACGCAGGGCAGCACGCCCTTGATGATGCCGTCCGGGTTCTGGATCGCCGACGCAACGACGCCGACGCCGGCCTTGGCCGTGCCGTACGAGGCACCAAAGTTGGCGAACACAATGGCCGCCGTGCAGCCCAGGGCGCCGAAGAAGGGGGCGTAGACAGGGCACAGATCCGAAGTCGACATTTCTCGTCTAAACGGCAACGCCTACGATGCGGAGGGAGATGAGAAGGGCCGGCTGGGCGAGGCTGCTGTCGATAATGACAAAGCCGCTCGGCACCTGACCTGCGTCGTCTGCCCCCCCGGAGGCCTCCCTCTGACTGTGTCGTGTGTGGTGTGCGTGCTGCTGGAATGGGGAGAAACCCTGAGTGATTGGGAATTCTTGCACTGTCAGCATATAGTCAGCGCGCGCGGCCAGCCAGCCAGCCAGAGGCCCGCAGCGGCACTCCAGCCGCCGTGGGATAAGGCTACCGTGGGGAAAAATCCCTCGGCGTGTCACATGGGCCCCAAAGGCCAGTGCGAGCTTGCCCTCTGGGGTGGACTCGCTAAGAGGTGATCCATGGATGTGCCGGCCTGGGGTCCCTGTGGGCCGTTTGCCGCGCGCTTCAGGGCAGGCGTTTCCGCAATTGCCTTGTAGCCACGCGGCGCGGGCGTTCTCGACCTACTATAGCGTGCCGACGCGGCAGGGCGCGGCGAAGCTGAACGTCGAGCGCGCACCGCACTTCGTGGGCCACCACACGTCGCGCTGCATGCGCCAGTACAACGAGGACCGCTACTTCCTCGGCTTTCTGCGCCTGCCCATCGCACGCAAGCCGCAGTCCGTGTTCAATGCGGCCGTGTTCGACGGCCACGGCGGCGACGCCTGCTCCGAGTTTCTGCGGGCAAACCTCGCGTCCTACGTCGAGGACGCGGACCCGCCTGCGCTGCTCGACGAGCTGCCGGAGCTGTACCGCTCCCGGTTCGGCGGGTACTGGCGCACGGCGCGGCTCGCCAGCTCGAGGCACATCAAGCAGCTGCTGCGCTCGAAGTACGACGACTTTGCGCTGCGCCTGCCCATGGCATACCTGGCCGCCGACTTCGACGAGCTCAAAACTGACGAGATGGCCGGCTCCACCTGCACGTCGGCATACATCTACACGCTGGACCCGGCCGCCCAGTTCTGGACGCCCGGCGTCGAGGCAAACCTCACCGTCGCCCAGGTCGGCGACACGCGCGCCCTCATCTGCGACAACCAGGGCAACTCGCTCGGCCTCAGCACCATCCATCACGCAGACTCCGTCTACGAGGCTGACCGCCTCCAACAGTACCGCTTCGGGTTCAACACTACGACTGATGGCGTGCAGCGCTTTCTGCAGTACGTGAACACGCGCGCGTTCGGCGACTTCCAGGGCAAGTCCCGCGGCATCTCCGCCGAGCCGGACATTGTCGAATACCAACTCGGCCCGCGCAAGGGCCGTCTGCCGGGAAACGAGGCGTTTCTCGTGCTGGTGACCGACGGCGTCACGGACTACGCCAGCGACCAGGAGATCTGCGACCTCGTCATCCAGACTGCCAGGAGCGGCGGGTCGCACCGCGGCACACCACAGAGGGCCGCGCTCGACATAGTTTCCTACGTGAGCATGCTCGGCACCGCCGACAATGCAACGGCCGTTGTTGTACGCCTCGGCGGCTGGGGTGACTGGTCGCAGTGGCGCGACCGCAGCGGCAACCAGCGCGAGCGCAGGCTCAAGCAAATGCTGAGAAGGCAGTAAAACTCATCCTCCTTTCCCTGTGGCACCCCTGTCTGTACTACTAGCTTAGTCCTTGTTATCCTTAGTCTCTTTTATATTTTGCATGCATCTTATTATTCTGTTTAGATCGCGCGCACCGAAAGCAGCGGAGGAAACATCCCGCTAAGATTGTGTGAACGGCAGGCAATGGCTGCTTCATTGACGGAGCGCGAGAGATTTCCGTTCTTCCCGCTCCGCATGCTCTTCATGCAGCACTCCGCCCTGTCCCTGCGCCAGACCTAGCCCTTTATCACCACCTGATATTGCGTCTTCGGATCGACCAGGGTCCTTGCATGGAAAGAGAACAAGCCGAAACTTTTCAGTGGTCTGCGACCAACCGACCGAACCACTGCTAAGGCTACTCGAGTATGGGCGCAGCGCCTAACCAAAAAGTTGTCGAGATCGTCAATTCACACTCGGATGTGGCTAGTGACACATCCACTGCCGAGGCAGGGGTATATGACTCCGAAGCTCAGCCGTGCATACGCTCGGAGGACGAGCTGCGCCGGGGCCTGTCGACAAGACAGGTATCCATGATTGCCATTGCCGGTGTTATTGGCACAGGCTTGTTTCTGGGAACCGGAAAAAGCCTTGCCACTGGCGGACCAGCATCCATGCTCATCTGTTACGCCATAATCGGCGCCCTCGTCTATCTCGTCATGGTGGCCCTCGGCGAGATGACCGCCTACATTCCTGTCGCGGGCTCCTTCTGTACGTACTCAACCCGGTTTGTCGACCCGGCCGTTGGCTTCGCCCTCACCTGGAATTACTGGGCCAATGATGCCATCTCGGTGGCCTCAGACTTGACGGCCCTGCAGATCCTGTTCAAATACTGGACAAATTTCCACTCGTGGATCATTGCCCTCATCTTCTGGTTTTTCGTATTCGCGATCAATCTCGTGTCCGTGAAGGCCTACGGCGAGCTCGAATACTGGCTCGCCATCTTAAAGGTGATCACGATCCTAATCTTCGTGATCCTCGGAATCATTGTGAATAGTGGCGTGAATGAGGAGCATAAGTACCTCGGATTCCACTACTGGTATATCGACGACGCGCCGTTTGTCCATGGCTTTCGCGGCTTCGCGTCCTTGTTCGTCACGGCATCGTTCGCGTACGGTGGCACGGAGTCTATTGGAATTACGGCAGGCGAGACGAAGAACCCACAGCGCACAATGCCGCGCGTTGTCCGCACAGTGTTCTGGCGCATTGTTATCTTCTACCTTCTCACCGTGCTAATCATCGGTATCGACGTCCCGTGGACATGGCCAAATCTTAGCAACGGAGACACGATTTCGTCTCCATTTACAATTGTGTTCCAGAGGGCTGGGTCTAAAGCTGGTGGCTCGTTCATGAATGCAGTGATCGTCACGTCAGTTATCAGTGCCTGCAATCACGCGTTGTATGCAGGAACGCGTCTCATGTTCACGCTTGCGAAAGAAGGATACGCTCCCCGGTTCGTGGGGCGCATTTCTCGAACAGGTGTTCCGTACGTTGCCCTGCTAATCACTTGGGCCGTGTCGGGTCTGTGTTTCGGTGCATCGTTCATTGGCGAAGGCACGCTCTGGACGTGGCTGCAAAGCTTGGTCGGTGTGTCCAACCAGCTGTCTTGGCTGCTTATAGGTATCACCGCCTTACGCTTTCGACGCGGAATGAAGGTCCAGAACCGGCTTAACGACCTCAAATTCCGAAACTGGACTGCCCCGTGGGGTCCGTGGATCGTTGTGGTGGTGGTCACGGCGATTATTCTTGTGCAGGGCTGGTCGTCGTTCTCGCCATGGAGCACTAGCAGCTTCTTCCAGAACTATATCGAGCTGGGTATCATGCCAGCCATGATTGTATTCTGGAAATTGCTGAAACGCACCAAGTTCGTGCGCGCAGCCGAAATGGATCTAGTCACAGACGTCTATGTAAACAGCAAGGAGGACGAGGCCCAGAATGCCCACGAGGATTCGCTCAGTGGCTGGCGCAAATGGCTATTTGTGCTCAAGAGTTTCGTGGTGTAACCATCCAGCTCCTAATGTAATTTATTATAATGATAAACGAAATTTTGACCAAATTGAAGGTTATAAATATGAGAGGGGGAAATTATGTACAGGGCTTTGCTAAAACAAATTTCTCTTTCTTTTCATGCTGCCCACCATTTGTTGCAACGGCTAGCGGTGAGGGAACAAGCTTAGTGCTGGCGGCTTAGAATTACTTCTTCTTGCCAAAGACATGGCGGATGCGCGTTGGCGCATAGTCGCCCAGCTTTGACCCCACCATGTGCTCCGAGATCTTGAACTCGTGGTACGCGCGGCCGTTGTGCACCTGGAACGTCAGGCCAACAAACCCGGGAAGGATTGTGCACGCCCTCGCGTTGGTGCGGATGGGCACCTTCTTCTCCTTGGCTTCCTTGACCGGAAGCGGTACAATAAACGGCACCTTCCACGCTGAGCGCTTGAGCACGGCCGGCGTGGCTCTCATCTCCTCTCTTTAGCGGTGATCGCGGGTGGTGGATGGCGAGAGGATCCTTCAAGCACTGGCGTCCTGAAGTGAAATTTTAGCTAATCAAGTTCTCCCACCCATTAAAGCAGGCGAGACGTATGCTCGAACTACAACGATCTCCGGGATGATGGCTAGCAGCGGGTGGGTGAGTGTTATGGCTGTATATAAATAATTCGCGAATAGAATTGGTTCTCTCAGCATTTGAGTAGTAGCTCGAGCACCCACAAGGAATGGGGCCACCGAGAGTGTGTACGGTCACGTGTGTCTTTTCCTCTCCAAGTATGCACATGAAATATTTATTTTTTGGGGCGGTTTCCTACTGCGGTGCGGGTCAGATTGCAAAGCGAATTGCAGCATGGACCAGGCCCAACAGGATGTTAAGTCCGTAACTGAAGGATCCGAGCCAGCTTCTCGGTTCTCTGTTGTTCTGAGTCGGTTTCGCCAGACTCATGCTCGGCAGCTCGAGTCACAGGCTCGGTGGCAGCAGATCAAAGAAGCGCGCCGAGCCAAAGGAGAAGACGATGATGAGGCTAAACTTATTGAGCCTGAACCAGTGAAGGCAGAAGGTCTGTCCGCACTTCCGCAGCCTGAAAATACAGGAGCAGGCCCAAAGCGTCGCGGCCTTGACTGGCCAGTGGAGCCGACTTTTGTGTCTCCGGACACGGTGCGCTCCTTTGCTGATCTTGGGCTGTCAAAGGACACCTGCGACAGGCTAGCCGAACTTGGCTACGAGTCTGCATTTGCTGTGCAAACAGCGGTTATTCCTGCTGTCTTGCAGGCACAACGCCGAGTTGCCCCGGATCCCCTGCCTGCCGTGCTCGTAAATAGCTTCACGGGTTCGGGAAAGACGCTGGCATATACTGTCCCCATTGTTGACACTCTGCGTACTCGCCGCGTTGCGCGTCCACGAGCCCTTATCCTCCTGCCGACAAAGGTGCTGATGGCCCAAGTGCAGCAGGTGTTCGATACGCTGAGCAAGGGCACGCGTCTAAAGATCATGACGCTCAAAAGTGATCGCGCTCTCTGGCGAGAGGCAGAGATGCTGAAATCAGAGGTGCCAGATATCCTTATCAGTGCCCCGGGCCGTCTTGTGGACCATCTGGACTCTATGCCCAACCTTTTGGACGACCTGCAGTTCGTGGTTGTAGACGAAGCCGACCGGCTTGTGGGCCAGTCGTTTCAGAACTGGACTGATGCCCTAGCTCGAGTCTCGCCATCCCCGCAGCGACCTGAGTTCACCACGGAGTGGAAACGGCCCCCGCAGCGGCTGGTGTTCAGTGCCACGCTTACCAGGGACCCGTCCAAGCTAATGGCGCTGCAAGTAGACATGGTTCCTACACCTCCCCAGCTGTTTGTAATTGGATCCCAAACGCTTGATGGAATGGACGAGTTCTCGCTTCCAGAACGGCTGGAGGAGCGGCTGATCCGTCTCAAGACTGTGACGGACAAGCCTCTGGCGTTGACCAGCGAACTGTACAAGGTCGAAGGGCGTGTGATTGTGTTTGTGCGCAGCAATGAGGCCGCTGCTCGTTTGGCGCGCTTTATCGAAATTGTCTCTGATGTGGTGTATGGCCAGCCCTTGGCTGCGAGCCGCTGTTCCGGTGAGATGCGTGTGCATGATCGCCGCCGTGTGCTGCAAGAGTTCAGCGAGCAGGAGGACGGCGTGCTCGTATGCACAGACATGATTGCACGAGGCATAGACATGCCAGTTGCTTGCGTTGTGAACTATGATCTGCCGCTTGGCTCGCGCGAGTACGTGCACCGCGTTGGCCGCACGGCGCGAGCTGGTGCTGAGGGCACGGCATGGACTCTGGCCATTTCCAGTGCCGAACGGAAACACTTCTGGGTCATCCAGCACGGCATCAGTCGCAGCCGCCGGATCGAGGTGACGGAAATAGTGCCTGAGGTTGATGCGTCGAGGTATGAGGAGGCCGTGAGAAGTCTCGGCGAGGAGGTTATGGCTTAGTTAGTTATCCCGTTATTTATTGATTTTTTTGTATCATAGTAGATCATTAGTTTTTGACTAGCTGTTGTCTGCATTGTAAGGTTAGCTCAGTCCCGAAAGATGGTATTACTTGGTTTCATGGGTTATCACCGAAGTCGACAAAGTCAGTCATCATCACACTTACATTTTATCATGGTGGCCAAAGGAGCCACCCAAAGTTTATCCTCCCATACTTAAGGGGAGGTCCTGCTGTGATGCGTGTGTTCTAATGAAGTGAAAAAATGCAAGCGCGAGGATTGGAAAATGAATCCACAAATATTACTTTACCGGTCACATGTTGGTCGCGCGGGCAAGGGCGCGCGAAGCGACAGCAATGCACAGCGGTGCAGCCCTAGTGGTAGGCGAGCTGGCTCTAGTTGTGATCACCTCCAAGCAGAAGCTAGTGTCCCCATATTCTCTATTAATTTCTTTGGACCCGCTGAATCATTCCCCAACATCCAATTGTCGAGCATCGTGACGCCGTGGGCCGTCCGAATACCCCACGACAACACAGGGTAGCCGGCGGATGTGTAATCAGGTTTGAAACCCTCTTCGGAAGGGCTAGTGCTGTGGTGGAGGAAGTCCGGATATACCAAAACAAGACTTGAGGTGTGCGGAAGCTGTCCGCAAGTAGTCGATGAGCAGCAGCCACGAGGATGGGGCAGCCAACCAGGCGAGCACGAACGAGGAGCCTGAGGTCGACCTCACGCGCGTAGTGAACGCACCGTTCGTGAACAAGCTGTGGCGCATGGTGAACGACCCCAAGAACCACAAGTACATCCGGTGGATGCCCGGCGGAAAGGCGATTCAGATTGTCGACCGCGAGGGCTTCGAGAAGACGCTGCTTCCCGAGCACTTCAAGCACAAGCGGTTCACAAGCTTCGTGCGCCAGCTCAACATGTACGGCTGGCACAAGGTGCAGGACCTGAGCGCAGGAACAATGAACAGCAACGAAGAGCATTGGCAGTTCGCCTCCCCGTATTTCATCCAGGGCCACCCAGAGCTTCTGCCCAACATTGTGCGCAACCGCGGCCATAAGTCCGGGTCGAACCACAAAAACGGCGACGAGCCTGAGGTCAAGGACGAGAACCCGAATCTGAAGGCCATTCTTAGGGAGCTCGAGATGATCCGGACCAAGCAGATCAACATTGGGGAGGATCTGGGCCGCATGCGGAAGGACAACGAGCTGCTGTGGGCGGAGTATTACCAGACGCGCGAGCGCTACGACAAGCACAGCCAAATGCTGAGCCGCATCCTCCGTTTCCTCGCAACTGTCTACGGCAACCAGAATAAGCTGCTTGATCTGTCCAACCAGGACCGCTATATCGAGGGCCCCCAGGACCATCAGCAGTACAACATGCAGTTGCTACCCATAAACAGCATGCAGCCGTACCCTGGCCAGCAGCAACAGCAGCAGCCACTGCAACAGTCACATATGCGCCGTGTCAACCCGGCAGTGTTCAGCGACTCCGGAATCAGCGATCTGCGTGAAATCGAGCAGATGCACAATCAGATTCAGGAGGCGCCGCCGGCGGCAACGCCAAGTAGCGTTTCCAGCCCATCACCAGCCAGCACAGCAAGCTCAGATAACAAGCCACTGACCCCTTTCATGGCGGAGGATCGGGCCCTTACTCCGTCTAAAGCCCTGGTACCGTCGCGCAATGTCTCTCAGGCGCTGGTGCCACAGCCCTCGCGTCGCCCATCGCTTAGGCCGCCATCCTCGCAAGCCGTTACGAGGGGCTCCGTGCAACCCATTGACCCAGAACCCGTGCTCAATGGTAATGCAATGTCCCCCCCCAGTGTCAATGAGCTAGATTCTGATCCGACCAAATTATTTCCTGATCTCGGCGATCTAGGAACCCCCGTGGACCCACCACTTACAACCCAGGCTGACTTGGACCAGATTTCCAAGCAATTGGCGCAGGATGGCCTCTCGCTGAAAAACATCAAAGACTGGCTAAGCCGCAATCCGCTCGGGGAATATGGCAACGGAAGCCCTGCGGGTGAGTTCGGCAACAATCACACACTACCAGATTTTGGAAGCGGCGACGAGAGCAGCCTAACTGACGGTGAAAATCAGTTCAATGTCAACGATTTCCTCACAGATGACCCTCAATCAACATTGTCCGCGACGCCGTCGCTCGAACCAGATCCACTGAATGCGGGTGTCGAAGATGGTGCCCCAAGCCGCAAGCGTGCTAGAGCCGCTTGAGCTATATATTTATATATTTACGCATTTAGGAATACCTTGATGAAGTTGACCTTGTTGTAGCGTGTTGGTAGCGACGCCATCGGTGCTGGAAGCTAGCTGCATTGTTAAAAAAAATATACGTGAGTTATATGGAACCGTAGTGAATGCTTATTTTGTTTTGAAACCACCGGGTCACTTATAGATCCTTCAGCTATGGTTCGGCCGGCCGATTGCTGTGTGGGCAACAGCTACAGGACCTCAGCGGCTTTAGGCGTCTATGTAAGTTCTCCGGACATTTGATGGCTTAATGCCATCACTTACTGGTTTTTAAAGGAATTTTTAAGGCACAATCTTTCTCTTTATGCTCATGTTAAACCATCTTCCAGTAGTCTCGCAGGGGGTTGGCTTGAAACTATGTGCCCTAATTGTGTTTCGCACCCCATCTTCACCCAGTCGAATAAAACCATGCCGGTAACCAGGACTCTAAAGATAATGACAATATTTATGAAAAGCTTGTGGCACCTTTAAATCAAACACGAGCAGTCGAAACCAAGCACGTCCGAATCTCTCTGTTTGGACCGCCCTCATTCCGGCGTCATCCTCCATGCACGGGTAAGGGGAACCGGATGTCCCATAATCAATCGAACAACTTGTCTATAATTGCAAGGGCTGGTCTTGGATCTCGCAGCGTAGGGCAGCCGGTGCTCTTGTGTTAAGTCAAGATGCTGAACTTCTTCAAGTCCTTCTCATCAAATATACACTACAATTACTCCGTACAGTCAAGGCCGTCGTTCACGGCAGGGTGCTGGAATGTATATGACGCGAAGAGTAAAGCGACAAACGAGCCAGTTAGTGTTTTCGTATTGGACAAGAAGTCGGCGTCTGAGACTCTGGCCGCGAATGGAATCAAGCCCCGCTCAGCCGTTCTGGCGGAAGTCTGGGACTTCGCCAAGCGCGGAGTAGAGCAGCTTACCAAGTTGCGGCACCCGGCCGTTCTGCGGCTGGTGGAGCCTCTAGAGAGCTCAAAGAGCTCACTTTCGTTCGTGACGGAACGGGTGACTGGTACGCTGAGCAGTGGAGGTGGCACAGACTTGGATGAGCTGGCAATAGTGCGCGGACTGACCACGGTTGTGCAGGCTCTCTCGTTTCTCCATGACTCAATAGGCTTAGTGCATTTGAATCTGACCGCTGACACGGTCTTTGTGGATGCCCAAGGCGATTGGAAACTAGCCGGGCTTGAGTTTGCTGTCAACTACGAAGAACACAGCGGCTCCGACTATTTCCTGCCGCAGTTGGATCCTCGCATGCCGCAGTATATGCAGCCGGCGTACGACTACCTTGCGCCTGAGCTAGTCATTCATAAGCGGGTCAGTCCTGCAAATGACGTATGGAGCGTGGCATGCCTCATATACATGTTGTTTATTCGGAAGCCGCCAATGCGCACACGTGGCAACCCATCAGCATATAAGGACGAGCTGAAGCCGTTCCTGAAAAATGTCTCTGCAGCCACGACAGCCTCCAAGTTCCCGGCCAGCTTGCGGCCTTATTTACCGGCATTGTTCTGTGACGACCCAGAGGGCAGACTCGGACTTGCTGCTCTGGAGACCACAGAGTTCTTCCAGAACCCTCTCATCAAAGCGCTGAAGTCCCTTGACGAATTCGCTGCCAAACCAGTTGATGAGAAAGTTGCATTTCTCAAGCATTTTGAGCAGCTTCTACCTCAATTTCCCAAGCAGATGCGCATTCGCAAGATTCTTAAGTTTGCAACTAGCGAGCTCAGCGGACCTAGAGACCCTGCCACGGCGACTTTGATTGGGAACGTCCTTTTCAGTGTCTGTGTGGACATGAGCCGCCTTACGTTCCAGGAACAAGTGCTTCCCTTGTTTTCCAAACTGCAGAATTATCTTCAGTTCCAGGAAAGTGTAGCCAAAAATCTTGAAGTTATAGCCAAGGCAACGTCGGACAAAGACTTCTCGAAGTCTGTGCTGCCCCTGCTTGTTGATTCTCTTAAGCACCATGACGCACAATATGCACCCATTCAAACTCAGGTCCTGAGTAGCGCAGGAGTGTACAAGGAGAATCTGACTGTTTCAAAGCTGGAGCAGGCACTCTTCCCCGCGGTCATCGACTGCTTTGCGGCTACCCCGGCGCGAAGTGTGAAGGTAGCCGCGACCCAGTGTTTGGGCATTTTAGTTGAAAGGGGAGTGTCAAAGGCGCTGATCGCAGATAGCATGATTCCTGCCCTCGAACGCATGAAGACACGCGACCCAGCCGTCACAGTCGCCGTGTCCAAGCTCTGGGAAACAACGTCTCCAAAGCTCAGTAACCAGCAGATATTCGATCAGGCCGTACCGCATCTTCTACAGCTATCCCTGTCAAATCAATTAACCGTGGTTCAATTTAAGACTATCATCACTATTGCCAGAAGGGAGATTGATTCAGTGGAGAAGAGCCAAGTCAAGACTTTAGTTAATAACAAAGAAGATGTCGGAGAGGATGACTGGCTCACTAACCCAACTAGTCCGGCGCCCAGTACTGCAACTAACGCACCATCGGCGCAGGCACCTAAGACAAGCAAGGCAGTATCAGCGCCGAGCCCAATCCCGGGCCCATCGGGTAACAAGTTCCCCGACCTTTTCGATACCCCTGTAGCTGCGACACGCCCCATTGCACCAGTGCCCACAGCACATACAATGCAGCAGAATCCACCTAAAGGCGCCCCCGTGGCTGCAGCAACAAAGCCATTGCCCAAGCCGCTACCGAAGCCAACATCCAAGCCACTTCCTGAACCTTCTACTCCACTGGCGCCAGCCAGTGCTTCACCAACACCTGCCACGAATTTACCAATGGCTGCATTGAAGCCCACCTCCATGGCAGCAATGAAGCCTAGCAACGTGTCTTTTGGTACTAACCCGGGAATGATGGCGCCACTTACACCATTATCCACAGCCACTCTCACCCCCCAAAGCACCTCATCTACCTCATCGTTTGCAGCTCTGCAGCCCATGCATGCGAAGCCTGCTGGTGGGCTGGGTTCGAAGCCGCAGCAAGTGCAGAAGCAGCCTCCTGGTCTGGACGACTTTGGGTCGTTTGTGTCAAGTTCTAATGGCGACAGTCTTATCTAAATAGTTAGCGTAGCGTTAACATTATTACAGACCATACGAGGTTAAACTTGTTTTTTTTGTAATGTTTGGCTTTCATGTCTTCAGGCAAAGATGTGACCCAGCATGATCTGAGTTGCCCGTAGGGCTTCGTAGCGCACCTCTGCGTCTTGGTTTGCAATGAGTTCCATGAGCCGCTTTTTACCGTCCCCGTGGGCCACCACCTCGGTGGCCTCCGGCGCTTGCTGAATGATCGTGCCAATATCGTGACACGCGACTGCCAACGTGAGACTATCGTCCGACGTCATTACAAGCTGCAGCAACTGCTTGAACACGCCCCAGTCATGAGCCTTGAACTGATCAATGTTTTCCACCCAAAAGCCCATGTTGCGGTGAACAGGCGACCATCGCAGGTGCTTCACGTGGAGCTCAGCTTCATATTCCTCAAAAGTCGTCATCTTTGCCAGCGCTGCGTTTAGCACCTCACTCAGATAGGCCACGTCGTCTTTCAGTTCTTTATCAGTCCATTTCCGCTCCGACAACTGGTGGAACACGGCGACGCCGTCTTCGGCAATCATGACCTGCACTGCGCTGTGTGGCACGAAGCGCGCCAGATTTGCGAGCAGAGCAACACTCACGCGCACGATCTTCTCCTTCAGTGCTACTTTAGCCAGATCCAGCAATGACGAGATGATGCTGAATTCGGACACAAGCCGCCTTGCACTCTCTTTGTCGAAGGACAACACCCACAACGCAAGCAGCGCTGTGTATTGCACCTGCAGACTGCCCTCCTTCATGAGGTTCACTACGGTCGGCACGGCATTTGCCTCGAAAGGGCTGAACAACAAGCGATACTCAGGTACCTGGAGAAGAAGCGCCAGGGTCTGCAGAGCTAGCTCCTTCAGGTTCACGTCATTTTTCGGAGTCAGAAGGAGTTGCTTCGTTGTGTAGTTGAACAAGGCCTCGATGCTAGACGCAGGAGCGATGACATGAGGTCCCGCCGTAGCCAATACCGTGAGCGCGCGTACAGCAAGAACAGAAATCTGTTCGTCGCTGCGCTCGAGGAGCTTCGTGAGGGTGTCCCAAACCTGAGATTGATTGCTCAAGGCGCGAGCGAACTCGGGGACTTGGCTGCCATATTCTTCGATAAAAAGCTCAAGATACTTCACAAGATCGTCTCTGATGTCCTTCTGGAACAATTGGACCACGAGATCAGCATACTGCGTCGTACTGGAGCCCACCTGCGCGACTCGCTCCGGTGCCGCAAGCTTGTCGAGCGACTCGAACGACTGCACCTCGTTCTCGCTCACAACATTCACTCGGTTCAGGCCTTTCCAAGGGATCGGTCTGGAGTGAATGCTGCTCCGAATGTCATCGAGCACCGGGTTCCGCATCATTATGGCCCGCTGGCTCTCTCCGTCAATTGGGCTGGATCTGGGCTGGCGGATATCTGATTACCACGAGTAAGCAGCGCGATTAGTCACGGGACCGCACCGGACTGGCCGCTGGCATATTTAGACAAAGGCGCGTGCGGCGGCGGGTGTATATGAAGAGCGCAGAGGACGAAGGAGTCTAGAAACTATTCATGCAACCGTGTTGAATGCGCACTGACTCAGGAAAGTGTGTTCATGATTGCCTTGGGATCCGCAGCAATCTTCGGCGGGTAGTGATACTTCTCAACGTCTGCAAAGGCAGCAGCATATTGTAACTCAGATAAGAGTAAACACAGCATACTTCACGACAACTGCGCGCGGGTTAATAATGTGCATTGTGCACACCGGCCGCGATACAACAACCCCCTAACCTGTATGCAAGTTAAGATTACACTTCTCAGGCTGCAGACTGCAGGTCTCATATAAACTCCGAGGCCAGCAACCTTATGCTATCATCCCGAAAAACATGATTGCCAGAACACCTGGGTCTTGGAATGATCCTTGAACCCTTGGTTGCAGAAACCTTATACGCGGGCGCCTTGGAGCCTAGCACGGATTCCCGGCTTCATCAAATCCAATTCTTTTTAGGCCTATTGAAGTTAGTGTAAAACACCTGTGGGCCACGAGAATCACGCATTCCCAACTTCTCTTGTGATAAAAACGTTTTGCATTGAGAAACAAGCGCTGAAAAAAAAGATTGCTTGAGGTTCTCAAGAGTAAACGTGGCCGCCTTCTAAGTACTGGAGATGCCAATTTTGAAGCGTACTTATCGCAATCAGGAAAGTTTCTAAGAATATCTTTCGATTATTTTCATGACGCATGGATTAGGTGCGGCAGATTAGTCTTTTATTTATAGGCTCTCTTAAAAATGTAGGACTAATTAAGACTCGTGTCATCTTCACGAGTAAACACGATCCTCATAAAAAGGTGTATAAGGAAGGTTTGCTCAATTAGTGAGTGCGATAGCCGTACCCAAGCCATCTAATGGAACCTTTAGTTTCAAGTGGTACCCGTTCTGTACCGCTGCCCAACACGAGCACAAATCGCACGTCTCTTGTCAAGTCAATGGCCGTGCAATGTCTCTCGCCGATTACAGCAGAATTGCCCGAGGAGGTAGTTAGGCGCACAAAGGACATTGAATGCGAGCAAAAGCGATTGATAGCTCAATTGGAGCAAAAAGATTCTAAGGACAGTAAACCCACCTTCAATTGCAACAGTGATTTGGGGAATGTAACCCAGCAAGGTCAGCAAACTCAACAACAACTCACTCCACCCTCCTCAACACATTCAACTCCAAGGAAAAGAAAGATATACTTTCCTCCAGATTCTCCTTCCGTGTGGTCTCCTGAGCAATCTAACGATACAGCACAACCACGCTCTTTCGGTGGTCGACGCTCACGAAAACCGCGCGCGCTTGACCTCGATGCCTTACGACGAGAGCGCCAATTCAGTGGACCGTATTCAGCAAACCCGTTACTATCCCGCAAGCGTCGCAGTCGTTCCACTGAGGAAGACAGTGACTACAGCAATAAATACTCGAAGCATGTGCGTCCAGCTTCGGGCTTCAAGCCGCTCGAGCCCGAGCTTAGCCCACTTCAGACAATTCGCCTACCAGTGATTTCACAGATGACAACAGCTCCTTTCGTTGCTCATGGCAGCGCAAGGACACCAGATGCACTCTGGCCCCCATTGCCCACCCCGCCGCCTCGTTCTGCGGTGTCATCTCTGCCGACATCTGCCCATAGACGAACTCCTTTGCTGCCACTCCCTCCGGTAGCAGACTCTCCTCTGATTCAGCTAGGAATGGGTGGCCCTTTGAGCGCTTTCCATGGCAACGCTCAATTAGCTATAAACGGGCCAGAGGCTAGGATTTCGACCCATCAGCCACAAGCTAATGAATTTGCTCCACGGGAATCGAAAGCTTTCTCGGAACCGGTATCTTCTCTTCAACCAAAAGACCAAGGAAGTACTGCTGGTGGTGTTAAACAACTAACTTCACCTGCGGCCGAACAAGTAAACCAAGTCACTGAAAGCCAAACCCAAGGAGACGCCGTTCAGACTAATACTAATACTACGGGGTCTTCAAGAACCATACCCAGTACTGATATCGATCGTAAGGCTCGATACATGCAGCTCTGCAGTGAATTGTGGGACGTGCTACGAACCTGAACTTATCTTCACTGAATTATTGACTAACCGACTCTCTGATTGATTGATAAATATCATAAAATTAATGTTCTATTATTCACATAGCGTTATTCAATGTCTGTTTATATGCCTTATGATGTCTGACAGCCCCCCTCTCCATCTTCCAACGCCTAACAACTCCTCGTCTGCTTTATCGCGTGTAAAGTGCGCGTGATAGGAAGCCCCGCTTCGATTCCGAAGCCGCCAGCCACACACCCTAGCCCTTAGACACACCACCATGCTAATGTACTGGCCTTGAGCTTCACTGGAGCACTAGCGCCCAAGAGGTTGATGACTTGGGTGGCCACTCCGCTCAATCGCCTGTTCAAATTCATACTGGCCATTTCAGGGCTGGTCACCGGTCTCTGGGAGTTTTGGAAGCAGCGCATGCTAGTATATTTGTTCAGTAACTCTGAGAGACAGGAGCTGCACGACCGATTGCGCCACGCAGAGACCTACAATGAGTGGCATGACCTTGCAGTACAACTAGATGCACTCTACTCCAACGATGTGTGGCGCTCGAACCCCGAAAGCGCTGACTATGACTACAAGCTGATTGGGTCTCTGGTTGTACGACTAGCGGAGTTGCGCCAAAAGGGCGCTCGCCACGAGTTAGCCGAGGTGATTCGCTCGGGACTCATTCGAAACATGGGCGGTATTGCCAACATTGAGCTTTACACGCGGGCGTACTCGGGAACAAAGTTCCTGATCGAGGACTACATCCACGAGGTGGCCCTGTCGCTCGAAAGTGTGGGACGAGGCGAGGAGCAAATGCTTGTGAAGTCTTTCTTTGCGGACACTCGTCAAAGCTATGGCCGCACAGCGCTAATATTGCACGGCGGGTCATTGTTTGGCATGTGCCACCTGGGTGTCGCCAAGGGTCTCCTCAGCACAGACCTCTTGCCCACTGTTATCTGCGGGTCCACGGTTGGCTCAATTGTGGCTGCATACGTCTGCAGTTTCCCTAATGATGAGATTGTTCAGGCTATCGAGCGGGTTCCGCTGGTGATTTTGGCTGCATCTCCACAGGGTGCGGACCCCAGTCAAATGTCGCTAGGTGGCATCATGGAGAGTGCCCTGCGGTCCCGGTTTACGCCGGAGATTCTTATGTTTCACCGGTTTGTGGCTCACCACCTTGGCGACATGACATTCGAAGAGTCATATCTAATCTCGGGCCGCGTGTTGAACATTCTTGTACTCCCCGAGGGCTCTCACACTGGCACCTTTTTTAATTACCTGACCACTCCGAAAGTCATTGTGCGCACAGCAATTCTGGCATCGATTGGTTCGGGGGTGCTACCAGGTTTCACAGACGTGCAGCTGCTTGTGAAGGACTACATGGGCCGCGTCCGACCCCATCCTGATTCGCCGTGTACATTCTTGCCCGCAAACCAGAAAACGTATTCACCACCTCGTAAGTCTCCCTATTCGCGACTGGCTGAACTTTTCAATGTGAACAATTATGTCGTGAGCGTGAGCCGGCCCTACTTTGCGCCTGTCTTACTGTCCGAGTTCAAGTATCGCGGTCAGCCCCGCCTGTGGCAAAAAGCACTGACTTTAATTCGCATGACCACGCAGTATCGAATCGGCCAGCTTGCCGACTGGGGACTGTTGTCGCAAACGCTGAAATCTGTGTTTCTGGACGAGATGATTCCCGGCGGCTTTCAAGTGAACGTCGTTCCAGAACCGGATGCGCTACTGCGAGATGTACTGCTAGTTCTCGACACTGCTAATATCTGGCAAAAAACGCAGTATTGGATCCGGCTCGGAGAAAGCAGTGTCTGGCCGCAGATTACAATCATATGGGCGCGGTCAAAAATAGAGTTTGTTTTAGAAGAGATGTACGAGCATCTCCGACAGTGAGCAGTTCAGGTACTTTCGTACATTATACCAGCTTCAGTATTTTTATATTTGTAGTAGCATAAATTCAATACCGCGATTTCAACTCGTTACTTGTAAACGAGCGTGGAGATACATAAGTCCTTGCTTGTATTAAAGCCCTCCTCGGCGGTAAGGGCACACATATCCATGGATCCCGCGGACTTCTTGGACAGCGCCCGGAAGGTTGCCTTCAGCGCGCCAATTCCGCCAGGTGGAATTGTGTGCTTTGTTGATTCGTCGTTTAACCCGCCGAACAACGCCCATGTGAAGCTTGCCGAGCTGTGCCGTCAGCGTTTTCCTGGCTGTACACTTGTGCTTATGCTCTCGACCGGCAACGCCGACAAGCCGGCAGTTCCGGCCAATGAGCTTCACGAGCGGGTGGAAATGATGAAGACCGTCGCTGAAAATGAGCTTGGTGGTAATGTTCGTCTTGCGCTGACCACCGAGGCGAGATTCATCGACAAGGCAGTGGCCGTTGGCGACGCGCTGCCCGGATCGCGAGCTGTTTTTGCCATGGGGTTCGACACGCTGGTGCGACTTGGCGACCAGAAGTACTATGACCAGCCAGTGAGCGAAGTACTGGCCGCCTTTTTCGCAAACGTAGATGTACTGGTGCTTACGCGCGAACAGGATAGAGTTTCAAAAATGCCAGAATTGGGCCCGATCCGTGAGCAGGAAGAGCTAGCGAGTGCAGGATGCCTACAGCCATTCAGGGCCAAAATCCACACCGTTATCTCGGCTAGCGATACTCAGGAGGTTAGCTCATCGCGTGCCCGTAGCTCGGTGGCCGAGCTGGAACGGACGTCGCCGCCCAGCATTGTGGAGTACGTGAGAACGCACAAGCTTTACGGGCTCTTCTAGAAGCATCAAACTATACTTACCTCTTCATTAATACTAGTTGGAACGAGCTTGTTTACTGATTTCCAATGGCGATGAGTTACAAAGCTCGGGCTGAATATCGAGCATCGAGATATAAACAGAAGTGGCTGTTCTTCAACAATAACAGCGGAGTCCAGTTATACGAGCATGATTTATACACACATATACTCACATACTCACGTCTGTTATTGAGAGAATACCATAAGCCATCTTGTACGGTAACTACGCCGAGAATTACTGGTAGAATTGCTGTTGTAGGTCAGAAGGTTTAAGTGAAAAAAAGCACAGCATTGATGCTAATGCGAATTAAATAGCTACTAAGAGATAATTAAATGTACAGTTAGGAGAGGCTGTCCATGCTCGGGACTCCTCTCCCAGCTGCATGGTCATGCTGGTTTGTGAGCGCAAGAAAGGATAGAGAAAGCGCACTTAGATCAGCTGGAAGAGAAGCGCAGCAAGCATGCTCGCGATGCTGGAGCCGGCAGCGGCAGCAACAGGGGCAGCGTTCTTCGATTTCTTAGACGAAGAGGCGCTCGACTTGCTCGAGCCGCCGCTGGTGGCCGAAGCGGAGTTCGAGGCCGCAGCGCCGGCGCCCCTGCCCGAACCCGTCGCCGAGGCCGAGCCCGAGGAGCTCGTCTGCTTGGTCGTCGATGTGAGGCTCACCGACACAGTTGTCGACTTGCCCTTGCACACGTACTTGTCGCCGTGGAAGTCGCCCTTCGAGTGCGCCTTGTCGAACGAGGAGCAGTTCAGGACGTTGTTGGACTGCACGTTGACACCACCGTCGACCTCGTCAAGGCTGGGCAGGTAGGCCTGCGTCAGGTTGCCCTGGAAGTCAATGGCACCACCAACGGTCTCCAGCTTGGGGAAGCCAACAATCTTGCCGTAGTGCGAGTTGTTAGCAACAACGAAGCCACCGCCGATCGACTTGAGGCTCTGGAACGAGACGTTGCGCAGCTCCGAGTTCGAGTTGATCGTCAGGGTGCCGCCAATGGTGGAGAGCGAGTTGTAGCTAAGACCGTACATCGTGTTGTTGATGAAGCCCAGCGACTGGTTTACCTTCTCGATCTCAGGCATGGAGACCGACGCGCAGTAACGGAACGTAGCGTTGTTCGCCCACTTCAGGTTCGGCAGCGAGACGTTGACGTCCTCCGAGTTGTACGAGATGTCCAGCAGCTGCGAGATCTGCGTCGCTTGGATAGTGATGTCGCTGATGCGCTTGTTGTTGTTCACGTTGAAGTTATCCACGTGAGAGAGGTTCAGACCGTCAAGCGACTTGAGTGCCGTGTCACTGACGAGAATGTTGCGCGCATTCTGCACACCAGCGTTGAACTGGAGCTCCTCCAGAGCAGGCAGCGTCTGCAGAGAGATTCCGCCGAGGTCTGTCAGCTGGGGCAGCGAGAGCGTGCTCAGAATGGTAAGCTGGTCAAGCTTGAGCGTGCCACCAACGCTCTCCAGAGTGGGCGCCGAGAAGCTGCTCAGGTCCGAAGCATCCACGATGGACAGGTCACCGGAAATGTGCTGGACTCCGTTAAGCGTCAGAACACCGGCGTCGCCGCCAATAGAGATCGTTCCGTTGAACGAGGAGCAGCTGGAAATCTGGTCGAGATCCGACTGGCTCGTCGCGTTAATGAACGACGAGCAGTTTTGGGCAGAGGCCAGCGACGCAGCGGCCGCGACGAGAACAACACTACGAGAGACCATCAGTATAGTGCAGAGCTTACCTGGCCAGAAGTTGTTACTGTACTGGAGAAAGGAGTTCGCCCGGCTTGGTTTTCGCCCGGCCTGGTTTTAAACAAGCCCTGTTTAGCGTATGTGTCAGCCAGGACTATTGCATATGTAGGGTTTCTTTGTTTTGGTCGGCGGGCTGGGTATATTCGGAACGGCAAGTGCGAGGCTAGTTCGTCCCAAGTGGGGATAGATACCAATATCGGTATGATTTTGGCGCGTGCTGCAACCCGGTTGATGCCCTCCGTGGCAATATTTCTGATACCACACTAGAGGGATGGCGCGGACGCCGCTTTCAATAGGGCAAGCCAGGGGCATTGCGACACGACTTATCAACAACGCGATTCAGCTATTTTTAGAGGGCTCTGGCATACTGCTGGACCAAGAAAAAACAAGATTAGTCATATAGTCGGCCGACGGGTTGGACGCAGGCGATTAAGCGTCTCCGAGAATGAATAGAACCGGCTGGTTATACGCAAAACATATATGTGACTCAAAGTAGCTATAATGAGTATTTCAGACTCCCCGCTGCCGCCTCAAACGAGCGCCATAAAAGACCTCAGACTTAGCCGAAAGTCCGCTGCCCTCCTGCCCATGTTTTGGAGGGCAAGGGCATCCGCAGCGGTGCCCGAAACGGCCCAGCCCTACTGGTGGATGGCAAGCCTACGTGGCTGGATTATGGTAAGGGTAGACGACCCGGAATCTAGGGAGAGACACCAAGTCATAGCCACCTCCGCCCTATTTGTTTATTTGCGTGATGAGGAGATAAGTTAGGGCGTTTACCTCGCCACTGGCATTTAATTCACCCTGTCTCGTTTTCTGAGTGGGGTTGGCCCAGTTCGCCGCCGCGTAACACTGGAGATGGTATGCGGGGGTAATATGCTAAACACTTTAGATCTTCGCCGTGCATTTTTTTCTCGATCGATCCACATCTATTATTGCTGAGGATACTTACGCCTTCCGGCGTTTTTGATGTTGCCTCAAAATAGTTGCAAGGCTGTTTCAGAATTTCACAGACTTTATGCACTAATAGTTTCAAATTTTTGCTTCTGTAAGAAATGCACTAGATATTTCAAATTATTGCTTCCGTGAGAAATGTCAACATTAGGTTTCTGCATCTAAGATCGATGCAAACATAGGTACCTAGAACGAGAGATTATGCAACTCAGTGTGATAGTCATCATGCAGCAGAACCCGGTGATTGAAGACAGATCGGGCATTATGCGGAAACCTACCTGAAGTGGCTGAGGTGCGTCTCGATCATTCCACAACGACGGATTTCTTGCGTTGCCTGATATCAGAACGATTAATGATAATGATGATAAGGTCGCCTTCTTTGAAATAATATCTACTAGATGAAGGTGAAACTAGAGAGTCAATCAAGCTATATGCCTGTACAAATTAAGGGAATTAACTGAATCTATGTACAGCAAACAATTAGAGCCAAGTGGCAAAGCACGAGAGCGAAAAGCTGCACATGCAATAAATAAAAGAAAAATAGGACTACTACGCAAAGTCAGAGAGAAAACTGCACGATACGCCCTATAGCCGCTGCCTTTTCGCAAGATAGTCCTGCGCTGCCAGTGTGAGGCCTTTGTATTCACTGGGGTCTGGTACGGCAGCACCATTCACAATTAATACCTCAGCGCCAGGGAACGCGGTGTCGCTTGACTTCGTTGATCGTAGAGCATGAATCACCATGGGTTCATCATCATCGCTGACTCCATTGGGATTTGCGCGAGCTGCAAGCGCAGCGCACATTTTAGCGATATCTTGCTCCGCAATGGCCTTGCGCAAGACCGCATTGGGTTTCTCCAGTTCATTGATAAATTGTTTCTCAACGTATTTTTCTGAAACGAACTTGAGACGTGCGGCGGAACTAGCATTTGGAGCAGGTTTCGCGGCACGCGCAGCTTGGATGCGTGCCTCCCAAATCTGATTCATTTTCTCGTTCGAGACAGCAAGAATCGCTGCGCGCAAGCTGGGCGTAAAACTAACTGTGTCCAATGTCAAGCTACGCACCTTCGAGATGTGCGCGCCAAGTGACCGATGCGCGCCACTGCATTCAATACAGAGCACCTGTAGCAAGTTTATAGACACCCAATCAACTTCCTTACTAGTCTCGCATTCAGCGCACAGTTGGTTGCTAGGACTGCGGTGCACTAAAGGTAGGAGTTCTAGAGACTTCTGCAACGGTGGTGACATGGACACCGGTAAGGGTGCCGAGATAGACCCGCCCGCAGTCATTGAAGGCGAGAGATTGGTCGTGATAGGCGGGACTCGCGGCTTCGACGATACGCCCGTACGAGATACCATTCGCGTAAGGTTGCTAGTATTCATTCGTGGTAGGACTTCTGAGTGGCCATTGCTCTCTTCGAGTCTCATACTAATACCACGGGTAATTGACTGAATCCACGAGCGCATGTCTGCCTCCGACGTTGCTTGATACACACGCTTGTATTGGGGTGTCACAACCTCAAAACAGAACCTGCGGTCAGTAGTTGTTGCCTCGCGGACGCTTGCCATGAGCAGATCAATAGGCTCGTTGTGTAAGTCGACGTTTTGCTTCCAGTTCGTGTATTCACTAAGCGAGCCGCCGTCCAGAACAACCCAGTACTTGTGCCACTTCAAGTTTTGAAGTGCTTGCTTGTTTGTGACCTGCGAGTCTTGGACACCGCCTGGCCTACTGGATGCCCACAACAGACCCTCTTTGTAACGATCCGTGAGTCTACGCTCGGACTCGTGCTCCTGATCAGTCTGCTTCTCGATTCTTTGTTTATCCAAGTCATTTGTCAACGTCCGACGGCGCTGCACTGTGTCTACTCGATGCTTCTCCCATTGTTTGGCAGCAGCCTTTATATCGTCGACAACATGGTCTATGCGCGGTCGCGTGTGGTTCGCCATCTCACTGCCTAGAGCAATGTGAGAATCCGTGATTGTTTGGGCAGCTAGTGCCAACAGCTGTAGTAGTACTTGCTGCTTCAATCCGCTAGTGACGTCGGTCAAGTAGGCAAAGTAGCCGAGCCTAGCCGCGTCGAAGCTCTTCTTGCGGAGAGCGAACTTCTGGTCGGCATGGGCATCATTGTGATCCCCGCGGCGACGGTTAGCCAAATAACGCGACGTCCAACTATAGAATTGGGAGCTGTCTTCCTCGAAGTCGCGCTTCCGAGCCTCGAAGCTTTTGATATCAAATTCGTAAAATTGCTGTAGCGGCTCAATAATACGGGTCGAAAGCTCGTTTAGCGTCGCCTTGCGCTGCCGCTGGATTGCGCTCAGACCGCCCTCACTGGTGCGGCTGAACCAATCCACAACCGGCTTGAATGGCGTAAGCTCGGTGCGGGCCGCCTCCGTGATACCAGACGCCAGCCACTGGTCGGCCTCAATAAGCGCCAATAGTCGCTCGCGGGACATGAGCGACCGTTTGAGCAGCTGCTTTACCCGCGCCTTGAGCGGCGCGATGCGACGTTCCATCAGCGCTATTGCGCTGCGGAACTGTGGGCCATCTTCCGGGTGGGCAACCTGCTCTGGGGCCGGCCGCGGCGCTTTAAATATGAGCGGGTCGTAGCCTAGAGGCATGCCGTAGGCAGCAGGCTGCTTCTGTGTGGGGCTACTCAGATCTGACGGCAGGCTTGTGGACGACATGGGAGGGCCCGGAGTCGAGGGCGGCATTGCCGCTGAGTAGACCTGAGATTGCTGCTGCGGCGTCACTGGGGGCACTGCTGGTGGAATTGCTGTATTAGGTGCCATGGTTCCGCCAGGACTCATTGTGAACTCGGAAAACAACAGGCCATCCCGCGGGCGCTCGCTGATCCAGAGCGCCGCACCCGCAAGAAGATTCGGCCGGCCATCACGCTCCTCAAAGAACGCGAAGTGCAGGGGCCACCCGCCACTGCGATCAGCCTGCGCGTCCCACACCCAGAGCAGCTCGAGGCGGTGGACCTCCGGAGCCTCGGACTCGACAAATTCGCCCACGCGAACCCAATTTTCCGTCTGTTTTGCAAGAACCACGTGTTGCAGTTCTTTTGCCGAGCTTGCGTGAGCGAATCCAAGCGCGCGGGAGCCGTCACCCGGGGTCGTGGCGTAAGTCAGCGAAAACCGCAGGGACAGAGACGGCTGATAAGGAACCTGCAGCATGAGAACATCTGTCTCCGGGTCAAGCACAAAAGACAAGGGCTTCTGGTCGGGCCGGAACGCCGTCAACTGCTGGCTGGCCTGGTCGAATATCGTCGACAGGACAATGGTGCTGCTCGCTGGCACGCACTCGGGTCCTGCGGTAATGACGTCACCCTCGTTCAGGTACACGTCGCATTTCTGTACACAGAACCGGCGGGGCTCTGTGTTGTACGCCCCGCCATGGAAAACCTGCGAACTGACTTGGCCCATGGGACTCTGTCTCTCTGCTTTCCAGCGGTTCGTAAGGTCTTTCCACCGTCTTAGTCAGAGGAATACTAAACTATAGCCAGCTTTAGGAAAGTGAGTGCTCAGGGAGGTGACGAACTACAGTGACGGAGATGCAGTAACGCATTGTTTTGTGTTACTGACTGAATTATTTGTAAGTCATGCTGTTTTGTGTTTTCACTGCGTGAGTTTTGTTGCCTGAGGCATAGATACAACAGACACTCCACAACAGCTGCTTGCACCTCTGTTTGAAGACATTTTGTGCGGGATTCAAAAGCAACTATTGGTTTGCAGACTGAGAAGATTATTTCAGGAGATTTTATATGTATATTATTGATAAAAGCTCCTAGTTGTCAACTTTGTCAGCTCTGGTGATGTCAGAAATATGGCAGCCAAAGAATGGCAATCGCGCCCCAGCTCATGGCATAATAAACCAATTCAGAGACGAGAATTACCCGGGTAGAGTATAAGCAATCATTCTAGTGATCCTGACGGGCTATAGTCATTCAGACGGGGAGAGCACATTGACGACTCAACCTTAAAGCATGCTGCACGAAATAAACCCTTCAGGACTTCCCTTCAAGCGTAGAAACAAACAAAAAAGATGTAAGTTATAGTTTCAGAGAGATCTGGCCCTACGACTCTACAGAGCAGACTGATAGTTATTAACAGGTATTTCGGTGCGCCTTTTCTATGAACAGTGATAGAGGTAGAATCATAGTATAACATTGATGGCGTCAGTATACTGCCGATCAGGCTTAGGGAGTAGAATACGGCAGTATAAAACATAAAAATTACATTCAACTCGACGACACACGCAGATATGTCATTGAGATGTTTTGAGCAATTTTGGGGATTTGGCCTTGTGTCAAAAGATTTGAGCGATTTAGAGTATCCACACCGTCTGAATTCGCCACTGATCAACCCAGACTTGAGAAAGCACTCACACTTATAACCATTTGTGTTTTAGAGTGAGACAAAATTATGGGCGCCCAATGATAGTAAGGTGCAAAAAGATACTCGGCGGCCTAAGCAGGAGATGCACTGGCTAAAGCTGATATGTATAACGAGAAACAATATCCAGATAGTGAGTTTTTTTCTTTTTTAATTCGATGTCAGCATTTCTTTATTCGTTAGCCTTGGTACGCGGCCGGCGCTCGCCAATCGACTCTAGATCCACAGCATCACTAGTGTGGGCCGCACGATGCGCTGTAGGGAGTACAGGACGTGCTGCAAACGTTTCGGTAGCGGTGCTGCGCGGTCGCGGGTACAGCAGCTCTGCGTTGCGCGCATTTTCCGTGACTTGACGGTCAGCAAATCGCGCACGGTCGGCCTCAATAGCAGCAGTATCTGTCTCAGGAGTCAAAAACTTGGAAACAGCCCGGTCTGAGTAGATGCGGTCGTAAGCCAGCAGCCCACCGAATCCACCGACAACCGCGATCCACTTCAGGTAGTACGACAGAGGCTCTTCGGGGCCATAGGACACGCCATGCGCAAAGCGCCTCTGGGGTGCAGTAATAGCACTACGGCAGGCACTTCGGCTGATACGCAGCATAACTATACGGTCTTTGTCTTTGTAGGTCTCTCTATCTAACTGCAGGCTAATTGGAGGTCAGTGATTCGTGCTGAATCATCGGATACTGTATACTGCTAACTGCGACTACGTTGTGTGTGCCAGCGCAGAGCTAACCGTAACGCTGTCCTAAGGGCGAGGATGTCTTAGTAGCTTTTGGGGAGGTATCGCTGCCCTGCCGTGGGTAGGACGGCCACTTCGGATTATAACGACATACCACATTGTCAGCCTAAAAAACCGTGGGTAAGGGGAGTTCGTCACTGGGCCAGCGTTGCCTAATCCGGAGGAGGGATTTCCTGTTATTGGCAAAATTGTCCGATTATCTGTGTTTGACCGCGATGTCGGCCCCAGGGACACCGCATCCTATTGCTGTCTCCCACCCGCAGAACGGGGGATCCGCTAGCCAAAGTCCTGCGGCGCCAGCCGGACCTCACGGTTCTCACCAGCCATCGCTGCAGTCACAATGGGGCACTCCGACCTTATCGTCTGCCGCGCCTCGGCCACCGCCACAACAGCAGAATCAGCCTCAGCAGGCCGTGGATCAAAATTCGCAACTCCAGTCGTCTGTAAATTATATGCTCAACCTGCAACAGCTGCCCCAACAGCTCTCAATGGCCGCCTCTCCGCAAACTCAGGCGCAACTACCTAGTGCATTGTCTCCGCAGTCTCTACAGGCACAGTTGACTCAGGCTTCGCGTGGCTTGGTGGCGCCATTCCAGCCAATTGGAAACTCACAGATGCTGGGATTAAATACTCAGACAGCACATTCAATTTTAGGTGGCGGCCCGCAGCCATGGCTACAGCAACTCAAGGCATCAGTGGATCTTCAAACTGCATTGCAACTTCAAATTAATTCTCTTTGGACGTCACTTTTGCAGTCCGGACTCTCAGTGGACCAGATTTCGTTGCTCGTGGGTTCAACTGGGTCTCCACTTAGCCAAAACCCCCTGGTACAGCAATTTGGTGTTCGATCAAACTTTCCTCCTCACAATGAAAACTTGAGTATTGCGGCACAGCTGCAAGGCTTTATGGCAAGTCAAACTCCTGAGCAAAACCAGGACTTGGCCGCAATGCAGGCAGCGATTGCGCGACAGCAGCAAAGCTCGGGTACTTCGAGTCCGCAGGTTGATCCAAATATGAGCCCACAGTCAAATTTTGCACCAAAATCGCTGTCAGATACGTCACAGAACCAGCAACAATCCCCACGGACAAAAGGCGAACCTAGCTCTCAAACAGCACAGCCG
Organism: Entelexis stigmatis; assembly: GCA_030563545.1. NCBI lineage: Eukaryota > Fungi > Ascomycota > Dipodascomycetes > Dipodascales > Trichomonascaceae > Entelexis > Entelexis stigmatis. Next base: position 165,413 of record JAJMJC010000008.1, read on the forward strand.
ACTAATTTTCAGCATTATTCTCAGCCTAGGAGTCCCCAATCAGGTTCATTAGCGGACTCACATATGACCCCACCAAATGGGTCTAATCTAGGTTCCCTGGTTGGTTCCCAGCCTCAGCCTGGCCCTAAGCTTGAGCAACGCCATGGCTCCCCGGTTGGCGCCCAGATCGGCTCACAACCTGGACAACAACATTCTTCCCATAAGGACTTCCAGGGGCTTTCTAGAGCCGACTCTCAATCCCAGGCTGATCGCCAAATAGGTCAAAATTTAGGCTCTCAACTTGGTTCTCAACCTGGTAGCATTATAGCTCTTCCGCTGGGTACCCAATCGCGTGCGGAGCCACTTTCTTCCTCGTTACCAGTTCCGCTTTTAAGTTCTTTCTCAATCGTTCCGCCTGGTTTTCAAAACTTCTCGGGATCAAAATCCTCGGCCAGCGAGCGCTCGCCATCTAGATCGCAGTCCTACGAGTCAGATTCTGCCGAAGTACTCACTTTGACTCCACAGAATGATACAAGCTCCGATAGTTTTGCTCTCCCTATATCACTGCGCCCAACTCAACTTTCTATACCCTTGAATGCGAATCCAAGCCAGCAGCTAGCACAGCCATCAACTGGTATGAGCCAGAATCTATCCATGCGAAATGTTGATGAACCTTCATCGGTTGGAAAAATGGAGCGACCTAACGGACGGCTTCGAACAACAAATCGTGTTGACAATTTGAACTCGCAAGAAGATCCTCTACACCATTCACGCGATATGTCCATAATGGTATCGGATCCGTCTTACTCGCCTAAGTCGGAGAATCCGGCCAGCAACCCAATTAAAGATGAGGCTACCCAGACATCAAAGAATCCTCCTAGTAAGCGAGAGCAAAAAAAGAACTTTTTCGCCCGCTTTGTTGAAGTCAATCCTGCAGTAAAATCGCCATGGAGTCAACATCGTATAGGGCGACCGCCGAAAAATGCGCGGGGCAAAAGAGGAACCAGGCCCGGTAGAGTACAATTTGACCGTGACTTAACACCCGAAACGGACGCCCCATCTGACGTTGCAACTGGGCCTGATGCTGAAACTTCGCCTGAGGCAGACGTTGGGCACATCCAAAAGACCGATGATGAAAGTGTAAATGCCAAACCACCAGATCTACCGATAGTCCTTTCAAAGCCGCGAGGAAAAAAGCGGGGACCGAAACCCGGCTCCCATCATGGGCCGACACCTGACGAGATTCTTGAGGAGTCAAAATCAAGACGTGGAGTACGTGCAATGGAGCGCCGACGAAGAGATTCGCGAGGAATGCGCCAGGAGGAGGTGTATGCTAAAGAAGAACCCGCTGAATCAAGCTTTGGCTCAAAGGTACCGCCTCCAGTTCAACCACAGAGTGTATCATCATCGTCGGAAAGTGATACAGTTACAAAACCAATTTTGAAGCGGTCTAAACCAGAGGCAGCAGAAGCAGTTGTTACCCCCAAGCCTCCGGTGAAACGGGGTCGACGGTCCTATAAGGAAGATGAGCACGATGTCGTAGCTGCGGCTCGATTGTCTGGTGCCCCGCCACCTGTCATGCCTCTTAATGCTCGAGTTCAGTCCGAAACCGATGAAAATTATGAAGGGGATTCTGAAGAATCCGCATCCAGTTCGGACTCGAGTTACTCAGATAAATGGCCTAAGCGCAAGACTGTTAGGAAGCGCGCTAAAATCAGCTCTCCGGAGGAGCCTTCCAACTCAGATTCTGAAGAATCAAAATCAAAGCAACAGAAGAACTCGTTCACGATTTTGAAAGATGGCAATGTTCAGTGCACAATATGCAGCCGCACATTTGAAAGTGTTAGAGCTGTGCGGCGACACATTTTATATCATACGACACCTGGACGGCACAATTGCGACAAATGTGGGCGAAATTTTATGCGTAGAGACGTTTTTGCTAAACATCAAGCCATTTGTCAAAACAACACTAACAGCTAGTATTCGCCTACCATAAGTATAAATATATCCCTAACCCCGATATATCTTTGGCATTCATATAATTTCAAGCATAAATAGATGTAGCTAATCGACACAGCAGCCCACGCTCCATGTTGCTCGCTTGCGGTTCTAATGGCAATGGCCAACTTGGGCTAGGCCATACAGAGGATGTGAATGATTGGACACCGGTAGATATTCAGCTACACGGACCTATAAGCATTGCAGGAGGGGGAAATCACACCGTTATTGTTGAGCATACCGCTGGCGTAGCATACATCAGCCACAACGGAAGTTTTGTGCCCATTGAGCATCCTCTTAGTGAAAAGTGGAGACTCTGTGCTGCAGGTTGGGCATTCACGGTACTTGTAGACACTCAGAACGATGTTTGGGTATTTGGATCGGGATCTAAGGGTGAACTTGGACTGAAAGAGAAATCTGTATCCGAACTCACGAAAATTGCCTGGAATGCGCCGTCAGAAATTGTCAGTATAAAATCTGGTATGGCACATACAGTCGTGTGTCTTGCCGATGGGTCCTTGTGGGGCTGGGGCGCATCGCGCAAAGGTCAGCTGAACTGCGTACAGGTGGCAGTGGATCGACCGGTATTTATCACAGACGGCACTGGACCCAGTGCATATGCATGTGGGCGTGATTTTACCGCAGTATTACGCGACTCGCGGCTGTACATTCTGGGGAACACTCGATGCTTTGGAACCAACGAAATAGAGGCCCCTGAGCAAATTACTGTTTTGGCCGGCTGGTCAAGTCTCCTGTTTATACCAAGCTGCAAGGCGCTAGGAAACAACTCTCATAATCAACTTGATGCGCCAACAAAGTTGGATCTTGTCGCCCTGGGCAGTGAGCACGGCGTGTATCGTGTCGGCACCATTGTCAGGACTTGGGGATGGGGAGAACATGGTAATTGCCCTCAAGAGCTCAATATTGGAACAGATGCCTCGGTGTATGCTGGGTGCGCAACTTCTTTTGTGTATAGTACTTGATCAGGGAGGTCACTAAAATTAAGAGGAAGCTAAAATCCTAAGCTAAGGGTGTGTCGCAGGCTCTTCTTGCCAACACACAACATGGCCCTCACTATCGCGAGTGCATGCTGGAAATATGTATTGTCCTGGCGTTACTCTCGGGCGCTAGTATCGGTTCCAACCCATCAAAGTTGCTGCTTGGACCTGTCTTGCACCCGTTTGATTATGGTAAGGTTTTTTTCCGTTGGCTTCGTTAGGGAATCGAAGTGACATTAACCCTAACCCTACAACACCGAGCGCAACAATAAATCCAGTGATTCGACCACTGCCGACAGAACGGGTTTATGTTCGGGTACGTGTGTGGAGGACGACCGATAGAGACCGCCATCAACCAGGTCGAACCGACAAAGTTTGTCTTTACAATACCTGATGCCTCGCGTATCAATTACATTGCCTTGTTTCTGCTTCCTGGTGCGGCGCTTCCGGCTGAATACGCTGCTGCCGTATATGTTCAGCTGCCGAACTCCGAAGAATTTCACTTACTGGGTGCTTTGAGTGCCGTCAAACAATCCGCAATTTTTAGGCTCAATATGGGCTCAACCGCTTCTGCTGTAAACGATGTCGACGTAATGGTAGACGAAGATGAGGATGTGACGCAGCCACAAACTACAGCGACGACGTTCGGGATTTCTATCGAGCCAGCTTCTCAAGTCGAGCAGTATCTCCTACAGCAAAAGATGGCTGCGAAACGACCAAAGACTATTTCGGCGGGGCCTAGTTCGAGCGGACCCGCACCACAAAATGCAGATGACGTCGCATCGCTTGCTCAAAAAATCGTTCGAAATGTCTATAACTTCTTGGGTAGCTTTGTTGACTCTCAAAACCGCGTACCAATGAAGGCTTTCGACGACTGGTGGAACAAGTTCCGTACACGTCTAGCTGCGGACCCCATGTTTCTGAAAAGCCTTCCGACTGAATGAACCGTTTTTTTTTTGGTATCCGAATTAATTAAAATCAACGCGTGGGCTATTAATGCAAAACCAACTGTGCAACCATTGCTGGGTCTTGGTTGAATATGATGTGAATGTGGAGGAGATAACTATTTATTGGAGAGCGGGGCGTCCATCAGCGGCATCATGAACATTCGGGAGGTAAATCCTAGAGCGTCTCTCACTTAATTAGGTAGCCTTTTTGGTAGTGGTCGTCCTCCGTGGGCAAGGGTGAGTGCACACATCAGTCGCATTTATAGTGTCAATAAACTGACAATTCACAGGCAAATGTTCTACTTCTTCGTTCTTCTTGTTTCTCTGGCCTTTGCCCAAGTAGGCGATTACTCCGCACTGGCGGTGTCGCGCCCAAGATTGGGTGAAGTCATCAACGCTGGCGACTCATTTGAGCTTAAATGGAAGCCAAGCGCCGCTATTCCAGTTGTAGATCTTGTGCTGAAGACAGGTGGACCCAGTAACCTTGTGACTTCTGGAGTAATAGCCCAAAAAGTGTCTAACACTGGCAGCTATATCTGGAATGTTCCAAAGACAATGAGCACTAATACTGCATTATCCCTTATGATTTGCGATAGTCGCGATCCTTCTATCTCAAACTTCAGCCCTTATTTCACAGTTCTAGAAGTCGGGCGTGGGTATACAGAATTAAGAAATTCGCCTAGTATGGCTATAGGTGCTATTAATGAGGCTAGACCCACCAAAAACATCGAAGTTCGTATCAAAGAGCATCGAACAAGTCACTGGAAAGATGACACCACTGTGAGTGCGAAGAGCGTCTCTGCTCTTGTTTCGCCAGTACTAGGTTCCTCTTCTCGTATACTATCTCAACCACGCTCGACTAGAGGGGGTGGCTCATCGCAGTCAAGCATTGCGTCGGATACTAGAGCCAGAATTTTAGTTGAAAAGGCCAAGTTCACCTCTGGATGTGCAAAGCTTGGTTATCCCTCGCTTATAGCACTCGTGGCTTTACTATTTCTTCAATGATATCAATGATCAGGCACCACGCTGCAGATGATTCTACCTGGAATTTCACTCGACGTTTCCATCAACTCAAAGGCCTCTTTAGTTTTCTTCCAGTGATATACGTTGGCAACACGTATCTTGATTTGACCATTTAGAAGTTTGGGGTGTATATGTTTCACGATAAAGTCACGATATGCTTTGTAAAACTTGGGTGGTCGAGCTCTAAAGGTAACACCATGTAGACGAAGTCGTTTGTAGACTATCAACTTGAGGTCTTTCGAGGACAAGGCTCGAGGTGTATCGATTATAGCAAGCCTGCCATCTTTATCAAGCATTCTGAGGGAACTTGATAGTGTTGGTTTTTGGCGCAAGTCTATAATTGCATTCAGACCTTTCACATCGTAACTCGAGACTTCGTTCTCCAAATTGGGTGAGTCAAACAGGGGAATAACTTCATCAGGGAGCGCTGTGTGAAACTTCAGGTATTTCACCACATTTTTGGCGGCTGAAGTAGAATTTACAACAGCAAAAACGCGTCTGCAGCCTAAAATTTGAGCGAGTTCCACTACTGCTTGTCCGATGGGAGACATTGCATTATAAACGAGAATCTTGTCGCGCTTCTTCATCTCTACATCGTTTTGCAGGAGTTGAAGGGCACCAAACCACGCACTCGGTATAGCTGAAGCAACTGTATAACTGATTCCTAGTGGTATTGGACATAGAGTATCAAGTGGGCAGACCACATACTCAGCAAATGCGCCGCCACCAATTGCAAGGCCGAAAACAGCTTGACCTACCCGAAAATCAGCATGCTGATCCCCCCCAAATTCCTCTATGCGGCCACTGAACTCAACGCCCAGTTGACTCAGTGGTAAAACACTTCTCTGACTTATATCGTGAGATGTCACGCCAAAGGTGTGAACGTGAACGAGCGCTTCCCCAGGTCGAGGCGTTGGGATGGGAATATCGCTGAATGTGAAGTGCGCATTTAATGCTTTCATGTTTCACGGATGAGTTCTAAGAGACGTGGATTTATATAATGAAGTTTAGCGACGAACTACCTAATGAGGTAGTCAATAGGTGCAGCACTGTCAAGCCCGGCAACTATGTACATTTACGCGCGGCTCGCTGACAAACAGTTTTCTGATACGCAGTGAACGCAACAAGAGAGTGAATTTCAATTATGTAGCATAGCACATAGCATAGCATAGCGTTGGTCAGCCCTATGCCATTTAAGGCAGTTGGTGACAGAACGGAAAAGAATTATAGGTACGAAGAATTGACATGGAGCCACAACTATTTTGTCTTAAATTCGACATGCTCTAGTAAAAAGGTGAGTGCAATAAGATCTCCTCGCTTGGCGAAATCACACTAGCTATGTTCGAAACGGTAGAATTTTCAAGACTGTGACTGGTTAACAACTAAATTATGTGGTGGAACCCAAGTCCCCAAGTCCACAGATATATCTCTTTTGGGCTTATTCAGGAATATAGGTAATTAAGGGTAGGGTGTCCTATGACGCGTCGCGTGTGATTATTAATGTGATTTATTGAGGCGGCTGGGTAGATTAATTAGTTGTTATAACTCTGCGTTGAGACCAGCTTGAAGGCCAAACTGGATGTTTGGTTCACCACTGAAAAGGGCGAAAGTTCGAAGAGAACCGTCGACCCCAAGAAAAGGCTCGGTACCATCGACACCGACTAAAAACAGAAACAATGATGAAGGGTCGCTGTTGACACCGTCACCAACACCGCCGAGACCTCGCGACGTAGGTCCGCTGCCCAAATTACGACTTGAGGGACTCAATAATGGCTCTACTGCTGAACAGGGAGAGCCAGAAACTCCCGTAAAGAGTTCCAAAAAGCGCAAAGTTGAAGACACAAGCGACCTTTTCTTTTTAGGGAAAGCATTGTTTCAAAGAGGCTCCAAGACGCGGGGGGTAGTTGGCCGCGACGGAGAGCGCAAGACCTTAAGTACCAAGATCGACCATTGTACATCCACCCATACTAGCGGCGCTCTCTACGTATCCGGACTGCCCGGCACTGGGAAGTCGGCATTAGTTTCACAAATCCTGGACTCTGCAGAACTTCCAAAGGGCACACGCGTAGCAACAATAAATTGCATGACAATTGACAAGCCGGATCAGACATACGCTCTCATAGCCAAAGAATTCGGCTATCTTGAGCGACAATCTCAAAAGGAAAAACAGCAAGCAATCGAGTTGCTTCGAAAGGAGTTCTCTGCTCCAGACCGCAGTCACATACTTGTGCTAGATGAGCTGGACCGGATCGTAACAACCGATCAGGAAGTTCTTTTTCGTATCTTTGAGTGGGCGTGCGGGTCCACAAACCTATTAATGATTGGTATTGCCAACGCCATCGACCTCACTGACAGGTTCCTTCCCAGGCTGCAAGCACACAAATTGCGTCCACAGGTATTAGCATTCAAGCCGTACACAGCGCAAGGAATCACTGAGATTATAGAGGCACGGCTCAAAACTCTACCAGGCCCCCTTATGCATCCAGCGGCAGTCCGAATCTGCGCAGCAAAGACCGCCGCAAACTCGGGCGACCTTCGCAAGGCATTCGACATATGCCGGCGAGCCATTGAAGTTGTGGAGGAGCTAGGCGAGCCTTTGGTCACCACGCCCCACGTGGCTAAAGTTTGCGCGATTGCATTTGGTGGTATCGATGCGCGGGAGCGACTTCAACTGCTGAATTTCCAACAGCGAGCTGTACTGTGTGTGCTGATGAAAACTGAGCGATCTAGCACTGTGCCCAATGTTACGGTACTACAAGCCTTCCAGAACTACGAGCAGAGATGTCAAAACAACCCTGCCATAAACAGTCTGGCCTACCATGAATACATGGAAGTAGTGAACGCTCTGGAGGCGGCGGGACTCGTGGCAGTTACTGGTCTGTGCGGCAAGAAAGGTTTGGGCACACACGGAAATGTGAGGGTGTCACGCGGCGGCGGAGGCGCGGCGGGCAGCAAAAGCTCCGAAGGATATCGAGATGAGTTCGGGCTACGTAAAATTAGCTCACGGGCTCAAGTGACCGATGTTGTGAGTGACCTTTCGAATAACGACCCACTTCGGCACATCTTACTGGACTGAAGTAAAAGTGATCCCGCATAATGAACTCCATCTAAACTTGTTACGAGCGTCCATAGCACACATAATAAGCGATAACTTGTGGCAAAACGGACCCAACCTTGGACACTGATCTGATCTAAAATTGAAGGCTCGCGCACTCGGTAACCCTCTCGCTAGCCTTTGTTGTCATGGTTTAGGTTGGTTAGTAGCCACAATGCTTCATTTAGTCTAGAGGAAGACTCACATTAGAGAAAGCCTAACTTAACTCCGGCTCATGTTCAGCTGATCCACATGTACATGCCACATGACCAACCTTGTCCCGCCACATATATTGGTGCTCTGCTGCTCCCCCCGGTGATCCAGTTGGATCGGTTGAGACAAAAGCAGCAAGCCGCCATGTCGTCAGAAAAGAGCAACGAAGAACACAACGAGTCCGGGGCAAAGGATCAGCCGACGAAAATCCCTGGAGTCGTTCAGGTGCCGTTGACACGCATTAAAGGGTTCGGCCATGGTCCTACAGTGGTTTCGAGGAAGCAGCAGCATCAGACCCAGGACGTTTCAATTGATTATCCTAACGTGCCGGGGAGGCGCGGTGTGAAGCGCGAGCTGTATGACAGTGAAGGGAACAAAATAGAGCCTATTAAGGCAAAGGATCTTACCACGCAGCCACCGGACAACAGCAAGAATGAGAGTCTGTGAAAGGCCCCTTCACTTTTGTTCAGAGCCCAAACACAAGAAGTGAGACACGAAACAACCTTTGCACTACGTCTCGGGCAGGATGGCCGAGCTGTTTTTTATACACACCGTTTTGTTATGTAAATTGAACCTGCACACAAGCTAACTTCCGCATTACATTATTGTTCCCAGTGGCGCGTGTACATGAGCCGCAGTCTTTTGCTCCATTAAGCATCCGTCAATACGAGCCACATAGCCACATGCTCACGCCGCCTCTGCGAGGGGGCGTGGCTGCAGAGATGACGCGCATCACGTGGTGGTGCTTCTCCCCACATTTGGCACCTTCACGGCAATGCAGGACCGCGGGGATAGCGAGTCTGCAGCACATGGACACCCCCACACAGCCCCATCTTCAACGCGAAACTCGTACGTGGTCAACGGAAGACCATTGATGCTCCAACGGACGTCTTCGCTCGCCGAGTTGGCCCGTGAACACAAGCGTCAGCGCGAGCCTCAAAACGACGTGCGCAAGTTCTACGACGGTGACAACGTCGAGGAGGAGCCGATGGTTCTTGACGAACCGCCGGCGTTATTCTCTCGCTACAAACAGCCAGCACCGGAGCACTCAAACTTGCTATTCCGCACCGGCTCGCGCCTTGCCCTGGAGGCAGGCCTCGAGATCGGCGAGGGGTTTGAGCCCCATAAGTTTGTACACAGGCACACACGCCGGCCTCGCAGCCAGGCGTCGAGCGCCGTCCCCAGCCGCTCCGGTAGCGTGGCGCCCAGCCGGTCAGGCAGCTCGGACTCGAGCTCCGACTCAGATTCCAGCGACCGCGTGCTGCACATCGGCCGGAAGCCCCGCTCGGATACCATTAGCTCCGACATCTCAATTTCAGAGCCAAAGTGGCCGTGGCGCGTATCACATATGGGCTGGATTGCTCCTGTTCTCGGTTTCTCTGCCCGTGAACCGGCATCAGTTGCTGAGAAGATCAGGCTGCGCGAGAAATCAACTGGGTTTGACCCTGCGCTAGTCCTGGCGATACTAGTGACCGTACTTGCCTAATATTTACGATTCATGATGTCCACTACATAGTCACACAATTGCAATACCTTGGTCTTGTTAGCAGCGTTTAAGCACCGATTCTCAACTGAAGAAGTAAGGCGATTCCATCACTGCCCCTATGTCCAGCATTCCCCGGGGCGGTGATGGCGCAAATTCTAGCGGGAACCAGAGCTTCACTGACGGTCTATTGGGCGTGCCCACAAAAGGGACACCGCCGGTCCAGTGAACTGGCTCTGCATCGGGACTCAATACGAATTTCCCCTCATACCAGCATTTTAGCTCTTTTTCAAGGCATTCTTGTTGCTTGTGCCCTCCACAAACCCCACTACGCATCCAAAGCACCTTATCATAAAGAGGTGAGTCAATGTAAACATGTCCTTGAACCATGAAGCCACGATACCGCTCAATCCACTCCTCTCGAAGCCCCTCAAGTAAGTCGAGTCTATGCAAAGCAGCAAATTGTTCACGCAGCACACGCCCTAATTGCGGCGCGTCACTAGCATGGGTCCAGAAACTGTCGTGAACTGCGGCAAAACTCATCTCTTTGGGTAAAGCGCAAACTGTCGCCAACATATGCGCGGCGTCCAGACTGTGGATAAAGTTAGCAACAACTCCAGCTAGTTGTTTGTGCCAAATAATGGGTGCTTGATGAAACTTTGATGGAAGGAAGAAGCTCTGTAGCGATGTGCGTACAGCCATCAGCTTAAAATCGACATAAGGCTGGACAACTGGGAAGCCTAAAGGCGAAGTCCACGCAATCGCGGCCATACATTCGGGCTGGTCTGCCCTACGTGCTTTCGAGATACGCTGGGCACAATCTAGTAACCATCTTTGTATTTCTCTCTCTGTCCCAAGCATCTCATTCAGACAGCTGCGAATGCGTGTTGCCAATTCAAAGGGAGCTGATACGTTATACTCACGCAGAGACTCCTGCATCCCGTGTAAAGAAGCCCCATAGAAATATGTCATGACGGCGTCTTTGACAATGCAACGATTGATTGGTTCACTTTCCACCGACACTCGACGTGCCACTTCCTCGTAGATATCACCGCAACTCTCATTTCTAACAAGGTTGACATGTCTCGCATTCTCTTCGTCGCCAGCCAGAGCTACCAAATGTTGAAGTCCATTACACGTACCGTCAAGTTGTACTGGGAGTTCTGATTCAAAATTCGACGGATCATCACACTCCCAAGCTTTGCTTAATTCCATACACGCGGCTAAAATCTGAAAGGGCTTCTTGCCTTCCTTCCACCATGTCTCGTGCAAAGGGTCACGAGCACTTTGTGCAATATTTCTTCGATTAATTTCAACCCAATGCCGTTTCTCCTTCTGTGTAGAACTCTTGCATTTGCCGTACATATTAGCCAAATGCATCTCTAACCATTGTAAGCCATACTCACCCAGTGGCCTCGTTTTATCAAACACAAAAAGGGCGCGCATCGGATCCGCGCCCATATGATTCAACGCAGATCCACTAAAGGCATAGGCTCTACCTCGAAAATCTGAGTATGCGGGCAAATAGAAGGTCTGTGTCCCCAAGGCTTGGGCTATTCGAACAGCCTGCTGCCACTGTATGGGCAGTCCATCTTTGACTTTGTCAGAAGGCAGATCGGCGCCAAGCTTCGAGATTACCTCGAGCACTTTGGTGTTGATCCTCCAGGGCTGTTGGCCTAAGCGATTGAGACCATCCAAATGACGTTGCATAGCTCCAGAATCAATGGCCTCCTTGATAGTAGCTTGCTCCTCTGTACTATGTCCATTTGAAGCAATAAGTGTCAGGTTTCGGGCAGAAAGAGGGACATTAGTTGCATGCAGTCCTGTCCACGGTCGGGGTGGGATGAGTTGAGGGATGTGACTGCTCGTAACGAAGTCTTCACAGTTACGTGAGCTTGTCCTTAGGTGTTTCAGAAAAGCCTGATTCAATACAAAGATTCCACGCTTAGTCGATCCACTCATGTACCATGTGCGCCAGAACGCAGGACGACTCACTGAACGACTCTGATATATCATGGTGAAACGGCAGTGTCTTAATGCTTGCTCCAACCACCAGGCTCCTAAAGCTATCCTCTGTTTTGAAGTCCAACGAGCCTGACCAGTAACTCCCCAAAGGTAGCGAGAGCGACGATGCACATACGGAAACCCCTCTTGAAAGGCGATGCGCGTTAACATTGCATGCTCTAATGTATCTCCCAGGCTACGACAAAGCTGGGCAAGGCTACGAGGAAAAGGACAGCTGGAAATCTGTGCACTCACGAGAGCCAGCTCTCGCGACACAATCTGACATTGTTCCTCAAATGGTAGATACATATCTACAATTCGGTGAGGTGAGCGTTGCGACTTGGTGTTGTACAGTTGTTCCTGCCAGGACTTTTGAATGTCATCAAAAAATGGCCCGTAACACACAGTACTGTCAAGTAGATTCTGCTTCATAGTGGCGTCGCATTCAGGTAAGGGTAGTGCTAGAATGTCAATAGGCCGAGGTTGGCGGGTAATTTGGTATTCCTTGTTAGGCCGATTTCTGTTTTCTGAGTGCGAGCAGATATACTGATATGTCCCGATACGCTGAAGGCGTCTTTTGACAGACAGAGGTAGAGCACCGATTCCTTTGCTACGAGCAAGCAACAAAGCAAACTCTTCAAGCGTGTCATGGTCCAGACTGGGCATCCACTCGACTATCAAGGACTTTGCTACTTCAGGTGAGTCCTTGAGTGATTTAACGAACTCGGGTACTCGCGGGTCTGGTGGGTTGTACATCAGCTTGTCAATGCGAGGAATGCGCAAGGACTTCTGAGTTAAAGAGGGCAGTGGCTCACTGAATTCCCGTTTCACATACCTGCATGTCTTATGGCACCATTTCACAAACGTCCATGTCGGCCGCTGCATACATGCGTCTGATGTTTAATTCTCTTCATCACAGCGCGACGCGAAGTATTGAGGGTAAGGGGTGGACCGATGGGTTGTGTAGGCCATTGAAGGCGCAGATTTAGTAGACGTCTGAGAAGTTAACTTCTAGCCCTCCTTTATTTGACTTAATTCTACGCTCTTTTAATTATAGTGAACACAGTGTACCAGCAATTTTTTTTTCAATAAAAAAAGTAATGCATGAAAAGTAGAAAGCTATCTCGGCATACACAGAGGGAAGCTCTCAGATAATAAAAGATTAACGTATTCCGAATACAATATCACGAAAATCACTACTACTTCCGACTTTGTGCGAGTTCAAGAGCGGCGATCAGTTGCTTTCCCTGTTGGGTGTTGATCAATTCATTACGAAACGGCGCAATAGCGCTATTAAGTCGTGATGGGAAGCTTGGAATCTTGAAGTGAAGTAGACTTATAAGAACACCACTAGCAATAGGATGCCTTGTGTACTCATAAGCCCCGACGAGAATGATTGAAAGTGCGCGTGCACGGCTAGCCGCAATCATTGCCACCCGTGCTGCCAGAACGTTTGCAATCGGATCAACGATGAGAGAACCCAAAGCCTCAAGTAATTCGTTCAGACATTCTTGACGCTCTGGACCTGCAGGATTTACTCCAAGAAAACTTTTGATGGTGGCACACCCGGCCTCTGTACGCGTTATGGCCAACCATCCAATCTCGTTAGGCCGGCGATGCACTGCGTTATTAGCTAGTGCAGTTATTGGAGGTATGCCGTTTTTCCAGGGAAGATGCAAAAGCTTCTGCCACACGTGGCTACCTGAAGTGGAGCACATCGTGCTAGTTACATCGTCAAGCAATTCAGCTGCAATTGATGCCTGGATCACAACTGGACTCACGTCAAGTAGACGTTGAATTACATGACAGCAAAATAGATCTTTAGCGAGCTCAGCTACACGGCCCTCGATTTGCCGGGCAAATGCAGCAATCTCGCGCGGGCTTGCTAACTCAAGCATACACTGCACGAGAAAATTTCCAAATCGATGAACCATAAGAGGAGTGGAGTTTTCAAAGATTGCCTCAACCAACTTTTCGTATTCTCCAGGCACACAGCACCGTAGTCTTTCCTGTAAGTATAATGACGTCTTTTGATTGTTGAACCTCCAGATATGCTCGCACATACTTTGAAAGTCCGGAAAAGTTTCGAAATGATTACCTTGAGGTAATGTTGTTACATTTCGTCCACACGGGGAAGCTGCTGGTGAGATCTGAAAGTTAATTGCAGCATTCACTGGATCGTATGACAGCGTGGTGTTAACTGTATGAACAGCGACTGAAGTATCACAAGTATCAACTTGTGGGTAGGCGTGAGAAGGGTTTCTGGTTGGAAAGTGTGCTGAAAGGCCAGTATGCTGATCACTAGAACCTGATATAGAGATATAAGCCGGATAAAGGGTGGTATCCATGTCATTGAAGGGAATACGGTCTTGTATGTTGACATTGTCGTCCAAAGACTTGAGAACAGCACCCGAGATACGCTCAGCTTCCTCTACATGGGTTTCATCGCGTGTGAAAACGTGTTGGCGTCCTGCAGCGCACTCCATAAGCAAGCCGAGAGGTGCGTTCATGGATCCACTTGCAGCATAACTATCAACGCGATTCAACACACTATTCAATGGAAATGGACTAGCTGCAGTGCTATGAAGGGTAGTCTCACCGTTTGAAGGTAAGGTGGTCCGGAGTCTCGAAACCCCAAAGGCGCTTTTGTCAGGAACGGCCAACATTCCTTTTGGTAACTTGAGCTTCAGATCAGAGTCGACGGTAATAACGCCATCGTTCTTATTTCGTACTTACCCAGAGGTTATAGTTATAGTTTAATTCTCTTTTTAGCGAAGGATGTTTACGTGCCACCACGGGTAAGGGTAAAAAAGACCACAGGTCAACTTTTACTACTATGTGTGATAATAAGCTGAAAACTGGTCGATAATAAATCGTGCTTTACATTCAATATGGCTGCTCCTGGGCTTCTCGAATGTTGAGATTAATGAGACGTTACAGAGCTAAAGCTTTAACGCTCCCAATGACCTGTTGCGACAAAAGATTGTGGTAGCAGCATCACCAACTGCATGCTGCTGCTACCTTCGTATGATTTCCTATCAAAAGAGCTAAATTTAATCTGCTGCAATCTAAACATTGCGAGTGGTCCCTTCGTGGCTACGACGTCATTGATATGTCAGCAAAAGTGCGCAAGAACAGCTGTTGATGCACCAATGACTGCACATGCGCCCTTGCCGCCAGAAAAAAGACAAGCCACAATGATGCTGTCCCTGAACATCAAAAGAGTTTGCAGTATTAAATTATCGACGTATGCATCAGCTCGCGTGTAGTTATTTTTGATGCACTCACTTATGAATTCAACGTGATCATACAGCCAAACAAGCAGGTTCATTAAATAATTTAGGTCATCTTTTCCACCAACATCTCATAGAGAAGTTTATCGACGTATTTCGAAGCGTCTTTAGCGGAGCTCGCACTCCGATTCCGGCCATATCGAACGGCACATGACCTTTTCACATGATCAGTCTGGTTAGAATACCTGCCTAGCATTATACGAGCCATATAGTAACACTTGATCGCGAGATTAACGACGACTAGCAGTTGACAAACCTAAATTGAACTGCTACATCGGAGTGAAGTGACGTCCGCATATAACTACTAAGAAGACTAGTGCTTCATTTTTAGTTCAATCGTTTTATATATTTCATACCCAAGTAATACAAACACCTCCTGTTCCAAAAATTGAATAATGGACCCTGTTCCCTTGCATAGCGGCACGCTTGACGTAGTGGGTCTAGCGGTGAGCCCCATTAAATGCGTGTGATCGGACCCTAATATCAGTGAGCTTAACCCAGCAGCGGCACCATGCCGACTTGATGTTCCAATCTCATCAGGTGCATACGCAGCACAATGTGCCACGCTGCCGCGTAAGATACGGAGATGCCCACCAAGTGCGGACTCCACTTTACCCCAGATAAGATATCTATTCAGTGGAGATTCCTTATCCTTGGCGAGTACCTGGTTGCTGCAAGGTGATTCTTATTCATGGAACGGGCGGGCGCACGACGAGCTGTATATTGATGTTAGGGTATTAATTGTTATCTTCAGACACGCATGCATGAATCACGTGAAAAGCTCTTGATGCTCTTGAGAACGGCGTCGCTAATGGTTTTTGAGTTACACACTGGATGCGAACAACATAGGACGCCTATGTATTTCGACTACGACCTATAGTAGTGGCAAAGGGGGCAGCATCTGCCACAACCCCGCATTTAATGTTTTCTTTGCGGCAACATATCAGCATTACATAATACACCAGATGCTGCAATCCCCGCCGCAAAGCGAAGAGAACCATGTGGACAACGATACACATATCAGGATAGCCAAGCTTGCAGTGACTTCACATTATGACTCCATACTGGAGCTGTCCGCAAAATTAGACACTCTACAGCTCGAGAGTATTGTATTTTGTCCTCGGTCATAGTCTCACCATGTGGATGCTAGGGTAATGATGCATAAAGGTGCGGCACAATGAGGAGGAGCACAGGTAGGGCTTCGAGTGCGAATCTCGAGTGAGCTAATGCATACTCATCAAGCCGCCCTGTCTCGTATCAAGTAACCTATCTGCGATGAAGTACGACAAATGTCGCTGGTTATTGTTGGGCGCTTAGAACTACCTATGTAACAGAACAATTTGGGTCTGCGTGCTTAAACAGCTATGTACCATGGTATTGCGTGGTATAGGCGGTCTACTGACAGGGGTGCCGCTCGCCATGTTTGGGTTGGCACACGCATCAGTCGGAGCGCCTGCAGCAGGTCGGACGGATATTATGCGCGCTAGCCCATGCAAGGTGCAGATCAAAGTGGGCGGACATTTGCAGCATATCAGGTGTGCTCGAATGTGAGTACCAATCGCAGGCGTGCATCTGCCGCGCGCAGGGTTGCGAGATGCAGCGGTAGTAAAAAAAGCATGACTACACGGAAGAGTGATCCTCGTAGCGAGGCGGGCCGAGCCGAGTAATGACGAGGATGCAGTGTTATGCCGCAGGCGCACCCACTCTTCCTTTTGATCGGCATGCGGTTCGCTATGGGGTTCAGACAGATAGCCTGCAGGGGAGGTCCGATCAGGGGACACCATACTCTTTCACTCGTTCTCACATTGAATTAAGACGAGCTTCGCTCTGAAGGCAAGACATTGAACTGACTCGGGCGGGCTCAGTCTCCACTCAAGCGTACAGCACTGCGCAACGCTTGAACTCACTCCTCGCAGTCTTATAGATAGCGACTGCCAAGGCTTTTTAATCACCTGAGCCTTAGCGCCAGTTCCAGAGTCGGTTGTTTCTAACGACTCGCGCCACGAGGCGCTCCTCAATGGCCGTGTGGGCCGCAATAAGCGATCCCTGCTTTACCACTTCATTCTCGTGAATCTCAAGGCCAATGGTGTCATCTTCTACACCTGACGGTGACACTCTGCAGCACAAAGACGCCGAAGCATCTGATGAACCAACAAAAGATCCCAGCAGTCAGACAAATGCAATTCAGTCCGTCATTTCTGGTACAAGGAGTCAAGGTGGAAGCGATAACACCGCCACGAAGCCCCAAGCAGAACCACCTCCACACGCACGCCTTACACAGCCTGGCCAATATACGGCGTATTCTGCAGTCTATCCGGGATCCCAAGTCTCTGAATATGCGGTCTCAAACCCAAACATTAGGTTCGCTTCCCCATATGTGACTCTCGGAGGAGAGCGTTCACTACAGGAGTATGCAGTACTCAACTCCTCAACTCAAGACAACTCAGCACGCCGAGCTGAGCGCTGGTATGACGTCGGTAGTAGTGGAAGCATGATATACTCTGTGTCAGACCAAGGATATGCACCAGCAACAACT
The DNA here is from genome assembly GCA_030563545.1 of Entelexis stigmatis. Classification (NCBI taxonomy): domain Eukaryota; kingdom Fungi; phylum Ascomycota; class Dipodascomycetes; order Dipodascales; family Trichomonascaceae; genus Entelexis; species Entelexis stigmatis. The sequence continues at coordinate 182,981 of JAJMJC010000008.1, forward strand.
ATAGACTCGCCTGTGCCTGCGTCAAATGTGGTGGCACATCCTGTTATGGCTAACACTCCCACTATGGTGGCACCCTCGTTGCCTCACCCACAAGCACTAGGACAACCGGTTCCAGTCGCTCCTGCTGGACTATTGGGACCAGTTCAATCCTCACAAATTACGCAGTTTTATGACTCGACAGGCTACGACCATGGTGGCTCATACAACAGACCGCTGAACGCACCCGGGGTGCCAACACAATATCCATCTGTAGTGTCGGCCACTACTACGGACCACAATCCGGCTGATAGACCCGTTCAATTGAGTCCACATCCGTACATGAATGTTCCAACCCCGCAGCCATCCGCGTCGGTGAATTCTCATTATTCGGCCGCCGGCCACCCGCAGACAGCCCTGTCAGTATGGCATCACCCGAGTTATGCCTACGGGTATAGGTATTTACCATATGTCCCCGGAGCTGCCACGTATGAACAAAGCAGCGCAAGGCCGGAAGTACGCTCCGAGTTGAGTCCCGAAAGTGCTGGAGGGCGCATGGATATGAGGTACCATCCAGCGCACCAGCATCAAAAACACCACGATGCTACCGCCTCTACACAGGGAATCTCCAATCCGAGCGACAGCAGCTACATGCAGGCCACTGGTGCGCAGGCTCCTGAACTGTCTGCCTTAGGAATGGGACAACTAACCACTGATGCTCAAGGGATTCCTTGGCTCACATTCGAGTATTCGCGTGACAGGGTTCAATGTTCATATCATATACGGTGTGACATTGATAACGTCGACGAAAATTTGTTCAGTGAGACGTTCCGGAAAGAGAACTGTATTTATCCACGAGCCATGGTATCAAGGGAGGAATACCGAGGCCACCGCCAACACTACGAAACTGTTTGTAACCAAATAGGTTGGCGGCTTGCGTTCAGGAACCCGGTTATCCAGAATAGGCGGGGCCTTATCCAGCGTGCAGTGGACACATACCGCAACAGTAGCCAGGACGTGTCGACGCGGTCGCGTCGCGCCCGAAGGTTAGTGAAACAACAAGAAAAAGAAAGGAAGCGGCAGATGCAACTACAACACCGAAATCCCTGAAAACCTCTTATTCTGGCTCGCCGTCGCGCCGCAATGTATTATCACCCTGCATGGACCTTAGCATTACTGCTGTCTATAACCTGCTTGGGGAAGAAGATCTGTGATTGGGAAAGAACACAGAGAGATGATGTAGCATTGTTCCCGCTCACTCAACAATATGTCCGCCTGGACTCCTGTACTTAAGTATATTACTGAATCATGGAAACTGGGATGAATGAGCAGCGTAGGAACGATCACTCGCGTGATCACCTAATACACATATGCAGACCCTTGCAGCGATTTCAATGACCCATGCACATTCTCTGAAGCGTCTCAACTGGCACCCACTTCTCTGCACGGATAAACTCTGAGTTGGTTGTCTAGTGCGACCGAGACGTTGAATTTTCGTCTCTATGGTCGATTCGTCCGCTACATAGCTCGCGCCTAAATACGAATCAAAACTCTCAATTGTCTTTATAAGTTTAAAGCAAATTATACTCACGTCATATTTTTTTCCTTTTTCCGCACTAACGGATTGCTTCATGATGCAACAACACCTCATGGACGCGCACGCGCGCTTAGCGATGTTGCTGTACCCCCGCGTCAACGTGTGCAAGCCGGCACCAACCCCTTGCCCAGTACCACACCCGCGACGGCCTTAATAATTGCGCTGCTGCTGATGTCATCACACCCAGCCACGCGCATGCTCCCTTAACCGCACACCTCCTCTACTTAGTTGTTGACGTTCCTAAGAAGCATCTCAGAGGCATCCGACAGCTCGCAAATGTTTTCACGGAGACGGTCGAGGAGTCACTATGATCCCTCCCAGTACAGCACTGGCCTTCAGACCCGAAGCACGTCGGCCTCTGCGTCCGCAGCGGCCAACGCTTACTACTCCCGCCGGCTTGGCTCCAATGCTGCAGCCGAAGCAATACGCCGCCATTCTCTGGACCAGTCCGACGCCGAGGCCATCCGCAATTTCCGGCCCACGGCTAGTATACAGACCCACCAACAGCCCGCTGCGCGGCGCACGTATTCCCTCAGCAACACGCCGGTCCGTCGGGCAAACTCGCTGACGTCGCGCTCTCCGCAGGTCTCGTATAGCTCGCCCCAACCATCGGTGCCGCACCAGCGCTTCTACAGCCCTAATGATAGTATGGTCGGCCGCCAACCGCCCTTGCGCCGCAACTCGCTTTCCAACCAAGATCGTTCGAATTCACTGACCCGCACGCAGACCGTGGCGAACCGCGATGCCAGCGGTAGGACGCTCTCCCTCACAACCACAACGGTTCGCCAGATGGGCTCCTTCGAGATTGTGACGTCCAAAGAGACTCCTGTTGGCTCCTCGGCGTCGCATTTGCGGCAGCCTCGGGGGCCGTTTGTTGACATCGACTCCAGCAATAGTGTGCATTCGGTAGACAGCGAGCTTGTAGGCATACAGGAGGACCCTGAGGAAGAAGTGGAACATGTTCCTTTGCGGTCGCCCATCCGCTCGCCAATGAAGACCGCTGCCGCTCGCCAGACGCCTGCCAGCCCAACGAGTATCACCAGTGGGAGCAACAGCTACTCATCAGAAGGCCATGCCAGTCTTTCTGAAGTGAGTGATGCCACTCCCAGCCCGCCGGGCTCCATATCTGGCGGTCTTGGTGCCTCTGATGTTGCGGGTACTAGTGGTGGTGCTACCGGCAACTCACTGGCGCCTCCTGTACCGCCACAGTCGAAACACCGCGAATCATCGCCGGCACGATCAGCTTTGCGCCACCCCACAGGGCTCAGCTCAAGCGAGCCTCAGCAGCCGAAGTCCTCTCGGGTCAGTTTCGGCGACGACAAGGAGTTTGTGTACGAAAGCTATGACTACGATGATCAGGAGCCCGAACCTGAGCCGCCTCGCCGGTCGGCAGGATCGGCAGCTGCTGCCGCGGCAGCCCGTGCGAGACAACAACAGCAGACGCGACCAGAGACGAGACAACCGATCAGATCGCAACCAAAGCAACAACCAAGACTGCAGCAACCAAAGCAGCAGCCGCAGCCGCAGCCACAGCTGCAACAGCAGCTCGTCATGAACCAGCCGGCTATGGCTGTAACAAAGCGGGCGTCGGAGCAAAGTCTGCGTTCTAAGCGCCAGTCTGCTCGTGCTGCGCATTCTACAGTTGGAGGCGGCCTTCCCTACCCTCAAGCTCGTACTTGGGACGTGCAGCCACAGTACGGTAGCGACGATGATAATGATCTTCAGTTTGTCGACGCCCCTGACTCGTCAGCCTCTTCTCGCAGCAGTGCTCGCCCGCACAACGCAGCCGTAGTTCCCGAACCACAAGCGGTCGATGAGAGCGCCAATCAAGCCCAGATCTATGCTCAGGCCGTCGCGCTGGCACAGCAGCGTTTCAATGAAGAGAACGCAAAGTCGAGCGCTCTGCAAGGCTCTCAGCAAAATGGTCAGCCAAAACATTACTATCGATCTCTACTCGCGCCCGCTAACGATAACTACGACGACGACGCCGCTAGCATTCGCTCAGATTCTTCGTTCTCGCGACAATCAAACTCAAGGCCTGCGAAGGCCACCAAAGCAGGGTCTGGCCGTCGTATGACCTCCCTTAGACAGCCTGAAACCCCCACTTTGCGAAGTGGTCAGGATAGGGGTCGCAAGGGTTCTCTTCTAAACCAAGCGCGTCCTCAAATGGCACCCGCTTCTGCTCCTCCTAAGCAACCCCAGCCAGGTGGATTCCGTAGCTACTCGTTGCGACAGCAGGCAAGGCCTGATCCGGCCACTTTGCTCTCAGGTGGCGCCCCTGGTGGTTCTTCTGGTGCGTTTAAGTCTCGTGTAGCGGACTCTGACTCTGAAGACGAAGGGTTCAGCAGCGTGGGTGGTCATAATACGGTGTCTGGTAACAAAATGAGTTTTGGAGATGTTTTCTCTCCAAACACAGACGTGAAGGACTTGTTTAAGTCGCGTTCGCAGTCAGAGCAGCTGCCTAAGACGAAGAAGAGCGGCTTTTTCAAGCGCATGTTCGCCAAGAAGAGCTGAACAGACAGAGAGACGTATTCCATGGAAGTTTGGCTTGCTACCCTTGCACAACAATAGCAGCAAACCATTTTTACGTGTATTTTAGCGGGCTATCCCGACCTAATTCGTCAAGTCAGTCAATCACAACATTGAGTGTCCCTCACTAATAAATCGAATACTGTTTTGCCATGTCCAATATTGCAAAGGTATAGGAAAGCGTATAGTCTGACTGTAAAAAAATATAGAGTAAGCTACAGTTAGGTAGAATTTTTTCTCCGAATTTCTCCAAAAACAATTCACTTACTGTCTACAATGTTGATGCACATTATTATAGCGTCATCTATAAATGTTTTTGTATGGCTGTAGGTGATAATTTTAAAATCACCACAAATCTGTAATGTTGTAGTTCAATGCTAAATAAATATATCACATACTACAGATCCAGTAAGGCGCGATCGCTGGCTTGTACTGCCATGTCGTCGCCAAGTTCGTCCTGCTTCTCGTCGATCACACCCACAGGTCCTTGGTTCCACAGGCCATCTGCGATCCGCAGGCCATCTCTCACCACGTTGTCCATCATTGAGCGGAAAATGCCGGGCTCAGGCTTCATGCTGAGCACACCAGTGCCACGTTCAGTGAAACGGAACGATGACTGTAATGTATGTGAGAAAAACAGTTCCAGTGTCTCGTCAGCGAGCAGCACCATACGGAAGTGGGGGAGACTCAACTTGTGCTCCGCATCATCCTCTTTTTCAGGAAGATCGATGAGGGTTGCAGGCTCAGCCACGGCCGCTCGGTCTCCGATCTTGGGCTGTACGGATTTGAGCCCAGCGACGTCATATGCCCGTTGGATAAAGCTGGACACAGCACCAAGGCAGCGTGCCGACTGCTGCTGCTGAATACGTTCTAAGGCCTCTGCCTTTGCCTCCTCCGTTTCAAGCTCACTAAGCGCACTCAATGCTTTCTGGCTTAAAGAATCGAGAGCCATTGGGGCATCAGTCTTAGGACTGAACGGGCGCATAATCAGCAACAAAGCGTCAGCAACATCTAGGATATCCTGCCCACTGAGACCGCCATTCTTGTCACTGCAATACAGTTCGAAGAAATAGTTGATGAGTTCCATCATGTCAGGGTCAGCCAAATTATCAAGACCTAAGACGCAATCAGCCAGGCAAAGCGAGCCTTGATCGCGTGAGTCCCATTTCGCAAAAAGTCTACGCAAAAATGGATGATTCTCGGCCTCATCACGAGCAAGGTATTCCGGCGACGCCCAATTTGCCAGCGCGCTCAAGAAGGTAACAAATTGGTAGAAGCTCAGCTCGCCTTGATTTCCACCAAGTGCTGGTCTTGTGGCCTGCATTGTCGCATAGAATTTGTCATAGATAACGCCGGTAATATCATTGTTGAGGGACCTTGGCTTCGGCGCTATGTTGCGAATCTGCGTACGTTTCGCGTACAATTCGATATCAGCCAGCACAGATGCTTCGTTTTTCGCTCGAAGGTCGTGGATCCACTCATCGGTGATAACGCTGAATTCCTTAAAAGCCGTGACCATGAGCTCCTGGAACTTGGTGACTTGTCGCAGGGCTGGGTTTGCTCGCGGGTTCGCGGGTTGGTTAAGAGTATCGAAATACGACTTGAGCACTTCGATGATTGCCGTGTTGTCCTCTGCCTCAAGCAGTGCATCACCGTTCACCCGTAAGATGGCTAACGATACCTGGAATAGAACACGACTACCATCAAGCATGAGAATGTCAATAATACGGAACGCATAGGGGATAGGCATGGAATTGACAAACAGGGACAGAAACCACGGGAGAGAGACAACGGATAGCGGTACGTCTGTCTTTACAAAGTGCTGCCAGAGCACCGGCATCGTCTTTTCAACAAGACATTCCAACACTTTCTGATCCAGCAGCATTCCGTACATTGTACGAGAGTAATATCCTGGTAATATGCGAGTGACCAGCATATGTAATGTCCAGAATGCCTGCTCTTCAGTCTGGAAAATGAGTAATGCGGCAGTAACGATGTTCATTGCCTGGCAGTAGCCCACTTCAGGACACATCCAGCTGTATGCCACAAGGACGCGACGCAACTTCTCAATACCCTCGGGTGTCTGATATGCAGCGTATTCGGGGAGAGAGCGGTTCAAGTCCTTCGCAATCTCTTCGGTTGCGAGCGACGTTTTGCCGGCATTTTCATCAAGCAAGCTCGTATACATCGTCCGTGACTTCATGCGCTCATGGACGGAGCCGCAGCACAGCTCCCAAATCTCGCCGCGAAGGGCGTTAGGGAGTCCGACTCGAATCAGTTTGTAGAAACCCTGCTGGCGCACTATGCCGATATTGCGGCCATGACTGCTGAAGTACTCAAGCCACAGCCGCATTTTCGACCGCTCATGGCTGAGCTTTGCGTCACCAGGGTACCCGAATTGGCGTCCCAGGCCACCAGGAGGGACCGCGAGATCTGCAGAGATCTGCTGCCGAGACTCACCCTTCCTGCGGCGCCGTGCACTCTCAACAAGAAACTCTGAATAAAAGGTGGCGCCAATTTGACGCAGCTGCTTGGCCAGCGGGACCTGGTTCTTTAGGTTTGCGCCCAGAAGGCCGCAGAATTCTTCGCAGTTCGAAAACATTCCATCAAACTGAAAAAGCAGCTGCAGGTCCTGATAGAGCGTAACTTTCAGCGCAAATAGCGATGATCGCGATGGCAGCCGTTCAACACGGCGAATGGTCGATAGGGGCACCACAAAGTTGAGTAACCGCGGGTCTCCGAAACTCTCGAACATGAGATAGCTCTGGCTCAGAAACACTTTCCCGTCGTATATGTCGTCGACCGGCCTCATTGTTGCTGTGCCTGCGCCCAGAGGAACCGGCTGCACGGAAGCGTTCAGCTGAGACATCAAGGCCTCCGGCTCCGGGAGCTGGAACTGGAGCCGGAGAAGCTCGTCAGGGCCCAGTTTACGCGAATATAGTGACTCCTCATTGGTGCTGTCATCCAGCAGTCCGGCAACAGTCTCCTTGAGCACGTCGAACAAGCCCATATCCACTGCGTAGGAGAGAGTGTGTGGGCAAGGGTGAGATCAAGAGGTTAGAGTAGTAGTAGTAGTAGTAGGCTGCAGCGCACAAAAGAAGAAGAGCCTAGAGGGAAAGGGACAACGAAGGGGGAGCTCTTTCCGTCCGCTAAACTATGTGCGCAAAAGTGCGCTATTACAGAGCGTTGCCATCCGCAAATATGCAGCAGACGCAATTGGCCGATGCCTTTATAACACCATTGCTACAAAAAAGTACATATTGCTCTGTTATGTAGGAAGAGTGGCGGTAAAGTTACGAGTAAGCGCACGGTGGGACCTATTATAGTGACGTTAGGGTGATAGGGTATTTTCTGCATGAGGCGTGCATCGGCTGCAAGGGCTTCCACTCCCGAAGCCATTAGAAGTGGGCGCCAAGGTCGAGCTGTTCAAATACCTCATCGTGCTTACCGTGTTGAAGCAGCACTAGTTCAACGGGCCGCTGTTTTGTCAGCCACTCTGTCTGGCCGAAAGAGAGCAGTTCGTCCTCTTGTGAGTGAATCGCCAACATAGCCGGCGCGAGGTCCGGCCAATGCAGGGATGGCCTCTCATCGGGAAAGGCATCATTCACAAAGCCGGCATAGTCCGGGTACTCAGCGACTAGCTCATCAAGATCATAAATCCCTTCTAATGCGATAATTTTGTCCACCTTAGAACCCAGCTGTGCAGCGAGCTGGCCAGCAAGGAAGGCGCCACAGCTGTGGCCCACCAGTACTGTCCGTGTGACTCCAAAGCGGTGGGCTAGTTCTCTAAATCCTTCGAGAACATCATTGAAATGTTCAGGGTGAACCACTTCTGGCGACAGGCGGTAGTCAAGACTGGCATACCCTGCGTACTTACCAGGTCGTGCCGCCTCAACGGTGGAGATCAGATGGTGCCCAGAAGCATCAGTGGTTGATGGGTCTCTCCAGGCTCCGCCGTGTATGACCACGAGCCATGGGCCCTCACCAGAGCCGCGCTTGAATGAAAAGCGCTGCCGCCCAGAGCCCCATTGTGCTGTCTCCATGCTGAGGCTGCTGACTCAATGATGGCAGGTAACTCAACCAGAGCCAACGTTAGGAGTGTGGGCGGAACTCCGGAGCTGTCTCGACAAATGGCTTTTCAATTGGTTGGGTTTTTCGTCTAGCTTGATTCGTGTTGTTCAATGATTTTACCTCAAACACATTTTATGCGAATCACGATTGAAGTGCAATCAGGAAGAGTGTTTCGAGTGCGTAAGGTAATTGCACCCCATACCAAAATACATCATTCACTGTACCATTGGCTGACACAAGAGGCATGTCACCGAAGGATCAGCGAGTCTGATAAATAAGTCTAATAAATGAGCTCCCACATCGCCAATGCGTATTTATTCTTTTGCATATATTGACGTAATAGCTACTGAGCAGCCAGTTTATCTAATTCGGCGCTCCACAGGTGTTTACTTATATCTTCCGGCGTCACAACGACTCCACTATGCTTGAGCTCAGCTAGAAGAGTATCAATTTCGCGCACTCGCCAACTCATGGCTGGTCGGGCGCGAGCCATCTTGCTAAGTGTTTTCTCAACGCGTTGGACTTGCCGCACTAAGCCTGGCAAAACGACCTCATAGCGGCCAAGGTAATGCCCAATAAGGGCGTCAATGTCCGCGCTCGACCCACCGCTGCTGCTCAGCTCTGTGACTCGAGAAGAAACGCTCATGCGCTCGACGCTAGCACGGCGCAAAAGCTCGTGATGAAGTATAGCGTGCTCATCGATGATGCGATTGAGTATAGCCACACAGTCATCTACCTCTTCCTTCATTTTGTCCATTGTTGGCTATATGTCTGAGTGGTGCTTAAGGGCGGCGCAGACTATAAACAATGTGGTGTGGTATGGCCCTAGACCTACCTGCCGTAGACAACGCAGGAACAATGCCGGTCCCTCCAACGTAGACAGAACCGTAGCACAATAGTACTTTAAGCTTGGGCAAACAGTGACGCAACAGCTAACATTATTACCTCTCTGCAGCCACCCATAGTCGCAGCAGATCAACACTCTGGCAATTACCAGATCTGCAATGAGACCACTCCTGAGCGCAGTCCAAATACATTAAAAATAAATTTCCGTTTTACATGGCTTCATATTTGTGTTAAGAAACCGTATAAGTTATGTTGGGGGGTTTGAGAAACAAATCTAAGGTGACCACTCCTTTAAGCCTCCAGGGACAGACGGGCGGTACCGTTAGTGACTCGGACACCGAGCGCCTTGGCGCGCTCAACAATCTCAAGACGCTTGCGGCTCGAGACGTTGTGGGCGATCTCGGCAGCGTAGGACTGGGCCTGCAGAAGCAGCAGCTCAAGCTCAGACGTGTTGGACACGACGAAGGTCTTGTGGCCCGAGGGGCGCATGTGACGGGTGCGTTTGTCCGAGCCGTAGCCAACCTTGGGCATGCGGATAGTGCCCCGGAACCGACGGCGCACAGGCGAGTCGATACCCTTGGGCTTGCGCCAGCCAGAGTCCGCAATACGCTTGTACCGGTCCGAGTGGTGGCGCTTGAACTGGTTGCGGTGCTTCTTCACGATCTTCGGGTGCGAAAGCGCGGCGGCCATTGTCGATGTTAGGAAACCTGCTGTGCTGCCTTCAGTGGTGATGAAAATTAACGGCCAGCGACAGGAGCAGCCCAGGGCAGGGCAGGGCCCTCACAAAAAATGTTTGAGTGCATCACGTGTACCTTAGGGCTCGCCGCCAACTTTTTTTCGCTCTGCTCCCAAATCTCCCCACCGACCCCAGCTCCTTGATTCGTAATCAAGGCTGCGAAGGAAAGATGAAGGCGGCGACAGTGCCACTTTTACTCCCGGGTACCACATATTGGTAGCGATAGCATCTCCACCATGCGGCTAAGTTCCACACGCCGTGGCCGGAAACAGGCTGCGCTGTCTCCACCCCTGTTCTCTTTGCGCTGGCCACAGCGTGGGGAATTTGGCCAGTCATTTGTGTGAAGTTCCGGGTGAGCTTCACTCTACTGCCGCATACTCAACAAGGGTGGCTTGAATATGGTCGAAAATGGCGACAATGGCTCAAATCTCTATCTAGTGCCGTCACCATGTCCGCGGGGCCGTCCATCAGGATCGGAGTCCTTAATCGATCTGTACGGATTGCGGAATTTTGCAAATTCGGTTGCGCGGCAGGACCCGGCAACAAACGCGAAGCGGAAGCTGAGAAAATCATACAAGAACCACATTTCCGACCTGCCTGGCAAGCATCCGATCCCAGGGCCCGGCGAGTCGCAGTGGAACCTACTCGACGCCGCAATTCGGCCACCGGTAAGCGCTATTGAGGCCGAGAAGAGTCTTGAATTTCCAGATGATATGTTGGGTCGGCTCAAGTTCCAGAAAAGCAATGGTGTCCCAGGTTTTGATGCAAAGCTGCTGGCTGCACCCGGGTTGGCTCAGAGTACTGATGTTACGGATTCCACAGCCAGAACGCCCAGTGGCAATGCGACGGTTGCCCCCAGCCCGGTAGCTGCCTCACCTGGCGGCTCTGGCTCTGAAGACGTTCGCAAAGAGAAGCGGAAACGTAAGGACATGCTCAATGGAGAGAAGCGCCGAAGACCTAATAAATAACGTGCTGTGTGCAGACAAAGCTTTCTTATTGGTAGCTAGACTTCATATGCTTTTTCAAGTGTAGTGACTGGGGGCGCAATGTTGACAGGAGTTCTCTTGAAAGTTTCATGGCTATTGCAAAATATAGAGGGATGCTACTATCAGTCCAAATAATGCCACATTCCACCTTGCTGTACTCATTTTTTTATGCACTCGAAGAAGCGACCGCCAACCTAAGAAAAAGAATGCCCCAGTCTAGAGGGCTATTTTATTCCTGTGCCTGTTTCCCGTAGTACCTTGTAGAGAGCATGAACTGAACACAAGGTTCTCAGTGGTTGCCACTGAATTAAACCTATTATTGATTTCTAAACTGAATATCTGTTGAGTAGTAGTAGTAGACCGGCAACATGTCCAAAGATTTTATGTGGCATATTTATGTTGCTTAAACGTCACACTGCTGCTCTTTTTGCAGCGAAAAAGCATGCTTTGAATTTTTTGGTGGCAATCGGTCCCACACAGTCACAATGATCTTAAGCTCACTGTGGCCTCTGCAACAGTGCCTTAGCAGAGAAGTGGGCCCCACCACCGCGTCCTAATTTGATTTGGAATAGATATCGTGCTAATCAATCAGTCAATTCTATTTTTAATGCACTAACTATCGATCAATTGACATCGGAAACTAACTAAACTGCTTTTTCAATTTGCCGAAAATATTGTGAGATGACTTCATTGACGATGGCATACTCATTTCACTGGCAGCATCATCCTCCTTCGGCTCCTTCGTTTTTCGGCCAAAGAACGACCCCGTAGTTTGTGTCTTATGCGGCTTGCGCAACTGACCTGGTGATCCAGGCTGATGATCAATACGAGATGTATCAAAGCCTTTAAACGTGGAAGAGTGACGAGGACTGACCGGACCTTTGCTTGCAACGTGATTACCACGAGCCGAGGCCGCCGCACTTTCTGCATGAGAAGTGTTGCTCACATGTCGAGCGACGCTCCCGTCACGCTTAGCCTCTCCACTAATACGATGATGGCCTAGGTGGATATGGTGCTTGTTATGCTGGCTGAGCTCTCGCTGAGAAGGTGCATCCGGGTGCTCAAGAGCCTTACGCCGATGCTCAGGAATGAGAATGAGCATGCGATCATCGGAAACAGCCTTCACATCAGAGTCATTGACCGAGGGATTGTTCTCATGGTCCGAGGTTTTCGTGTTTATGTCGTGCTTGGTTCCCTCTAACATGTCAGCCATCTCTGCTGACCGCTCGGAAAGCAAGCGATCAAGGCCCAAATCGCGGTCATCCTGAGCTGTGTGTGATTTGTGTCTGCGTAGGCGATTGCTCATGATGGATCCAGATTGACCAAGAAGTGTCTTGATGACCTCGCTTCGGAGATGCACTACAATGTCAAGGCGAGTCCACATCTTGTTCTCATACTTAATGAGCTTCATAGGAATGACGAGATTTTGCAGATCCAGGAGGTTATGATGCGAGCGGCCCTTATAGGACACCATGAGCTTGGTTGGATGAATTTGTAGTGACCGGATCGACATGTAGTTCGAGGCTCTATCCATCATCTGATCAACCTCGGCCTCATCACTATGCTTTCCAGGCAAAATTCTGTGCAGCAGGCCTCTGTGCTTACTATGCCTCTTGTTTCTTTGATGCTGCTCACGAATATCTGATGCATCGTCACCGGAAAGTGTAAGCTCTGAGCTGGCAATGCTGTGCTCATCAGACTCACTACTGTAAGCTTCATCCGGGTCTTCATTCTCGCCCTTTTGCTGCTTCTTTTTATTGTCAGCTTCATGAGTCTGCTTCACCGGGAACGCAAAGTCCATGAGCTTATCTGCCATAGTTTGATCCAGCTGGATATGAAGCGGTTTGAGAACGACGTCTACACCCTCAAGAACTGGAATGCCACCCACAGGATCAAGCATTGTCCACCGAATACGTAACGCTTCGTTTGTTGCATCTTGACACACTTCCTTGTCATCATAGCTCGCAAGTACTTGCGGGTATACTGCGTTATGGAGTAAGTTCCGCGCGTACATGCCAGATATTGTCAAGTGGTTCAAGTTGCCGGACTCACCGGTCAATCTTGAGAAGTGCACACGATGCAAGAATGCTTCAAGAATGGGGTCACCAGCCTCAGACAGAATACGTATAACGAACGCATCAGCGAGCAGCGAAAATCTTGTCAGCATTTGAACATCAGTATCCAAGTTCTTACGCATAGCCGACTTGAAAGCACGCATAAGAACCATCAACTGCGTCGTGCGCTTCACTATTTGCCGCTCAAGACGCATGAGGTGAATACGCTCAGTCGTAGACTGCTCTGTCTCATGCAACAACTTGACCTGTAACTGTTGTTGTAGCGTGTAGAGGCGTCGAATATCCTTTTGGAGCAGTTCAATGGGCTTCAACGATGGCCTAAACTCACCAGAGAAATCACTCATCAGATAGACCCGGTTGATAGCGTCTTCACGACGCTTCACAAGGGGATCTTGATAAGAAAGAAGATCGACGACAATCATGTACAAGGTGAAGAATTGCTGGCTATCCAAAGATACCACGAGTTGGGGTGCATCCACAATGATGTTAGCCAGTAACGACTTGTTCTTTTGCTTACCGTGCATATTCATCTCGGCATTTACTCGAAGATCAGCCTTGGACTGCTTGCGGTTGCCAGGGTTATCACTGATTTCAGCTTCAGCCTGAGCCTCAGTATCAGTAGAGAATCCTGAGCTGTCATTCATAACTGTCTCGTTCGTATCTTTACCTTCATCCCTGGAAGAGACGTGCAGTTCATTAGGTTGATCGTAACGGATTCCAAAGGACACACCGTGCATGACCATGAAGTTTTGTAAAGGTTTTGCGTCATAGCAGAGCTCAAGCCCCAGCCATGGAGGCCATAACGATTTGTTCTCGTTTTCCTCACCGGAGTACTGTTCGAGACACAGGGCTTCAACCCCTGTTTGTTGTACATCTTCCTCGGAGATAACAAAAAACCTTGCTTGTTTGAGTACCACACCGTAGCGCCGCTCGATCTTGTCGTCAACTTCTGTCGAACCAATCTCACTATATGTATCGACAACCTGCCCTTCTATCTCCCGGGCGAGGAGTTGGAGACATTTCGTCGGATCTTCATTGGAGATGAGCTGGATACGCGGCGTCATGAAAACAACAGAGTGGTCTCTCTGGGCGTCCTGACCCTCATCAACAGCCTGTAGTCTGTCGAACAGAGTTTCAAGGCGCTGCTCTCCTTCTTCTTCGCCCTCGCATTCGACATATCGTCTCTGACTACTCATTTTCTTTGCAAATAAAGCATCCTGCGCCTCGCTGTTTTCTTCAGATCTCTTCTTCTGGTCCTCTGCCTTCTGAACTAAATCTTCCAAGTACTGCACCGCGCGTCTTAGCCTCACATACTCGAGTTCCTTGCGCTCCGACCATGAGACCTTCATTCGTACGAGAATATCACGTACATCGTTATCCCATTTAAGGTGTACAGAGTGTAGTATGAATCGATTGATGAATGTGTTCAGTCCGTCGTCATACTCACCTCCTTCACCTTCATATACTCCTTGGTAGCCGCTGAATTCCTTTTCTGCATGCTCACCTTGAAACTCTTCGTCGACTCTGGCTTTCTCCTTGTCAGTGTAGACATAAGATTCCAGATCATGCTTGATAGCATCCTTTATATTGTCCATGCGTCTATCCTCTAGCTTCGCGCGTTTCTCAAACTCTTCTATCTGGTTCGTTAGCACAGAAATATTCATATTTCCTATAGCCAACAACTCCCGCAAGTGTTTCGCGCGCCGTCTGATATCCGCATTCTGAGACTTCTCATCAAGCGATTCTAGTGATGCCTGAATATCACCGATGCGCAACTTCAGATCACCTCGGCGCCCTGCAAGCATGGTGGCGTGTATACGGTCTGGACGTTCAGAGCTAAGCTTGCAATCATGAACGATAATGTCACCGAACTTCTGCACCACTTCTCCTGTATCGCTATCTATATGAACCGCTGACGTACTAAAGTCAGTACGCCTGAGATAACCGAAGCGTGGTGCATAAAAGAAGGGCAGTACCTTTACGTTGGAGACCCGTGAATTGTTGCGCTGTCTTTGACCAACTTCGACATAGTCATGCACATCGATCCAGTAATCTTGAGCTATATGCCGAGGTCCATAAAACCTTCGTGACCCCTGTCCAGTGACAAAGCTTGAATTCTCGTACGATGTTGATGACTCGCCCGTCGTGGAGCTGCCTTCATCTGTCTCGTCTTCGCTGTCATCATAGTCATCATCAGCATGTAGCGCCTTTAGTGCCGTCTTGGTATTTTGGACACGCAGCTTCGCCTCAACTACGCGAACCGAGACATTCTTGATGTCGACTTCGCCGACATAGCTACGCATGCGCCATCGCCGCTGACCATGAAGATGCACGCCGAGTTTACTTGGGTTGGGAGGTTCACGACGAGTATGCCAGTCAAACACAAAGCTATCAATCTTTCCTTTGAGGCCAGTAGACCGGAGGTGGTTCTGTGACATCTTGTGGCTCGACATCTGATGGAAAAAGCCGATGTCCAAAGGTGTCAAAGCTATCTGGTACTGAGCAGTACTGAGCGCGGATCCGAACGTCCGGTTATTGGAACGAACGCGAACAGGATCTGGGAACATCGAACCAGTCTTGATGGGAGGCCACTGCTCACTACGGAATTGATCTTTCCATGCTTTGAAGTGATGCATGACACCAGGCGAAAGATAACAGCGGTTCTTCGGACCGGTTCCAGGATCTTCTCCGGAGCAAAACGGTATGTCATTGCTCACCGACACAGGTGTACTCACAACACTGATTGCCATATGAATGAAATATGATCGGAATCCTCGATAGGCATCATAATGTTCAACGTCCTTGATATACTCTGGCATGGAAAGCTTGACATCATAGTGTGGGCGGAAATCAGAGTCACGAGCTCGCAGCCAGTTCCTCCCATTAAAGAACCTAGGCTCTGCTTCAGGTTTTTCAAATATCATGCCAAGCTTCCACGTTGTCTGTTGAGACAAGTCGAATACGATCTTTTCTGGTTGACCAATGTTTTCGAAGTTGGGTCTAATCGGGAAAGAGCGCATCCAAGGACTGGCATGCAAGTAATCGTTTTCGGATTTCATATAGTCTGGAACAATCAACTGGAACTTGTCAGATGTGAAGACGAATAAACTTCTTGGGTCATCATTGGGATTGATCTGGACCTTCGTATTATTCTTCCAAGCGAAAATGAATCCACTGTCATCGTTCAATAGTGTATAAGGACTCTTGCCAGCCTTCATCATCAAACACAAGGGGGACTTGGGCATATCGAAGTCCAACCTAGCATGGAAGGTTAAGCGCACCTTGTCCCAAAATCCGAGCACGGGGGATGGATCTATCGGAGGTTTGCTGAAGCCAGAAAACCCCTCTCCTACCCCATGGAACCCGGGCTTGTAAGCATAGCACCAGCAAACTCGGCTAGGATAAGAACTCTCTACCTTGACGTGCAAATCAGTGAATGTCTTGATAGGTGTAAGAGTGCGGTGTACCTCAAGCACGTCGGGACCTACCTTGGTCTTCTCTGCTTTAATGAGCGGCTTCAATGGAACAAACAGTCGACGGATCATCTGTTTCATGTGCATAAGTTGCTCCGTAATAATCAGATTACCCTTTATACGAAGCGCACAGTGGGTTGTTGGGTCCTGATTCCGGGCGAGAGGTGGGAAATTCAAAACCGGTAAGGGGAAATCCTTAAGTTTCACGTTCAGACCCTCATAGGCCTTCAGGTCAATATACAAAGGCACCAAAATTGAGAATTCGGTATCCATTGGTAAACCTTTACCGATCTCATATAGGTACTTATGCAACTGCTCCTTGGTCCCATGCTCGGTTTTCGCTATAGTCATATCCAGCTTTCTGAAGTCAACGGCCAAAAGCATAGGCTTCTCGGAGTAACCAACGATCTTTTCCTCACGACAGGTATCGGGGTCCATTTCATCAACAACTACCTCGTTGCGTGTCCGTTGTGCACCAAAGTGCTGCGTCATTCGAGCTTGCGTGATAGCGTCTATCCACATTCGATCAAAGTCTTCAAGGAGTGCAAACCTTGCCTGCTCAATGCTCATCTTGCTTAGCTCTCCATTTTCTAGAGGGACCGGTAGTTGACGGAACTGTTCCCAGATCGGGCTTGCCCAGAACTCCAGCCAAGGTACTTGGCTTAAAACCTCGTCATTGTCATCCGCTGGTGTCCCGAGTTCCAATCCATTCACCAGTAGAGCTTCAATCTTTGCCTTTGGAACACTCTGCAGGGCTTTCTGAAGTGCCACATCACCTTCATCCTTCTTCCTTGTATCGGCATGACCAGACGGATGATGGAAATCAGTGAACACATTAGTAGCACGATGTCGTATTCCCGCGGCCACATGGTCCACTCTGTCATGGACCGCACTGAAGGAGTGTAGACCACTTGAATCTGAGCTACCGTTGTTGTGTGCGGGATGAACACCACTGGCGGTCGGCTGCATTTTCGTGTCTGCATGAGAGTGCTCGCGGGGGTAACCATTGCCACTACCAGCATTACTGTCACTGCCATTGCCATTGCTGCCATTGCCATTCAAATTCTGAGTCTTGTCGGGTGACACCCGCTGACGTCCATCTGGAATCTTGGTTTCTGAACTGCTGTGAGCATGCCTGTGGTACTGCTCTGCCCTATTTGAAGTTTCCCTTGCTGTTATCTGCTCAAAGCCCTTTCTCAACAAGGACTTGATCTTCCGATCGAAAGCATATGTCTTGTTTCTGCGGGACTCTGCACACTGCTGCTGAGTTAGCATAATTAGAGTAAGGTCGGACTCAAAGTAGTCATCCTCGAGAGAAATGAGGAATTGCTTAGCTCTAATTCGAGTGCGGGCAACGTTTGGTACACCCTTGATGACTTTGGGATCCAGAACAAGCTTCGTATCAAGTTTCTTGGTTTGAAGGAGAAGGGTCTTGATGGCCTTCGTCAAAGTGATTCCGTTATCAATGATGCGATAGAGCTTGAATTTATAAGGAATGTTGATACGCAGCCCATCCAAGTCCAAATTGATCTTATCGCGGATTTCGGGATAGAGGATATTGAACTCTCCCTTCATATTGATTAGAGACATTATCACACACCATGCGCCTCGCTGGAAAGGATGTTCGGAGAACATACGCAGAGACTTTGCTTGCAACGTTGGATTACTGACCCAGTCACTAATTACCCGAGCCGAGCATAGCTCGAGCATCACTTGGTCATCGCTTGGAAGATCAATTTTGATAAGGGCTCGAGCAAGCAAAGCCTCTGTAGTATAGACCTCTCCGTGTGTATTTGTTTGTTCTTCCTTCTTCTTCTCTGGGGATAACTCCTGCGGGAGTGACTCGAGATTCTCGGCATCTTTCCCTAAGTCGTGATGTCTTCCCCGGGCAAGGTCCAGAGCCTCCCGCACAACCGAGTAGGCAAGAATAAGGTTAATATTCAAGGCCAGCCTCAATCGGGGTGTAACTGAGAACTGAATGGCAGAGATGAAGCTGGAGTGGGTAGTAATGCTTGACGTCAATGTCGGAATACCGAGAATCGTATTCCGTGCAATAAGTCCTTCGTCACGACGACGGCTGTTCAAGAACATTTTGTCTAGTTTGAATAGTCCAAGTTTGTTGCCAGTGATAAGCACGCGGCGGCCGTCGGTTGAGGTGTGTACGTTCATAGCGCGAAGCTTTGTCTCATACACAACCTCAATGTGGTCGGCTGAGAACATAAGACCCATGATCTCATTCTCTTGGTCGCGGAACCGGTCAGTGGCCATGGAAGCGCTTGAGTTGTTGGCCACAAAGCGCATGCGGACAATTGAGGATGGTATCTTTCGCAAAGGTCCGACCTTCACCTGCTGCTCCGGGAAGTCGCTATCGTCAGACGGAGGAGCTTTAGGCTTGGGGAACTCCTTACGGAACGCGCGTATGGGCTGGCTGATGGTCAACTGGAGCATGCCAATAGCAAAGAAGATTTCATGATGCAGCGCAGTTATATGGAATCCAGTATGGGAACCATCCAACTCAACCTCCAAATACGGCGTAGTGCGGGCCTTAATGGCAAGATGGGCCGATTCGGACTCGGATACATCAAATCGAGGGACTGACGCGCTACGGTACCAAATTTGGTTTTCAGTTGTTTCGAAAGTTAGCTGGGCACCGTAGGTGGACGTTTCCGGATAATGACGCGCAGTTAGCGAAGTATACATGCGCTGACACGAGGAAACAAACATTGCGTCCTCACAGCCTGGCATACCGTTGCATACCAACCGCAGTGCCGGGTCACTAATAGTGAAGTCTATGTCAAGCTTAGGCAATGACTTGGCAAATGGAATATTGATTTTGCCAGACTTCAGAATCCTAGCTTCTTCAGTATCACTATGTGTCTCAGCTTCATAGTGGGGGCCCTGCTTGCGCTTTTTTGTAGCCGATTGAGCAGCGTGGCCGAGAATTACGCGCATAATGGTTGAGATCTGGGATTGCTCGATAGACAAATTTGGCGAATGAAGACTCCAGCGCGAACGCACAGTACTTTCATTACGGGTATTTTTGTTATCATCCTGTACGAAGCGCAATGTCTTGGCAAAGATGTTCCCTCGGCTGAGTGAAGTCAGCATCGGGACGTATAAGATCTCTTCCTGTTCGCTTCCGTTGTCGAGACCTGCCGTGAAGCTCGCAACTGTAAGGATTGCCTGGTGTGCCACGTCGCCCTCGTCGTAAAGCAGTCTGAATCCGCTTGAGAGAGGATTCATCCGGCTAAGATCGAGGTTGAAGTCTTTCATTGACACGGCCATGAACACTGGATCCGAGTCGTGTCTTAAGATAGGGACGCGCAGAACCTCGAACGCGCCGATCGTGAGCTGCAAGCGGTTCACCAGGTGGAGAAGAGTCATTGCTCCCTTCAACATACGCTGGCGGTCCTGAGCACTGAGGACCTTTGTATTGGCGTTCTTGGCCTTCTCCTCGCTGGCCTCCTCCTCAATCTTTTCCTCCTCCTTTCTCACCCGGACTTGCTCCTCTTTGGGTATCTTCTTCTGGCGCATCTCCTTTACCTTGTCGAGCAGGCCAAGGATGTGCGCGACATCAAGCTGGAAGCGCCCAGCATGGAGTTGCGCGCCCAACTCCTTGACGCACATCTCATTAAGGTCGAGCACGCCGTAAATATCGAACATAAAGTCCTCGAACACCTGCCAGGGCGACTCGTCCTCAAGAGAGTCGGCCGTGTACACCTCGGTGATGTGGAACTTCGCGCTGAGCGGCAGCTCGCTTTCACCGAGCTTGTAGGTGTCCAAAGTGCCCTTGAAATTCGAGACCTTGACGTTGCGAGTCTTGCGCATATCAACGCGCAGGTTGATGGCCGTAGCAATGGCGGAGTTCAGGCCCGTGAAGGCGATTGCCGTGGATACGAGCTGGAAGTCGAATACGCGCAGCGTCTGGACGATCCAGCGAAGAATCTTGAACGCGTGCGAGCCCTTTGGCACGATGGGGATTCCGCGCAGGTCGGGACGCTTGTCCGACCCTTGCTGCGAGGAGGAGGATGCCGACTCGCGGCGGCCAGTGCTATCTGGCTTGATGTCGGCCTGCGGGTTCTCGCTGGCATCAACAAACTCGGCCTGCTTGATCTTCTCCGCATCGGCTTCACTAGCCTCTTTATCTTCGCGCTGCTGGTCCACGGCGGCAGCCTCTGCCTCAGGGTCGTGTTTGATGATAGTGTCTAGGTCAACAACAATTTCCAGATTCGACACAATAAACGTCACGAACCCGGGGCGGGCCACTGTCGGCCGGTGGGGCGCCAGCCCGAGCTTGCCAATGCGGATTTCGACGCCCTGCTTTGGGGTGATGACGATGTGCCGCAGGTTGAAGTATCCAATGCGCTTGATGCTGATGCCCGTGAAAAGCCGCAGCACGGCGAAGGCCACGAGGGTCACCAAGTAGATGAGCGCAAGGTACCATACGAGCCGCGACAGCAGCCACATCTGCAACTGGCCATATTTTGTAAAGAGCGACGTGCGGAGGGACGCTCCATTGATCGCGTCGCTCATGTACCCACACTAGTCACCCAAGTTTCTGTTCAATAAAAGAGTAATGAGGTGGAGAAGAGAGAAAGATTAGGCCACTAGTTTCCGAGCTGCTGCTGCAGCGGGAGGGTGGGCTAGGCGAATGAGTGATGGCCCTTGCCGCGCCCTAACCTGAGACCACATACCTATGGGGCGGCGACAAATCTGGATTTGGCCAGCTGGGCGTATGCTGGAAGAGTGACAGCGGTAAGGGTGCCTGTAATCCGGGCGGCGCAAGCGATACCCCAAGCTGCGCAAAGTGGCAACCGCCATAGATCGTGCGCCCCGCGCGCTGCCGAAAACTGGGACGACAGTACTGAGGTGTTTCGTCCTGCGGGTTTACTGCCCACGCAGCCATCTCGCAGACGTCAGATTTGCGGCACCCGATCGCGATTTCGGTTCTCGCGTCGTGCTTTCCCAGCCCTACCCGTCACATATCGTGCGAGCTGGGGTTCTGTTTGAGGATGGCTTGCTACACAGTTCTTGCTGGGGTTATTCATCAGGCGAGATTGACGCATGCGTCCACCGCTACCCACCGCCAACCACCAAGGCCAGCTGCATTGCAGGGAACCCAGCTGCTGAGCGGGTGACTAACCCTGTCATTGTGCGGCCCTGGGTGCATTTGCAAGCAGGTCTTGGGTGGGGAGAACCAGGGGTTGTTGTTGCTAAGCTAGACGAATTTAAGGTCCGTGGCTAAGAGACGCGCGAAATGTACGTGCACGAGTCATATAGCCACGTTTAGCAACCACATTTTACCGGCGGCCGACAGTGGCGGGGAATTGCGCAACGATCTTGGCCGCTGAAGGCTGCTGCTGCCCGCTGTTGTGGTTTGCGCAGCGCATGAGGCCATGCAGGCGGCATGTGTCATGTGCTGCTGGCCTACCGGGTACGATCGATTGCCTTGGTGGCAGGCATTTTACGGGCGGAGCCTACGGCGGGCAAAACCTTCCCCTCCGATTACCGATTAGAGGGGACGACTCTCAACGCTTATTGTAGGCACAGGAGAAGTCAAGGAGGGTTCTAGACTTTCACTAAATATTGACATAGATCTCTAAAGCGGACTGCAAAAACGCGCACAGACACAGACACAGACACAGACACAGACATAAAAAATAAAGACATATACGGTACCATGCTTCCACATGGAACCGTTGGCTCACTGCGGCGCGGGTTCTAATCGAGCACCAGCATCACGACAGCGATCTTCGAAATCAATTTGCAGTTGAGCATTGCTCTCTCCCTTTTCCATACCCGCTTTGTTTCCTCTAAGCGTATTTGGGACCTCTGTCTCCTGCCTCTCTGCTCTGTCACGCTCCTGTCTCCGAGGTGGGCCAGTGTCTTTTCTTCACCTCTCGGATAGTTCCCAAACGCTAACATGACCTGGTCTAGGGCCGCCGGATACCGCTGCAGCGCGATACGAAATTTTCACTGACAACCAGTTCAGTAGCTGAACAAAATGGCGCCTAAAAAGAACAAGCAGGTCACGCTGGACCTTGGCGACTTCCTGTCGCAGCACGGCCAGAACGATGCGCCCAGTAACTGGGCCGAGGACGAGCTGGAGATGCCGTCCACGTTCATGACGTCGGGCGCCGCGGCGACGGCCGGCGCGCCGCGCTCTGGCGGTTGGTCGTCCGGCGGATTTGTGACGGAGAGCGCGCCCATTCCCGACGCGCCGCCCTTCACGGCGCGCATTGGCAACGTGGCCTACGACATCACCGAGGAGGCGCTGGGCACGTTTTTCGAGACGGAGCACGGCCTCCAGATCGAGAGCTTGCGCCTGCCAAAGGGCCTCGACGGCCGCGTGCGCGCCGCATACATTGACTTCGCCACGCGCGACGGCCTTGTGAAGGCCATTGCGCTGTCCGGCCAGCCTGTGCTTGGCCGCTCCATTGCGGTGAACGTGGCCGAGCAGAAGGGCCCGCGCATGGGCGGCGGCTTCGGCGGCCCCGAGTTCGACTGGTCGAAGCGCGCCGCGCCGTCCGACTTCGGCCCGCCCCCGCCGATGGGCGGCGACCGCTACCGCCGCCACGACGCCATGCCCGAGCCGGACTGGACGCAGCGCACGGGCCCGCTCGCGCCGCTGGATGGCCCCGGCCCGCGCCGCGGCCCGCCGCGCAGCGCCGAGCCCGAGATCGACTGGTCGCGCCGCACGGGCCCGCTCGCGCCGTCGCGCCCGCGCGCCCCGCGCGCCCCCGAGCCCGAGTTCGACTGGTCGTCGCGAAAAACGCCGCTGCCGCCTGTGCGTGCGCCCCGCGAGCACCACCGCGAGCACAAGGAGCCCCAGCTTGACTGGAGCAAGCGGAAGGGCCCGCTCGTCGGTGACAGCAAGCCGAGCAAGCCGACGGGCCCGGCGCCGGCAGCCGCCGCCGCGCCGGCTCCCGCTGCGCGCGACAGCGCCCGCAAGCAGGACCCCCGCGTGCAGAAGCTGACGCATGGCTTCAAGGCGCTCGACCTCGACGAGGAGTCCGCCTCGGAGCCCGAGGCCGACGCCGACCAAGAGACTGCGGCGCCCGACGGAAAGCAGCCCGAGTCGCTCGAGTCCATCCAGAAGGCCCAGCGCGAGGCCGAGAAGGGCCAGTGGAGCACGGCCTAAAGAGTCGCCTCTTATGAATGCCACAAAATCCCGACCGCCGCGTCCAGGCACGCCCCCGGGCCCCGGGTAGCTCTGGGAAGTCTTATATATTTTATTGGGTGACTGTCACCTTCTGTGCTACAAACATACTCACTCACCTCCTCATGCCTTATCGTTGTTGTAGCTGTTTGTTTTGTAATAGCTACCAATCGGTGCCTTAATGAATGTGTTCTTTCCTTACTGCCTAAAATTGTGCGGTTCCTCGACCTACGAGCCTGCCATCTTAGCCATAGTACAGAGCGTGTTAAGCCGCTAACGTTATGTATGCCGTGCGTCCAACAATAAGCTTAAGCTGCTGGCAGTTTAGTGCCTGCCCGAGACGCCTTTGTATAGCGCGGATGGGGGTCACGTTATTAATAGCGTCCTCGAACCCTGGTATCGAGAGAGGCACACGGCGAGGGCACACCGCTAAGGCACACGGCGAGGCACGTCGCGGGGCACACTGATAGGCACACCGCAAAGGCGTACCAGACAGGGAAATTCTCGGCTGGGAGGTGCGCACAGGCTGCTTTTTCCCAGTACAGATGGACCAGGAGAAGGTGGTTGTGTTGTGCAGCTACCGCGACCCTGCGAAGGTCGGCAGGACGGACAAGGCGCCGGGTATCAAGCAGACTGCTGCGAGCGACGCTGACATAGTTGTGCAGAATATGACCCGGTTCTGGATGCAGAGATGGAGCCACTTCGAGGCAACCCGCACGTAGCTGCTCCTCAGCCTCACTTGTTGATGGACGACGCCCATTGCACTGAATGGACCTCACCCGCAAGTTCACTGCCTATGCAAGTACAATTGGCGCCTGGCGAGCAGATACTTCCTTTCGACAATTTTTTTTTCCCGGAGATGACGGATGCGTACAATAGGATCCTCGGGAGATATCTAAACTTAAGTAGAATAATGCCAAAGTATATCAGATGTATAAGTCCGAATAGCGGAATCATCTTTGTGCCCGCGGCTGCTGTGCACCAAAGGATTAAGCTGGATGTCCTGAACGAAGACAAGCTAGGCATTTACGCGAAGGTCTGGACAAAGGCGGTATAATTCGTATCGACGAGTCCATATATGCCAGCGTAGCCCCGCACATAGTGATGTCGCAGTCGTTCCACGTCCCTGTGCCAGACGCCAGGGCGTAGACAACGAGGTTCTCCCAGTTCACCCTCACGTCATTGTAGGGGACATCGACCATACCTGCATACACTCCAGTCCTGTCGCGGGCTTGAGGAATAGGCGGTGCCGTGGCTGCGATACTAGCGGTGGCAGCAGGAGTGGCTGTGATAGGCGTAGCGCTATCGCAGAAGCAGAAGACAGAAAGAACAGAAGAACAAGAATAAAACTAGGATTGTCGAGCATAAGCAGCTCAATTGACGTGGAACGGGTCCTTTATCATGACAGTGACCTCCCCTATGCGGGAGCAGTCGCGTCAGAACGTTGCATAAGAGTTCCCCAAGCGTGTTGCACCGAGACGACTCGAGTGCATAGCATGCTCGTAGACACAGTGCGAGAGCAGTTGGGCCATTGGCTCGGCACGCCCCCGTCACGCGCGAGCTAGTCACCGCCGCGGATCTCCGCCGCGGCGCGTGCCCTAACCCACACAGCGGCCTTATAATTCTGATTTGGGTAACCGATATGCACCACACACAGCATGCAAGCAAGAGGCGTGCACACGCCGAATGTGACAACGACGTCAGTACTCATGGCCCCTACTGAAACCACTCGCCCGTGCTTCTCGAAGGTGATGATGCGCCGGCCGTCATTATACGACGTACCACGACCGTGCAGTTGTCCTGAGGCCACGACCACCAATTGCTCGCGCCTCCACGCTTCATATTCCATAAGATATAGCTTATGCGGCATTCACGTCGCACAGCTATAGGTCGAGGTCCGAGGCTGGCTGTGGTGCGAACACGGATGCGACAATTCCACTATCACAGTCCACACGGCCGTGTAGTGCCACATATTCTACATGCACCATATAACGCAGCAGCCTTTGTCGCGTACAGTCTACTAGATATAGCGGCAAGCCACGACAACGCCCACTATTCTATGCGTATGCCGAACATACTGCCGTAAAGTAGGAGCGGTGGGATGTGCGCTGGCTTCGGCTATTTCATCACCGCACCCCATTATCGGCTATTTGGCCCTAACCGCCGGTTCCAAAGGGGTGGGTATCCCGCACGATCCAGCTCAGTATGTAAATTATGTGCCCATCCAAAACCATAACTCGCTGGACTCGAAAAGTGGGCAGAACGTGGTTATGTGTAACTTAGCCGCGGAAATCTCGTCGGTGCCGTCCTCTTCCCCCCTCTCTCTTGCCTCATGCCCCCCCCATTCTCCATCCATTTAATTTGGTGCTGACTCACAAAGAGAACCACACTGCATCCCACAGCCAACATCAGATTGGTGCCGAGAGCCTTGAAGAATGGGAAACCAGGGCTCCAAGGTGAACAAGCGAAACAATGGCGACAGCCTACCTGAGTTCCGGCGATCGGACACGCAGACTTCGACGCGATCGGGCCGGTCGATCATGAGTAACCGCAGCGCGCAGAGTAACCGCAGCGGGCGCAGCAGCCGCAGCCAGGCGTGGCCATCTGATACGGCTGCCGGGCCAGCAGCAGACACAGAGCAGGCGCACGCGTCGTCGACGAGCCTGGAGGTGCCGCAGTCGGCGCCGCCGACGCGGCGGCGGCTGTCGTCGAACAGCATGGCCAGCATGCAGACGATGCACTCGGCAAAGAGCCACGTCGAGCCCGGCGTGCTGGGCCAGGACACTGTGATCAGAGACAGTAGCAGTGAGGAGCCCGTGCGCGATGTGTCGTTCGGCCAGAACGCAACGATCCTGAGTGGCGGCCCCAACGGCAGCGTGAACATCGACTACGTAATTGAGCAGCTGCTGGACGTCGGGTACTCGGGAAAGACGCCGCGCAACTTCTGTCTGAAGAGCGGCGAGGTTGCGGTGATCTGCGCAGCTGCGCGCGACCTGTTTCTGAGCCAGCCGCCGCTGCTCGAGCTGAGCCCTCCCGTCAAGGTTGTTGGCGACGTCCACGGCCAGTACGGCGACCTGCTGCGTCTGTTCGGCATGTGCGGCTTCCCACCCCAGTCAAACTACCTGTTCTTGGGCGACTACGTCGACCGCGGCAAGCAGTCGCTGGAAACGATCATGCTGCTGCTGTGCTACAAAATCAAATATCCCGAGAACTTCTTCCTCCTGCGGGGGAACCACGAGAGTGCGGGTGTCACTCGAATATACGGATTCTACGACGAGTGCAAGCGGCGCTCCAGCATCAAGACGTGGCGGACCCTAATCGACACCTTCAACACGCTTCCCATTGCCGCCGTCGTGGCGCAGAAGATCTTCTGCGTGCATGGCGGGCTCAGCCCGAGCTTGACTAACATCAACGAGATCCGCACCATCGAGCGGCCGACCGACGTTCCGGAGTACGGGCTGCTCAACGACCTGTTGTGGTCGGACCCGACTGACGGGCCAAACGAGTGGGAGGACAACGAGCGCGGCGTGTCCTATTGCTACAACAAAGTGGCCATCAACAAGTTCTTGCAGCGTTTTGGATTCGACCTCGTCTGCCGCGCACACATGGTTGTAGAGGACGGCTACGAATTTTTTAATGACCGGTCGCTCGTGACTGTGTTCAGCGCGCCAAACTACTGCGGCGAGTTCGATAATTGGGGCGCGGCCATGAGTGTTAGTGAGGAGCTCCTGTGCTCCTTTGAGCTCCTGAAGCCGCTTGACAGCGCAGCCCTCAAGGAGGAAATGCGGCGCGAGAAGCACGAGCGTAGACGCTAAGGCCGTGCTCAGCAACAGTACGAACGACAGCACGAAAACAGTGGCAGCAACAGTGGCAGCAACAGCGGCAGCACTAGCGGCGGCGACAGCAGTAGACAACAGCAGTGACAGCAGCAGCAACAGTGATAGCACCAATGGCAGCAACAATATCAAAAGCGGTGTAAATTCCGTTTACACCGCCATCTCCCACCATCACCCCCGCCTTCAGACTCATGTGAACCAGATCGTCGCCGCGGGCGCCGCTGCTACCCTTTTTTATTTTCGCATTAACCGCACTGGCACAGGCTAGTAATACTTGCCGAAGGACTTGCTATTCTTCACCTGCAGCTATAATATCATCCTG
This sequence comes from Entelexis stigmatis, assembly GCA_030563545.1. Taxonomy (NCBI): domain Eukaryota; kingdom Fungi; phylum Ascomycota; class Dipodascomycetes; order Dipodascales; family Trichomonascaceae; genus Entelexis; species Entelexis stigmatis. The sequence continues at coordinate 210,587 of JAJMJC010000008.1, forward strand.
ACAATACGCATCATCTAGCAGCAGTGATACAGTAACGGCATCCCTTAGTTGCTACTGCTGTATTTAGTATGAAACTAGTATGCTTCTGTGAGCACGGTCTGCTTCTTGTTAAGAATGGGGGGAAGGCGATGAAAGAAGAATAGAGGCCAAGGCCATTGCAGAGCTTGTTGCTCCGAGTCTCTCCCCCTCCTTCTCCCACGAACTTACCTCGTTATGATTATTCCTAGACAATACGAAAACGGTATTGCGAAGACAAAGCACTCCTCTATAAAATGATTTTTCTTTCATCAATTCAGTGCACTGTTTTAAATCCCTATACACAATTAAGAAAAAAAAGCTTAGCCATTCATCTATCATCATCCGCAGTGCGGGCGCCACAGCTGATGCGCTCCCCTCCAAGGGTGTAGGGCTACTCGTGGCAGCAACGATATTTTTTTGTAATTAGTCTAGCGCATCTACGCCTGCGTATCGGCAAACTATTGTTGCATGCCATGGACCGTATCAGCAGCCGTCGTATTCTGAAAGAGGTGCCCCTGCTAACAAAATGCATAGGCAGGCCGTGACCTAACCACCGACTTTTTTCGTTGGAGATTTTTCATGAGTGCACCGAAGAAGCAGAAGGTTGTCTCGGCCGCGGAGGCCCTGCAATCGCGCATCTTCAGCCCCGAGTTCCAGGACGAGCTCAAAGCGTCCGTGGAGAAGGCCGAGCCATACAACCACGGCGTCATCCACGGGCTGTTCGAGTCGGACGTGCTGCGGGCAGCGCGCGACGAGATATTTGCCAACGTGCATTTCACAGAAAAGGAGACAGACATCTACAAGCTGAACCAGACTGGCGATCTGCTCAATCTGGACGGCCTGCCCGAGCAGGAGCTGAAGCTTCTTGAGTCGCTGGATAAGGTGCGCCGCGCCCTCTACTCGCAGGAGTTCCGCGACGTCATCAGCAATGTGACGGGCTGCGGGCCGCTGTCGGGATCCAAGTTCGATCTGTCACTGAACAACTACAACCGCGGGTGCCACCTGCTGGCCCACGACGACGTCATTGGCACCCGCCTTGTCTCGTTCATTCTGTACCTGGTGCCGCCAGACTACGACTGGCAACCGAAGTGGGGCGGTGCGCTGCGTCTGTATCCCACGCTGCGCGAGGGCGTTCCTGCCGCGGACTTCTCGGCGGCCGTGCCACCGCAATGGAACCAGCTGTCATTCTTCCGCATTCTGCCGGGCCGATCCTTCCACGACGTTGAGGAGGTTTACGTTGACCAGCCCCGGCTGTCGATCCAGGGCTGGTTCCACATTCCGCAGCCCGGCGAGCCCGGCTACGAGGAGGCGCGCCACGAGCAGAGCAAAGAGAAGAGCACGCTGGCCCAGCTGTCGCAGGCCCACGACACAAACGACGGGTATGAGCCGAAGCGCACCTTCGAAGCCGTTGTGCCGGAGGAGGACGAGCAGGCCATAGACCAGTACCTACGGCAGTACGTGTCACCCGAGGTTCTGGACTCGGTGGAGACGCTGCAGAGCGAGTTTGCCGACGCAAGCCTGCTGCAGCTGCCGGACTTTCTCGCGCCCGGCTTCTGGGCGCGCGTCAAGGCAGAGCTGGAGGAGCTGGAGCTGCAGCGCATGCCAACTAAGGCCGCGGAGCTTCGCGAGCCGTGGGGCATGGCCAGCCCGCCGCACCTGCGGCGGTACCTGTATCTGAGCGACACGCCGACGGGGACAGCCGTGCAGGAGCTGAAGCAGTTGTTCAAGTCGCGGGCATTTGCCGGTCTGCTGAGCAGGCTGACGGGCCTGCGGCCGAAGTCCGAGCACGTCGAGCTGCGGCGGTTCCGCCCGGGCCACGACTACACGCTGGCATCAGTGTCCGGCTTTGAGCAGGATATTCTGGAGGCGGTTCTGTCTATCACGCCGGCGAAGTGGGACGACGACGTTGGCGGCTACGACCTGGTGATGGGCGGCGGCACGGACGAGAACGATGACCCTGCTGTGTACCGGCAGGCGTCGGACGACGACGACGGCGTGCTGCTGAGCAAGATCCCGACGCAGAACGAGCTGACGCTGATTCTGCGCGACCCGGACCTGCTGCGCTTTGTGAAGTATGTGAGCAGGAATGCGCGCGGATCGCGGTGGGACGTGCTGGGCCAGTTCTCGGTTGAGGAGGACGAGAGCGAGGAGCAGAACGCCGAGCAGAACGCCGAGCCGAAGGCCGCGCCCACCGCCGAGCCCAACACCGAGCAGAACGCCGAGCGCACTGGCGCGCAGAAGCAAGCCGAGTAGTTTTACGAGGCCGAGGTTTAATGTACATATAATAAACGAAATAAAGAAGGATTACGACTGCCACGCCCCCTGTTTATCAACTCGAATGGGCCGGCCCGTTCTATTTACTTTCTGCATTTACTTCCTCTATTTCCACCCGCCCGCCTGCGTGCCCATCATGGAGATAAAACTCGGCGCACCATCTCCAGGCTCCTATGCGTGTGGCGGCGACCGTACCCAGCAAATTAGACCAATAAGTGCTTATGCATTGTTATTCAGAATACATGCGCAAACGGCGCAGCCAAAAATGGGTGGGTTCTTTGCACATGTGATCAGTAGCGGACGCACTCCGCGGCCGCCCCCCCCGCGCATATAGACAATATAGCCGAACCGTGAGTATATGGGGAGCCTGGCGGTTGTCCTGCGCGGCAGCAGACTGATCAATGCCGTAAGCCGTGACCGTCTGCGAAGGAACGCGTGAGTGCTTGCATGCGGTTCACCCGCCGTTGTGTCGACCAAGACTTAGCTAAGCTGGAGTCTCGACCGCGGTGGCGCAATGCACGCAGCCGCATAGTGGCTCTGTAGTCAATTTCGAGAAATCATCAGTAAAAATATATTAGTTAGAGCGGGATGGAGCGGGACGGGTGCAGACGAATGCGGATTCGTCCCTGAGGGTGCCGGGCCAAGCAGAGCTGTACGGTTCAAGAAGGCCCGTTTGATCACGACGGCTGCGCGCGTGCCCACCTGCAGCGAGACGTAGGGTACGGGTTCAGGCGCTCCCAGCTGCACTCCAGCTTAACCCGTGGCGGTATGCGCGGGCCAGGAAGCCGCTATAAAAGCAAACGCGGGGAGTCCTATTAGGAAGCCGCACCGTGCCAGCGAAGAAGGAAGAGCTAAGAGCAACGAGCAAAGAACATACAAGATGTCTGCATTCTACAACCTGAAGCCTTTGTCGGCGAAGGGCCAGCCCTTCCCGTTCTCGGACCTGAAGGGCAAAGTGGTGCTCATTGTGAACGTGGCGTCGAAGTGCGGGTTCACGCCGCAGTACGAGGGCCTGGAGAAGCTGTACAAGAAGCACAAGGATGAGGGGCTTGAGATCATCGGGTTTCCGAGCAACCAGTTCATGCACCAGGAGCCGGGCTCTGCCGACGAGATTGCCCAGTTCTGCTCCGTGAACTACGGCGTGACGTTCCCCGTGCTGCAGAAGATTGACGTGAACGGCAGCAACGCGGACCCGGTCTACCAGTACCTGAAGAGCCAGAAGTCGGGGCTGCTTGGGCTGACGCGGATCAAGTGGAACTTCGAGAAGTTCCTTGTTGACCGCGAAGGCAACGTTGTGCAGCGCTACGGGTCGACGACGAAGCCGGCGGACCTGGAGAAGGACGTGGAGAAGCTGCTGGCGCAGCCGGCCAAGCAGTAGCTCGGAATCACTAGCAACAACGAGAATAATAATAATAATAATAAAGAGCAGCTAATCGCCGCAGCTAATCACAGCAACTAAACATTGGCGCCAACCGGAGCACCCAGTCGGCGCCTAAGAGGCGAGAAGAGGCAGGGCAAGTAGGTGACGCACCCGGTGCGCGCGGTGCGCGCGGAGCGCACGGGCGCCCACGCGGCGCGCCTACGCGGCCTCCTCATAGGACGCCTCGGGCTCGGACTGGGTGAAGTCGCGCGCGGCCGCCTCCTGCTTCTCGAGCTCGGGCAGCAGCTTGTCGAGGTGCTCGGCCGCGCTGCGGTGGTACTCGCGCTGGGCCTTGATGAGGGTGACGACGCTCTGCACGGGCTTGTAGGTGCCTGCGTTGACGGCGTCCTTCATGAGGGACGACGCCTCCTCAATGGCGGCCACAAACTCGTCCTCGGCCTTCTCGACCTCGCTCTCGAGCTCGGACAGGTTCGGCGCGCCCGGGCCGGCGCCGCGCAGCTGGCCCTTCTTCACGTCGAGGTCGAGGCGCGTGTTGTGCACATGCTTGCGGGCCTGCGACACGCCGTGGTGGGTCTGGGCCAGCAGGTTGCGCAGCGCCGTGGTGGCGCGGCTGATCTCGCGGTCCTGCTCCTGCTGGAACCCGCCGAGCGTCGTCTCGGCCTTGCCGGCGTCGGCAAACGTCGCGCCAATGTGCTCCTTGTTCGACTCCGTGAGCGTGTCGGCCAGCGTCTCCAGGGCGCGGCCCAGCGCGTGGTGCAGCGTGCGCGGCTCCTGCGCCGCCTGCGCCGCCGACTGCGGCGTGCCGCTGAGCAGAATCTGGCCGGCCTCCGATGCCGACGCCGCCTGGCGGATGCCGGAGAACCGGTCCTGCAGGCCCTTGTACGTCGACGCCAGCGTGTCGCGGAAGTACTGCGGGTAGTCGTATCCCTCCGTGTCGTACACGCTCAGGATCTTCACCAGGCTCTGGTTCGCGGAATGGACCTCGTCGTACTGCTTCTCGAGGCTCACGTAGTCCTCGGGCAGCGTCGTCGTGTCCTCAGCGCCCACCAGCTTCTCCTGCAGCTGCTGGCGCGTGCGCGCGGCAAACGGCTGGATGTTCTGGCTCAGGCTCGCGCCCATATCGCTCACCGTGCCCTGGAAGTTCGCCAGGCTCTTGCGGAAGTCGAAGCTCATTCTTGCAATCCTCAAATATCTGCGTCTGTGGAGACAGGTTGGAGGCGCGGACCGGTGTTTAGGGCCACTACCGCTTGCATCCACCGGGGGACCCTTTGTTTCTCCTGCTGAGCTAAGCGGCGGGCCAAGCGGCGGCGGCAGCAGCCGGCTAGCCACCGCGCGCCGTCACATGCGCGCAGCAGCCACACACCCACGGGAGCCACACCCACGGGAGCCACACCCACGCGGCTGAAGCACCACTCGCACGGCACTCCCGCGCTGCTAGATTGAAACCTTAGAATGAATAAATAAAGAGAGCCATAGCTGCAACAGACTGTGCGTAGATACTTAGCTAGGTAGACGGCTAATAAATAAGAATGCGCAGAGCCAGGGCCGGCTGGAGGCTGCTATACAGGCTCGACTGAGCGCACGTCGCGCTGCGTCTGCAGCAGCCGCCGCTGCTGCACCAGCGTCGCAACAAGCAGCACGAGCAGGACCGCCATGACCGACGCGCTCAGAATGCCGAAGAGGAACGCGGCAATGGCCATGCCATCGTTGTACGACTTGTCGGCCACGTCCATCACCACAAACGACACGGCGGTCGGGATCGCCATGAGCCCCAGGCCGCTGCCCGTGAGCCACGCCACGCGGCGGCTGCGCACAACCTGCTCGTCCACAACCGAGAACTCCATGATCTGCGACAGCTTGCGCTCCGCGTCCTCGGCCGCGCCGGCCTCGCCGGCCGTCCACACCGCGTGCCGCGGATCAAAGTACGGACACCGCTCGGCCAGGCGCTGCTGCGACTGCCACGAGTGCGCGTCCCAGAAGTACTGCCGCTGCTGCTCGCTCGTGATGTCGCCGCGGCTCGCGAGCATGTCCAGGCCGTCCCAGAACTTGCGCTCGCTCGCCTTCCCCGCGCGGAAGCTGGCAATGCACCCGGCGACCGTGGGCGAGCGGCCGATGGTCGCGTCGTACGGGCGCAGCGACTCCGTCACGTTCGTCACCCACTGGTCCCACCCCTCTACCGTGCGGAACCGCGGGTGCGGCCGCACAAACCCGCCCAGGTGCTGCACCACGTCCCCAGACATGAACTTGCGGAACGTCTCAATGCGGTCGCTGACCCGCTCGTCGCCGGGCCGCGTCGCCGCGTGGTACTGCATCGCGTCGCGGTAGAACTGGTCCCAATTGTGGAAGTCGTACTGACTCGGCGGCTCCGCCGCCAGCAGAGGGTCGCTGCTCATTGGGTTTCCACCAGCACCGCGGCCGCGCGCTGCCACTATTTACATCATTACGCAAGCGCTCGACGATGGCTGAGCCCTGGGCCCTGTGCCGGGGGCGGGCCAACAGCGTCGTGGCAAGGCGCTAGGAGTCCTGCAGTGCGCTGGGCGGCGGCCTTGCACCGAGCACGTCGGACAGTGCCGGTGCAACGCAGCGTCCCGCAGCAGCAGGTGCGCTTCGTAGCTCCGCCTCAGCTTAAGAGCGCTGGAATTGCTTATCGTGGCCCTTGCAGGTGGGTAGATACACGGCGCGCGCACAATAATTCTTCCGAACACACAAGCGCTGCCGGGCTCCCCTGCTGCAGCGTACGACGCAGTACCGCCGGAACCCCAGACCTGACGACAAAAGACCTAATTGGCCCTGATTGACCCCATTTGGCCCATTTGGCCCATTTGGTCCCATTTATTTGGGCCCTATCCACAGCCGGCGGAGAGCCAGCCGCCCGCCGCACTCACCCTGCAGCCCTGGGGGGCCCACCGTTGGGAGGAAGAGCGACCGCCCCGAGTCACACACCCACGCGGCCAACAAGCACATGCTCGAGGGTTAGGCTAGGCTGCATTAGGCTTGATTGCCCTCCCCAAGAGCCAGCGGCCACAAAACCCACCTCACAAACGCAAGCGCATCCGACCCTAACGGTAACGGTGGGCCTGACTTCCCGCAGCTGGCCTTAACTTGCCCGCGCGATACTGCCACGCATTTGCCGGGCGCCCTCGTCTCCACCAACCCGTCTCGTCTCCGACCCCCCCGCCCACTTCACGTCCTTCAAGAAACCGCCGGGACCTCTCCATCAGGACCTTACCCCGGACAAGAACGCAGCGCCGATGCAGCAGCCTGCGATGAACCTGCCGCGCCGCGAGCCCGCGAGCGCTGCGGGCAGCGAGAACTTCGTGTCGAAGCTGTATCAGATGCTGGACACGCCGCAGTTCAGCGGCATTGTTGCGTGGAACCAGACGCCGGAGGGCCCCAGCTTTGTGATCTTCGACACGGCGCAGTTCCAGGAGTTTGTGCTGGTGAACGAGTTCAAACACGCGAACTTCTCGAGCTTTGTGCGCCAGCTCAACAAGTACGACTTCCACAAGGTCAAGTTCCGCGACCAGCAGAGCCGCATCTGGGAGTTCATGCACCCGCACTTCCGCCCCGAGAACCGCGACAAGCCGTGGCTCATCCGGCGCAAGCCGCAGTCAAGCGGGCGCCGCGTGAAGCGCAACGAGACCGCCATCACCGAGGAGACGGCCGAGGCGGTGCGCGCGGCAGAGACCGCCGCCAAGGACGCCGAGAACCTCGTGCAGGGCCAGTTCACGGACCTGGAGACGCGCGTGCGCCGGCTCGAGAAAAACAACCTGCAGATCCTGAACGCCCTGAAGCTGCAGCAGAGCCTCGTCGAGCGCCTGCTCGCTGCGGCAAAGCTGCCGGACGAGGACGACGCGCCGCCGGGGCCCGACATGGACGTCGATGCGCGGCACGCGTCGGCGTCGCCCTCCGCCGCCGTCGCGTCCCCGGGCGGCGTCGTCTCCTCGCCGGCCCCGCTGCGCATGCCGATGTCGCCCAACCCGTCCGCGCTCGTCGCCATCGACGACGCAACCACAAGAGAGCTCATGATCAAGTTTCTGCTCGAGTTCGGGTTCCGGCTCGAGCCTGTGCCGGACGGGTCTGCCGTCGTGCAGCACGCCGAGGTCACCCTCTACGACTACATCATTGTCGGCTCCGTGCTGAAGGCGCTGGACGGCGTGTCTGCAACCGAGATTGTGCGCCAGACGCACAACAAGCAGACGCCCGTGCTCATGCTGGCCGAGGCGTCGGACCGGCCCCATGTCGAGATGTTCCTGTCGCGCGGCGTCAACGCCGTGCTTTTCCGCCCGTTCTCAAAGAGCGAGCTGTTTCAAGCGCTCGAGCAGTTCCGGCTCTAGTGCAAGGCTGTAAATATTGTAATGAGTAATGATTCGACTGCATCCGCATCCTCCTCCGCATCCTCCTCCGCAACTGCCGGCAACTCACTGCCGCCCTGGCAACGCTACCAGCGTCTCTACGGGTGCGCCTCGCCCGGCCTCTTTCGACGCACAAACCCTTCTTCGTACTTATCGACTTAAAACTACACGTACTGCTTTCCCAGGCTGCTTTTACAGCATTCATCGGCAGCATTGTCTACTACTTTAGTTGCGCACTCCCTCAGGCCCAGCTGCGAGCTGCCCTCCTCTCCTGTAACCTGCTGTTGGCGACGTCCACTCCACCCTCGCCCACCACCCCGGCTCCGCGCATTCGCACCTCTGCGCCTGGCAGCGTTTCGTCATAGCATGTCAGCAGTCACGAGGAATTGCGCTCACGGCCTCCACCCTCGAGCCCATTCGGTTGGGGCCAGTAACCGCTTCTTCATTCTGTTGCACTAAGACCAGCGGCCGCAGTGCATCGCCGAGTGCATGGGCCTACTTTCGCTCGGTACGCCCCTCCCCTGGAGCGAAGTCCGCAAGTACGGAGACCATGTGCGGGAGCACGGCATTGCCCAGCTGCTGGCAACGATCCGCAAGTACGGACGCCGCCACGGCGACGAGCTGCTGTGGGGCGACGAGGTCGAGTTCATTGTTGTGCAATTCCGCGACGGCAGGGCTGTCCTCAGCCTGCGGCAGCAGGAGATCCTCGACCAGCTGATGGCCATTGACCCCGCCGAGAACGCAAGCTTCCACCAGGAGTATGGCCGCTACATGATCGAGGCAACGCCGGCGCGGCCCTTCTCGCACACGTTCGCCGACATGGCCCGCGTCGAGGCAAACATGGCCGCGCGCCGCCGCATTGCCAAGGCGCACATGGGCCCCAACGAGCACCCGCTCACCGTCACCAGCTACCCGCTCCTCGGCGTCGGGCAGTTCTCGGAGAGCACAGAGCCCACGCAGGGCCCGGCCACGCAGTCGCTGTTCCTACCGGACAACATCATCAACCTGCATCTGCGCTTCCCCACCCTGTCGGCCAATATCCGGGAGCGCCGCGGCAAAAAGGTAGCGATCGAGGTTCCTGTGTTCAGGGACACCAACACGCCACAGCCCTGGGTCGACCCGCTCACGACCGCCCGCCCCGTGGGCGTGCGCAGCGACACCATCTACATGGACGCCATGGGCTTCGGCATGGGCTGCTGCTGTCTGCAGCTCACGTTCCAGGGCAGCAGCATGGGCGAGGCCCGCAACATGTACGACGCCCTGGCCCCGCTCACGCCGCTCATGCTCGCGCTCAGTGCCGCGTCGCCGGTGTACCGCGGCGTTCTCGCCGACCAGGACGTGCGCTGGAGCGTCGTCTCGGGCTCAGTCGACGACCGCCGCGACGACGAGAAGGCCCACATCCCCAAGTCCCGCTACGACTCCATAGACTGCTACATGAGCGCGACGAACCCCGTGCTGAACGCCCATCCGGGGTTCTATAATGACGCTGAGGTGGTCACAAACCCAAAAATCACGAAGCAGCTCGAGGATGGCGGCCTCGCGGACGACCCGCTGCTGGTCCAGCACTTCTCCCACCTGTTTATTAGAGACCCGCTTGTCATTTTTAGGGAGCTGCTGGACCAGAACGACGAGGAGAGCACCGACCACTTCGAAAACATCCAGTCCACAAACTGGCAGACTATGCGGTTCAAGCCGCCGCCCTCGGACAAAATCGGCTGGCGCGTCGAGTTCCGCCCCATGGAGGTGCAGATCACCGACTTCGAGAACGCCGCGTTCGCCGTGTTCATCGTCCTGATGTCGCGCGTCATCCTCAGCCTTAACCTCTGCTTCTACACGCCGATCTCCAAGGTCGACGCTAACATGACAACCGCCCACGTCCGAGACCCCGTGGCTCGCGGTAAATTCTGGTTCCGCACAAACGTGGCTGACCAAACTGCTAGCACCGACCCTGGCCTCACCCTGCTCACCCTCGACGAGATCTTCAACGGCTGTGACGCGTTCAAGGGCCTCATTCCGCTTGTGCGCGAGTATCTGTCCTTCGTGAACGTCGACATGGACACTCTCTGCACACTGGAAACCTACCTGAGCCTGCTGTCCAAGCGCGCCGCAGGCTCGCTCAAAACCAACGCGCAGTGGATCCGGGAGTTTGTGATGAACCACCCGGACTACAAGCACGATAGCATCATCACTGAAAAGATCAACTACGACCTCATGGTTGCCATTGACCGCATCGCGAGTGGCAAGGACTGGGACACCGTGGGGAAGTCAATGTTGGGGGGATGCATCTCGCGCCTTGCGACGGACACAACCTAGAGCTTTGACCTTAGAGCTTTGACCTCAGAGTTTTGAGCGTACAGCCACTACTGTAAAAGACGCAGTTGCACGAGTGCGGTGTCGAAAAAAAGGAAAACGTTAGAAAAGGACACGTCAACCCTTTAAATAGCCTCTGTGTACACAAACCATGAGACTGATTTTTCTTTCCTACTGCATATTAATTAATGCGGTCATTTGACTGCCTTAGGACAACATGTAGATGAAGGCTCCTCGTCGTAGGCTAGATAGTCCTAGCTCGGCAAAACAAATTTAAAAAGAGGCAATATAAGATCAGCACTTCACTAGATGTACCAACTATCTGCGCTTTGAAAGCTACTATATCTCCCCCACACGCGCCAGAGTTCCCTGTCTCGAACGCATAGACGTGTTGGCTGACTTAGAGCTGACTCCGACGCGGCCGCCGAGGGAAGAAAGGACCCGGCAGAAAGAGGAGGGCACACACACCACCACTGCGAAGAGTCTCGTCGCGGTGGGAGCGAGGGTAGTGAACCCTAACGGTCGTGGAAAACACTGAAGCGCGACACTCAGGGAGTAGCCATGGTCGTCGCTCTCCGCACGCGTAAATTGTCCGGTACCACTGCCCGCGTCCTAGAGAGGCGTCGCGCGGCAAGACCGCCACCAGCCCGCGTGATGTCAACCGACTCAGAGAGCTACGACACGCCGTCTCCGGACGACGAGTCCGAGTCGGATTCTGCCGACGAGCTGTTTTTTCCCGAGGACACGTCCTTGCTGGCCGGGTACGTGAACCGAATGCTGCTTATATTGCCGGTCTCCATCACCCTGTTCATCCGCGCCCTGCCGTCGCCGGAGTTCCGGTCGATCGCCTTCGCGTGGAGCATCATTCTACCGTTCACCTCCGACATATCCATAGACGAAGGTATTTTCCCCGCCCTTGTCGCGTCCTCTCTAGGATGCGCAAATTCCGTTGTGTCCCGCAACCTTTACTTATCCATTGCCCGCTCGCGCCTCGGCCTGTTTGCCCTAGCGGTTCTTTCCGTGTATCTTGAGAACATCCATATTCTGGTTAGTGGTGTGATTCTGCGCGTGCTCATATACTTTGCGTCCTCCCTGGTCCAGAACAGCATCTCCAAAGCAGAGCTCTCCCTCATCTGTGGCGCCGTTGTGAACGCAGTGTACTACCTAGCCATCACGGTGGCTAGTGCTGAACCGCTGAGTCTATATGATCCGGCAGCTGTTGTTGCCTGCGGACTAGCGGGGTTTTTACCTTGCTACCCCTTGTTCGTGTGGTTCGTCAAGTCGTACCGCGCAGCACGAGGAGAGAACAAGGCGACACAGTACCGTCTGGCTCTTGCCATCTACAGCGTTTACTTTCTTGTTGCTGGCTATCTCTTCTTCGGTATTTGCCATCCTCATAGCACACTCGCCCTGTACGATGTGATTGTCGAGAACCGGGCTCTGCTCAGCTACTGGGTATCCATTCTATTCTGCACTGGATTGGTAGCATACACATGCGGCGACTGGCTCCAACTCGACGGCCGGCGCAAGCTGTGGCATGTTTGCAGTGTTGCAATGTTCATCCCTATTTCTGTGCGCGAGAACCCATTCACGAAAATGTGTCTTGCTGTAGCCATTGTCCTGTTCATTGCATTGGAGATCGTCCGTGCCACTGCTCTGCCTCCTTTAGGCGTCCCTGTCCATGATATGCTGAGGTCTTTCATCGATCATCGCGACAAACGTGGCCCCGTTGTCATCAGTCACATCTACTTATTGCTCGGCATTTCTGTGCCCATCTTCCTTGCCGGCTCACCGGCGGGCCTCGTATGCTTGGGTGTCGGCGATACTGCAGCCTCGCAATTTGGCCGCCGGTTCGGCCGCGTACGATGCTTCGGCCATAAATCGATTGAGGGATGCATTGCCTTTGCTGTCGCTGTCTATGTGGTCATGCGGCTTTTCACCAATGCGGCGCGTGTATGGCCGGTTGCTGTTGCAACCGCTTTGCTGGAGGCTGTCACGCCAGTAAACGACAACCTCGTGGTACCCATGTACATGCTCGCGTTGCAATGCCTTATTTCGAGTCCGGATCAGCTCATTTGACCCCCGTACTCGTAGATACCAAAAGATCAAAAGCTTGAATCTGTAATTTATTTATTTCTTTTTATTAACAGTCATCTCTTTCCTTTGATCTACCGTTCCTTTTTCTCTTGGGGAAGTTTACCAAGTTGGCCCCTAATTATTATTTTTTCTACATAGCAACCTCGGTTGCTTGATATTTTTCGAGGTCTTCAGCATCCCAGATGGCAATGCCTTTCTGATCAGCCTCTTCCACCGGCTGGGCCATTCCGCGCAGAAACTTTTTGGTCGCCGCGACTGCCATATCGGTACTAAGATTGACATCAGCATCCAGGATTGCTTGACTGATCCATTTCGGTAGTTGGCTACGTTTCTTCGTGAACCGGCGGTCAGCAAGAACCATAATTCCGTAGTCATCCTTTCCTCTCAGTACACGTCCAAGACATTGTGCAGCATGTCGCATGGCATCAAACGATAGGAAATCGTTCTCGCGAATATTGTAGTTGTTTCGCAGAAACTCGAGGCGGGCTTTCAAGATCCGCGACTCGGTGTACTGGAAGGGAACGCCAATCATGATCACTGTGCGGCCGTAATGATGGTCAAAATCGATTCCCTCGCTTACCTTGCCTCGGGCAACAGACAACATTACCGCCCCACGGCCATTACTACATGCCGAGCGGTAGGTCTCCAAGGCCAGCGTTGTTTCCTGGGCATCGGGGGTCTCGACGAGAATTAGCTTGTATTTCCACACTTCATCCAGGATTCCCATTGTCTGCCACATAGAAATGATTGACTCCATGTAGAGGTACGATGGAAAGAATACAACCATTCCGTCCGGGGTCGTTTTGGCAAACTCTATGAGAAGACTTCCGTAGTTACGAACAACGCTAGGGTCATTTCGGATCTCGAACTGCGAGGAGATGGCCACCTGGTCCGATCCCTTTGTCACCACTAGAGGCAAGAACGAACGCCTCGACAGAGACATAGTATAGCTCTGCTGCATCACAGTAGTAAAATTCAACATCCGGGGATACATATCCAGGGGCGAAATTGTTCCCGATGTGATGATAATACTCTCGAAACGGTCTATCACAGGCTTTATGGCAATACTGGCATCCAGACACGTGAAACGCAGTATCGGATTCGGCACGGTGGCCTGCTCAGTCTCAAACGGCTCCAGGATAAGCATGAACCCCTGCTCGTAGGTAGAAACTAGAGTTGCAAACGTCACAATATCCTTAAGGCTGCTGAACTCCTCCAAGTTTGTGAGCTCAAGTGTTCTCACAAGAGAGTTCAGCCGTTCTGTGCAATAGCGCAGTGGCTTTTTGTCGATATAGGTGATCTCTTTAAGATGCTTCAAAAAGCTGCCAGGGGTCTCGGAAATAACATGCAAAATCTTCATGCGCGTTTTGAGATACTCAATGAATCGGCGCAGGAAAGCAACAAAATGCTCAGCCTTACGAATAGAGCCCGGCACTGCATCGGCCACCAGGTCCTCGGGCAGCGTGGGGTTTGACATGAATACATCCATGTCGCGATTTACTTGGGTCTGTTGGAGCCCCTCGACTAGCTTGTCATACTCAGACCTTAGCTTCTCCTGGTCAGTCTGCTTGACTTTATCCACAGCCTCACCAAGTGAGCTCACACCACGGTGGGCTCGCCGCAGCGCATCTTCAGTGAGGTCGATGCTCAACGACTCGATACAGACGTTATCGATATTGTGGGCCTCGTCGAAAATTACAATTGCTTCTTTCGGGAGGTCACGGCTCACGCGCTCGGCAATCTTTGGATCCAGTAGATAGTGGAATGAGTAAATGACAATGTTGCAGTAAGGGATCATACGACGCACTGTGAAGTAAGGGCAGGTCTTGTGCTGCTCACAATACTCAATAAGATCTTCAAATGTATAAACGCCCGGGGGAATGTAGTTGTGCGGCTCAATCTCGTACATGTTTTCATGGAAATCACACAACTGTCCACCAGTCTGTTTTGCAATACCGTTTGTCAAACTCCGACACTTCTCATCAACCATGGTGCCGCTACCTTCATAGCGCACCGATGGATTGATGCACAAATTCTTGCGCGAAGTCAGGCCCAGCCCTCGAAAGTCCTCCTTGTAACCGAGCTCTTTCTCACGATACTGCATAAGCGTCTGTAACTCAGCTAGCGCTTTGTCGATCTCGCTCATTGTTCGCGAGCAGTACACAATCTTGCGGTGACTGGGGTAGTGCATTTGATAGGCCACCGTAACCGACAGCAGCGAAACAGTTTTACCGGTGCCCGAGGGCATTTCGAGAATGCTCACGCCACCTGCGTCCAGCGTCCTTTTAATATCTGACATATACCGGTACTGCTCAGGATACATCTTTGGATACGGGAACAGGACCGGCAGGTCCTCAATGAAGAACTTCATTGAAGGATCCACCCGCTTGTTGACAAGTCCTCAGATCTCTTCGTCCACACGATGGATGCCTAAATGGACTTATGCACGTGATATTCTGCAGAGGATCAAAGAGCATGCATCCGCCAAGGTGGCATGCATCTAACCATTAAGGATCCGGCAATATCCTATAGAAAGAGCAGGCAATAGATTCCGGTAGTTGATGCAATCATGCGACTTTCAGCGTTTGGAAGCCTTACATTATGGGGCACCTTCTTGGCTACGTGCCTTAATGACCTTGAGGCGTGACCTTCTTGCTGGATAATAATAACACTAATTAATTATGGTGAACCAATAACGAAATGAAACAAAGCAACAGCTTGTTCAGACGCCGAACCCGTAGAGTGTGCGGCCGTGACGCTTGAGCGCGTATACAACATCAAGGGTAGTTACGGTCTTGCGCTTGGCATAGTCGGTGTAGTGAGCGGCATCACGAACAATGCGCTCAAGGAACTCACGGAGAATATCACGAATGCTGTCGTAGATTAGGAAGGAGATACGCTTCACACCGCCACGGCGCGCAAGACGACGAATAGCGGGCTTCGTCACACCTTGCAAATTGTCGCGCGTGACCTTGCGATGGCGCTTTGCGCCACCTTTGCCGAGTCCCTTGCCTCCTGCTCCTTTGCCCGACATTCCTAGATCTTAGACTCGGTAGAAGACTACGAAACGTTCGCGACTTTCCCTCAGTTATATGCTTGCAATCGGGTGCCCCCTTACCCTTAATCTGCATATGAGATTTGGTCTCGCGTCGCGTCTCATATCCCCGATTCTAATTACTTCTCACCCACTACGCGATGGCGCCAGGATCAGCCAAACGCAGTCCGGCGAGCTCCAAGGGCCAGGCGACCCTTTTTTCATTCTTTCAAAAACGGGATGGTGGCAGCAGCCCTGTTACAGCAAAAACTAACGCCAAGGCGCGCGAGTCGAGCTGCTCGCTGCCAAGTCCGGGCAGTCTCGCGCCTGTTTTAGACTCAGATCCGCCTGTGATTCCCTCTGACGCTGGTGATGAGCGTCCCAACCTGAGTACGCCCCTCAATTCCAGTCAGGATGCGCCGCAGAGTAGTCCCACCCGCGTGGTTTCCAAACGAGGCCGCAAGCGCTCCAAGGTAATCGACAGTGACACGGAGGGCGAGGAAATTGATGAGGACAGCAGTGACGAGTGGTCTCCTGCCACCGGTACTGGCCAGGCTGAAGCTGAGAGCAGTGACCAGGACGACTACGCGGATAACGATGCACACATCAAGTCGGAGAGCGATGAGCCTCCAAGACCCTCTAGGCGCCGAACACCGCCGGCCTCCCGCGTCAAATCCCCTGTGATCGAAGGACAAACCGATTCCCATGCAGCCTCTCCACGGTCACAGCCGGCGCCGGCGACAAACCTAAGCAAGTTCTCCAAGTCATCCACATACATTCCAGAAAAGCCGTATTCAGGCACGCGAACGAGCCCACCTACCAAGAAAGTCCGCGTCAGTGAAGATCCTGAGCGTTACAAGTGGCTATTGCATATTAAAGATGCTGATGGACACTCTGAAGATGACCCGGATTACGATCCGCGTACTCTGTACGTACCCAATAGTGCGTGGGCCAAGTTTACTCCCTTCGAGAAACAGTACTGGGAGGTCAAACAGAAGCTTTGGAACACCGTTGTATTTTTCAAGAAAGGGAAATTCTATGAGCTTTATGAGAACGATGCGGCCATCGCTCATCAGATCTTTGATCTTAAACTCGCCGGTGGTGGCCGAGCAAACATGTCCTTGTGTGGTGTCCCTGAATCTACGTTCGACTATTGGGCTAGTGCTTTCATCGCTAAGGGATATAAAGTTGCTCGGGTTGACCAAGCAGAGACAGCTCTCGGAAAAGAGATGCGAGATATCGCAGCAAAAAAGAAGGAGGAAAAGATCATCAAACGTGAGCTATCCTGCGTTCTTACGGGTGGAACATTGACCGACGCAACTATGCTTGTTAGCGACTTATCGCAGTACTGTATGGCGATTAAGCAATCAGGGCTCAACTTTGCTGCCTGCTTTGTCGACACCGCTACAAGCCAGTTTCATTTCTCTCAATTCACCGACAAAAGCAATGACTACCCTCTGCTAGAGACTCTACTCGCACAAACACGACCAAAAGAGCTCATTGTGCCTCGAGGAAACCTCGATAAGTTTGCCCTCAAAATCATAAAGAATAACACGTCAGTCGACACACTGTGGGAAATTGTGAAACCAGATGTTGAGTTTTGGGATAGTGATACGACAAGACGCGAGATGGAGATTGGTGCCTACTTTCACACAGCTAAGCCCCCCGCTGCACTCACAAAAGCATTGGCCGATGATTTTGGTGCATCTGCCATAGGTGGACTGATGTGGTATCTGCGTCAGTTGAAGCTGGACAAGCAGTTACTCAGTCTTGGACAGTTTCACGATTATGATGCGACCGCTACATCTCAAGGTGCTACAATGGTACTTGATGGCCAAACGCTGCAAAATTTAGAAGTCTTTGCCAATGGTTGGGATGGAAGCAGCGAAGGCACTCTTTTCAAACTGGTGAATAAATGCATCACCCCCTTCGGAAAACGTCGCCTCAGAAGCTGGGTTGCACACCCGCTGCAGCGACCTTCGGATATTACTGCCCGTGCTGATGCAGTTGAAATGCTTATGCTTCAGGAAGAAGTGACTTCCACTCTTGTTGACAAACTCGTGGGGCTTCCTGATGCCGAACGCATGCTTAGTCGCGTTCATGCAGGCTCACTCAGACCTCGGGACTTCGTGCGCTTAGTGGGAGGTCTTGAGAGTATGGCTCGACTGCTATCTTGGCTCAGTTCTCTGCGGTCGCAGTTACCTCAGTTGGAAATCTTCATTGGCAATGCTAGTGCTGATATCGAGGCCACCATCGAACCTTGGCTGACTGCTTTTGATCACGTCCAGGCAAAAACGCAGGACTTACTTGTACCTGAACCCGGCGTCGATCTTGAGTTTGACGACACCAAGGCTGCTGTTGCTGAGTGTGAGACAGCGCTACATGGTATCATGAAGGAGTATCGCAAGCAGTTCGCCTCAACGCAGCTTGAATATCGCGATAGTGGCAAAGAGATCTTTTTGATAGAGGTTCCAGCTAAGCTTTCTTCCAAAGTTCCTCGGGATTGGCAACAAATGGGATCAACGTCTAAATTTAAGCGCTTTTGGTCGCCGGAAGTTCGAAAGCTGGTGCGGCAACTCCAAGAAGCCCAAGAACTGCACAAACTTGCCGCCGCAGCCTGCCAACAAAAACTTTACGCTCGTTTTTGCGAGAACTACGAACAGTTTATGAGTGCGACAAAAACGGTCGCTGCTATCGACTGTCTTGTGAGTCTTGCCCGAACATCTCAAAGCATGGCGGTGCATTGCCGACCCGAGATCTTAGACCCTTCTGGGTCCCCAAAAATCGAATTCGTCGAACTGAGGCATCCCATGGCTCGAACGACTGACTTCATCCCCAATGATGTCTGTCTCGGGGGTGAAAAAGAGGCCAGGATGTCACTTTTGACAGGTGCAAACGCCGCTGGCAAATCAACCGTACTCCGTATGACGGGCTGTGCTGTTTTGTTGGCTCAATTAGGTTGTCATGTACCGGCCGCGGAGGCACGCATGACACCAGTTGATCGGATTATGACACGATTGGGGGCCAGTGATAACATTTTCGCTGGAAAATCAACCTTCCACATGGAACTGGCTGAGACCGAGAGGATTCTGAGCGAAGCCTCCCCCAGGTCACTTGTGGTCCTTGATGAGCTAGGACGAGGTGGATCCTCCAGTGATGGCTTCGCTATTGCCGAATCTGTTCTTCACCACCTTGCAACTCATGTCCAATGCCTTGGCTTTTTCGCGACTCACTATGGTACTCTATATGACTCCTTCGACAAACACCCCGCCGTGAAAGCGGAGCGTATGGCAATTGAAGTCAACAGCGAGAGCCGTGAAGTGACCTTCTTGTATAAGCTTGAACCTGGTCGAAGTGAAGGTTCATTTGGCATGAATGTGGCGGCTATGTGTGGTGTGTCGCCAGAAATTGTTGCTGAAGCCGAACGTGCTGCACATGAGTATGAACATACTTCGAAACTGAAGCGTTGGGGAAGAAGTCAAGATATTCCACTGGGACTTCAAAGCGACACCGTTTGGTCGTTGTCCCACGAAGTTAATGCGGAAGCACTCCGTGTTATGTTGACCATGGCCCGTTGATATCGGAGAAATATGATTATGATATGATAGTTTATGTACCACTACTGTAGGCAGCCAATGCCCATTACCTGACGAAACTGATTAATATTTTCAGTTCCTATAATGTCGAGATACTCCAAAAGAAGCTTTGCGTATGATTACACGTACATAATAATGATGCAATTCCAAAGTTTTGTACTAGGTGTACTGACCTAGATGTAGGCTACATATGTAATTCGGCGTTAGCATTTCGCTTCGCCGCTCTGTGAGGAATATAATGGAGCGTTGACAGACCTAACTGAGAGGGAAAGCTTCCGAACCTTCTGTCATTGCCAATTTGAGCTGTGCGCGCATGACGTCTTCGCTAGAATATTGGGGCAACTTCAGGTAATTTACGCATGTCATGACGCTTGGTAGATACCGGTCATTCTCCACATTCTCATCCTCAGGATGTTTGACCACCACTGTGAACGGTGGGTTGAGGGCTTTGAACCCCCCGATGGGCAGATGTGGGGATCCTGTAGCAAACATGAGGAATCGCCTGCGTTCACCATCGTCAAAAGAAGCAAGTACACGGACTAATGACTGGACAGGTACACTCTGCATGCTATAGCCATGATCAGCTCGTAATGCCTCAAGAAGTGCGGTCTCACTCCAATCCTCAGCACGACCAGCGCCACATAAAGCCACAAGCTCATCCGTCATAAATGCGTGCAGGGCAGAAACAGGAATAGTGGAGCTGAACCCTCTCCTGAACGCCTCAATTTGCTCATGTATACCGTCTCCCACAACTCGGTCTACTGTCCGTTCAACAAATTCAACCGCGTTTTCGGCCGTCACGGTTATGTTGGCTCCATTAGCGACCAACTCCATGTCAGTGCCAGGGAGCACGAATTCCAGACCCATATCATCAATTTCAGGCGGGCGTGCATGTAAAATGTAGTCTAGTGATGCCGCTAACTGTACGTCAACCTTGCGCAAAGTCGCGAGTGTCGGCGGAGAGCCCAAAACTATGGAGAAAAAGGCTGGGTTCAACCTGAAATCTAGGATTCGCTTATCCAGTAGTGCACGAGCCATTAAGCGGCCAATTCCTTCGAACATGCGCAGGCTGTTTTGGCTGGTTGCACCGGGTGACGGAAACAGCCCGGTGGGAGTTTCGCGCCATATTCCCAGCTCCTGCCGCGAGAGCTCGCGGCTTGCAATTGCGAAAAATTCTTGCGTGGGTCCACGACCTGTGCCTTCTTCACCAAAAAACATAACGTCAAGCACAGCCGGATTTTTGCAACTCATTTCGAGCAACCTTAACGCACCCTCCAGTAATTTGTCACGCGCAAGGCGGTATTTTTGACGACGATGACGTCCAAGTACACGGTCGTCATCATCCGGTTCGCCTCCGCCCTCATCTTCACCATCTGGGTCACGATCTTCCATTTGTCTTAGTAGACGCAAGTTACGACCTAGGCCAAACGATGTAAGCTGGACAAAGTGCAGGCGGGTGCGCAGCGGGTACAAGAATGGAGCTTGTAACACCGTGTCGAAAGTCCATTGTGGGAGCATCGAGGCTGCAACAACGAGAGCGTCGGCCATTTGGCGTGTCAGCTTTGCCGTCAACTTTGCATTTTGGAAATTCTGCCACGGAACAGGCTCATTGCGGGCTTCATTCTCCTCAGCAAGAATTGCTAGTAGCCTTAGTGCCTCTCCAATCTCACCGTGACGTAATAAGTCAGGCTCGGGCTGCTTGGCTGGGGGCTCGGATTCGGGCACTCTCTCGAAAGTGAGGTGGGGTATGTCATAGTGACTGTGACCACTATGGTTAAGCTGATTGTACAGGGCTTTCAGAACAGATATATCACCGGGAACTCGCTCATTGCCCACATAGAAGGCAAAATGATCACCTACGGTATCAGCTTCTATAATGGAGTGACCAGAGAACCGGGCACGCACAAAGTCCTCAATTGCGCGCAATGAGGCCACAGCAGGAACCGTTATGGTCCAAGCGTGACGAGAACGGTTTCGCTCGCTGACGCGAACATTCACAGAACGTCCGAGAACGCTTGTTAAAGCCGATGAAGTGTGTCCTGGAGCCAACTGCAACGGGAAACGCTCGAGTCGACTCACTGCACCCTGCAGAATTGATACTAGATCTGGAGACAAGCTTGCCCGTAGTACCGACTCACCTGCGTCTTTTAACGCAGCGAGCAGCCCTCCCCGAAGTAATTCCGGCAGTGGCGCGGCCGATAGTTCGATGGCGTTGATCTTTCCCCTTCTTACGTCCTCTATAATCTCCGTGTTGTCGGTCTCAATCTGCTCTGCCCGGAGCCGTTCTAGGATCCTGCTTGCCATGTACTCTGTGACGGGTTTCAAGTCATCCGTGGGAGTATATACACCGCTCGGCTTCGAATCGCCACTGAGTTCTTCCAAATCTGCGGTAATTCCCGTGGCAGACAACTCGAGTAGGAGCTCGGGGTCTTCTGTGAGGTCCCATGCAAGATCGAGGCCACCCACTGTAAGTGCCAGGCTTTCGGAGCCTTCGGCAACGACCTGCGCTGCAAAAGGAGCCAAATGGAGATCCCGCGCAAGTTTGGGAAAGCCGCTTGGTCTTGCCGATGCTGTTTGAACGATCACTAGTAGAGCCAGTTGTCTCACCGGGATGTTTGTGCTAGCGCTATACACGGCTACAGCCGTAGGAACAGCGCTTATGGCATAATCATGGATCTCTGCACCATCTAATTGCACAGGCGTGGAAGCAAGCTTGCGGTAGGGACCAGTGAACGGTCCTACCAGGGGCGGAGGAGGCAAGAGTACTTGAAGAAGTTTAAGACCGCCAAATAACGTTTCTTTCGGTGTAGCTAGCAGAGCAGCAAACGCATCCTGTGCGCCCTGGGTTAATGTTCCCGCCACGAGCGACGCGAGAGCGGCTCTCGACTGGACGTATTCAGGGCAACGCGCAGCGATGTGACTACAGGCGCGTAACACGCGGGAGACATGTGGGGTCTGCGCGGAGATGTGTGACACTAGTGTCTCCCACATAGACTGGGACACGACTTCTTTGAGGTCGGTGTCTTGTGGAGATCGTTTGGCAATGGCACTCACCAGTTGGCACAAAGTGCCGACAACAAGCTCACTAGGGGGCGTTGGTAGGGCTGCCAGCAGCTCGCGGGCTGGGCCCACGGTGGATGGGGAGATTGCGTGGGCGCAGGCGTCCACGGCACCGAGAATCTGCTTTTGGATGTATGAGCCGAAGAAGTCGAGGAAGTTCAGACACGGCAAAAGGCAACCTGACTCAAGCACCATTTTCGGCTCCACGGCGGCCACAGGCTTCACGACTCTGATGAGCTGCTCTACGAGATCGATATAGCCAATGTTCTCGAAGCGCTGCCGCAGCACGGGAACGATGCCCGCGCCTATGAGGGCGCGCACTGAGCCCTCGATGCCGTTGTCGACGAGCTGCGCCATAGCGCGCGCCGTCATCACGAGAATCTCAATGTTCTGGGACTGCTCGAGCAGCTGCACCAGCGACTGCGAGATGTTGTCGACAGGGAACTCTGTGATACCCATGATGCCACCTGTGTGGACGAGCAAAATGGAGCTCAGCTGGTGGAGCGCGCTCATGATCTCTGAGTCGTCGTTGCTCTTGAGCAATGCCATGACGCGGCCCAGCCGGGGGTCCACGAGTCCCAAGCGCCCGAAGCCGCCCTCGCTGGGGAACACACCGCGCAGCGCGTTCAGCAGCGGGTTGTCTTGCATCTCGTCACCATTGCCGTCATGCGGCATGCGTCGCAAGCGCCGGTGGATGTCTAGCAAGCCGTGGATTCCGGTCGCCCCCACATCGTCCTCCTCGTCCTCGTCCTCATCACCGTCGTCGTCCTCGTCCTCATCGGCATTGGCGCGGTCGCGCAGCTCGCCGAACCGGCCGCGGAGGCCGAATGCGCCAATGCCAGCGGCAAAACTCTCGTCCGCGTACAGCTCGTCCTCGTCGTCGTCGTCGTCGTCATCCTCGCCGTCGTCCTCGCCGTCGTCCTCCCACTGGCCCATCGAGTGCTCATTGCTGAGTCCGGAGGCGTCCTCACCATCGCCGTCGAGGTCGTCGTCCAGGTCATCGTCGTCCAGATGCTCGTGGATCTCGTTGCCGAATTCGTCGAGGCCGCCGTCCATGTCGTCGAAGTGGTGGACGTCGGCATCATCAACTACTTGCACGGGACCTATTTCAGGGGGGTCGCCATCCCCGTCCCCTGAGTCGCTGTTCCAAGTCCGGCGCTGGGGCATGTGCCTTGGTATGTTCTAGTCGCACGCTGCGATGGCGTTTAATGGGCAGGGCTGCTGTCGGTGGCCATATGCGCCTAACCCTGACATATCGAGGAACCGGTCCCTCAATCACATGGCCGCCCCGCCTGCGACTCCGAAGACCCTGACTGCACCGGGCTGTCATGCCTGCTGCGGTTGTGGGTGCGGCCCGCGGCCACGGAGGCGGCATTTATTACTAGGCTGTCGCGCCTCGAGCCGGAGATTAGGAGCAGGCCGCGGCGGCCGGCGCGCTTACTTGTTACTTAAAATTATCCTCCTAAATTAATAAAGACCAAAGCAGCACCTCTGCAAGAGAAAAACGGCTGTGCCTTCAATTGGGGGAGAGTAGGGGTGGGGATCGGGGTGCCAAGGCGCGTGGCCCGTACACGGCCCTTCGCGTGCATGGCCCTTCACGCGCATGGCCCTTCATGGGCATGGCAAATAAATTGAAGGTGCTGGTGTAGGGTGGGTCTGCTCTTGGTAGGCCCAGCTTTACGTATTACCTATTTCTTTGCCGCGGCTTCCGGCGCTCTGGCATCAGCTTGCGGCTCCGGCTTCACACTGAGACCGACCAGGAAATGCTGCGCGAAACCGGCAAGCAGATACAGAGGAACCGTCCACACGTACTCGGAGTATGGTGAGCGCGGAAACAGAACGCTGGCAAGGAACAGCTGGGCAATGGCGCCGGCCCACTGCGCAGCGGATACAAAAAGCTGCGGAATCGACTCATGCGCCTGCAGCCACCAACTCAAGAAAATCGAGCTCAGAACACTAACCGCCGCCGCAGCAGCCCCTCCGCTGCGGAAAACCTCCATGGCAGTCTCCTCAAACGGGGTTTGTCCACGCCACACAACGCAGGACGCCACCATCACTATTACATCCGAGAAAAAAGTCTTGTCGGCTACACTGCTAGCAACAGCACTCAACTCGCTGCCGCTGCGCAGTGTGGGCGCGAGAACAATCGCTGCCAGAGAGATCGACCCAATAGCAAGGGCTGCTCGTAGATTGAGCTCGCTGCGGAGCGCCACTAGAGTTAACGACGCTTGTGAGATGAGTGCAAGCGCCGCCAGCCGCCAGAACGGCACAGACCGATTCCCACTGCTCTGTGCGTGGCCAAGCAGCGATACCATTCTTTCTTCACACTGTAGAGGAAGGATTGTCCCTAACCCTCCTGTTAGGTTAGATAGGCACGTCACTCTAGAGCCAGATTAGCTTAGAGCTGCAGTCCATTGTTCGAAACCAGGCAGAGATCCCGCACAGGGTGCTAAAAAGCGCTCTCCTGGGAGGAGCTGTAAACGAATCCGGTAGATGGACTGATCATCGCCTGGGCCTAGCGCCGTGTGATAGTGACGGTACTGCCTTGATACATAGATTAGCTAAAGATTAATTCCGCACATTACGAGTGTACTCGGTGTCGACTCTAGAACATAATTTCGGTGCGGGTGCGCATTTAGGGCTGGGTCGCTGCCAACGCATGTGAAATTACGGTCTCCGAGTATCGGGGCAAGTGGTAGTTGCTATTTAGTTAAGAGTTAAGGTCCAGCAACTGCAACTGGTTGCGGGAGTTTCCGTAAGCTGGAAAGCGGCACACATGAATAATAGGTGTGCGGCTCACAGATCTCAGCACACAACCCACATGCTAGTCTCGACTATACGAGCCGTATGCGTAGTTGCTTCTTCTCTGATGAGAACATTAAAATGATGATCGAGTCTATCTATACTTATCTTATAAACCACTGCTGATCATTGAGCTCTCATTGACGCGTACACCTAGGCAGCACCATTGTTCAGAACGGACCGTAGTGTGTACACCACTTCCACGGTTCAATCACTCAGATCATACTCCTCTTGAATATCGTCGTCTTGCAAGCTTTGCTTGTACAGCTCCAATGCCGGTGGATATAGCTCGTCGCATATTATTCGGGCAATCTCTGAGTTCTCATCTCGATCCTCTTTTTTGTCTGTCGTGGTATACTCAAACCAGGTAAAAAAACTCTCATCGCCGCCACGTTTATGCATGTCAAGCAGTGATTTGCCCTTCCATGTGATAGGTGTCGTCTCTTTCGAGTAATAGTACCCCTCTGCAGAGTCCCAAAATAGCTTCTTGCTCAGCCGCTGAGCCTTGAAGTAGGGGTTGTCATCGAAGCTGAACTCAATCGTTGCGTTTCTGGAGTTCTCGGGGTCCCATTCCACCCAGATCTCCTTTAAAGCGTCAAACACAAGCGAGTCCTCGTATGTGATGTAGGGACTCAGCAGCTCACTAGTCTCAAGTACGCTTGGCCAGAACCGTGGTGTGGACGCAATAAACTCGCGGCGTTTTTTGTAGAACGGCTTCAATAATGAGAGACTGTAGTCATACACCTGTCGGTCAATTTGCTCTTGCTCGTCAATAAGAGCGTCCATATTAAGCCAGCAGACACGATTTACGCCAACTTTCAAAGCCTATAATTATGCGCCGGCTCCCGCTGTGCGTACGTTCTCGGCACTGGCTTGTGTTGTCTACCTGCTCAAGCACTGAGGTGTTCGAACCCGGTAGTCGCCCTAACCTCGGCGGTGGGCGGGAAATATCAATTTAGTAAGAGCGGACGGGCCGACGCGTCGCGTCTTGTTTTCCCACCAGCTCCAACTAGTAAACTTCTAGATGGGTCTCCAGAAATTGCGGCTCTACAACTTCAAGTCGTATGCCGGCGAAACTGTACTTGATCTCGATGGGACAGATTTCGTGTCCGTTATAGGCCCAAATGGTAGCGGCAAGTCGAACCTGCTTGATGCGGTCTGTTTCGTGCTGGGAATGCCTCCCTCGAAACTGCGCTGCACTAAACTGACCGAGCTCTGCCATACCGGCTCGGTGAAAATGTATGTTGAAGCCACAATCGACATATACGGCCATGTCCAGGTGTTCCGGAGGACTCCGAGCGCCTATTTCGTGGATGACAAGAAGGTCTCCCTCGGCATATACGAGCAGCGCTGGTCGCGTCTTAACGTATTTCCCGAGCTCATGAATACAGTTGTGCTACAAGGTGACATAGAGAAACTGGCTGGCGCTGCCCCTAGCCAATTAGCCGCTTTGGTGGAGTCCCTAGAGGCCGTTGAATCGACCCAGGCCGAAGCAGACTTTGCTGAGCTACGACGCGAGTACGAGTCAGCGAGCGCTGCTCTCATCGAGGCGCGCGCCGCTGCGAATGCGCACACATCCGAGCGTACCGATGCTCAGGATGCTGTTGATGAGTTTCGACAACTCCGTAATGCGCGTGAACTTCACGACAAACTGACAGCGGAGCTCAAGGAGGCAAAGGCTCAACGCGCCACCCTAGTGGAGCGAGCGCGACGCGCGAAGCTCGCTGACTTGAGGCACAAAGTGAAGGATGCGAGAGCGCGGCTCGAGGAGTTGCGTTCAGAGTCGCAATTGGTGTCGCATGATAGTCGTGCTCTGCGTAGTGACTACGCGCGCAGACGGCGTGCCATGCAGACTGCCCGTACTCAAGAGTCCGAGGCGCGGTCCTTGATGGCTCAGACCGAGCACCAACTGGCTCCCCTGACGCATAGGCTGACAACACTGGAAGCCGAGCAGCGTGTTCTGGCTCCTGAAAGCACACTCGCAGATGAATCACTCAGGGCAGCTGAAGCGGAATTGGAAGGTGTCCAGCATGCACTTCACGTCTTGAGTCGTGCAGAAGCTCAGGTACGAGATGAGGACGAGCGTGCCTTGGGAGCGTCTCGCGAGTTGCGAAAGCTTTGGGAGGATCTAGATTCTAGATTCCGTCAAATACATGGCTCTGAATTGGAGCGCATTTCTGAAGCACAGCGCCGCGTCGACGTAAGTAGACTTGCATTCGAAAGCCTCGAGGTCGCTATCAACGCGCATGCTGATGTTCGAGCTGCGGCTGAGGCTCGCGTACATGAACTCGATGCTAAAGTCATTCAAGCTGATGCTCACGTAGATGAACATGAGGCTAGGACGGCTACCTATCGTGCGCAGCTCGAGCAGGTCACTAAAGAGCTGTCTGAAGTGCGAGCTGAAATTTCCGAACTCCAGCCGCGATTGTTGGAGAGCACACAAAAACTGCAGCGCGCTGGTGGAAGCAAGGCGGTTGTTGAAAAGCGAAAGCGGCTTCTTGAGTCAGTAGATCGTATGAAGCACAGCTTTCCCGGCGTCCTTGATTTGCTGGGAAATCTCGTAAGTGCTTCAGAGGCGCAGTTTGACGCTGCTTTGGAGCGTGCGTTTGGATCCTTTGGTGATGCTCTTGTTGTTGACTCCGGCGAGACGGCCATAAAATGTGCCAACTACGTGCGCTCACACCGGTTAGGTGCTTTCACCTTCATGCCGATATCAGATCTGGATGTGAAGGGAATAGATGCCGGTTTGCGGGCACGTTTGCGAACATCCGGTGTCTCGGGTGCTAGACTTCTGGTTGACAGTATCACTGTTGATTCTGTAGCACGCCCTGCAGCTGCTTATGCTCTTGGTGATTCTGTTGTTGTCCCAGACATGGATGGGGCGCTGAAACTACGCGAGTTGGGCATTTCAGTGCGCCTTATCACCCATGATGGAAGCATTCTCAATACTAATAATCTCATGAGCGTCATGCCCGGTATGGCAAGTACGGCGGCTTCGGATAGAGCTATTACCACCCTGAATCGCAAGATTGGCCAGATGGTCGAACGCTTAAAGGCTGCTTCCGCGCGCGAGCCAGATCTTATTGACCAGGAGGCTGAATTGTGTAGCCGCATTGATGCTGGGCTTGTGGCTCAAGAGAATGCAAGGCGCGAAGCTTCTGTAATCCGGGAACAATTGGCCAGTGCTAAACGTGAAGCTGAACACCTGGTTGAGGAGACTGATGCAGAAAACCGGCGTCCTGCTGCAGTGCAGAAGCTGGAAGAGGCTAAGAAAGATTTACAAACGCTCGAAAACGCTCTTCTAGAGATCAAGTCTGAAGCTTTCCAGGAGTTCTTGGATGTTGCAGGAGGCACCATGACAGAATGGGAGCCTGTCTTTGCACATCGTTCGACTAGGCTAGCTGAATTGGATCGCGAACGAGTTGCGCTGAATGATCGACTGGCATCTGCTCTTCGTCGTGTCGAAACAGCCAAGGACGTAACTTCTGATATTAAACAGAGAGAGCAAGCATTGGCAGACGCGCATGAAGCTACTGCCATCGAATATGAGGAGCTCAAGGTTGCGATGCGAACGGCAACTGCAAAGTTAGAACGAGCAGGTGCTCGTATGAGGGAACTGAAAGCTGAGGCTGAATCTAAGAGTAATGAGGTTAGCCAAGTTGAGGTCGCAATGGATGAAGTCCAGGAGCGCTTGGAACAGGCTGAGGAAGCAGAAAAGCGTGCGGTGGCAGATTTGAAAGCCGAAAAGTTGGTGGAGAAGCTTCGAAAGAATTCAAGGCTGGATGTCGAGGGCGCCAACGTGGAAGAATCAAGCTCTCAACAACCAGATGCATCCTCTGAAGTCAGTGGAAGCGAGAGCCGGCTTAACGACGACGAGGAGGATAATAGCGACGAGGAAGAGGATAGCGACGTGGACGAGGACGAGGATATGACCGATGCCTCCGACTCTCAAGTTGTTACCACTGTGCTATCGGTTCAACAGCTTGAGGACCGCATACGCGACATTGAAGGTGAATTGGCGACGCTGAATGTATCAGAGGAGTTTGAGTCCTACCTCTCGCAAGCTGCTGAGCGTTATTCGCAGCTCACTGAGGAGGCTGCCGCTTTCCGGGACAACAGTGACGAACTGCGTGAACGGCTCGAAGGAGTGCGGCGACGTCGCGCTGCCAAGTTTGATGCTGCGTTGACTCAACTTCAAGAGGGGTTGAACTCAGTGTTTGCGGAATTGGTTGGCATGAATGCTCAAGCGGTTCTAACTGCTATAAATCCAGACGAGCCGTTCGAGGGTGTTGAATTTGCGATCATGGCACCTGGCAAGCCATTTGCCCCGGTGACTCAACTGAGTGGTGGCGAAAGATCAATGGCAGCGCTGGCGCTGTTATTTGCTTGCCAGCGACTGCGACCGGCTCCATTTGTGGTACTCGACGAGATTGATGCTGCTCTTGACTTCGTCAACGTTACCAACGTGGCACAATATATCCGCAAGCATTCCCGTGCCACACAGTATATTATTGTTTCCCTGAAACAGCGCTTGTACCAGCGTGCGGGTCACCTTGTTGGCGTGTACAAGCAGGATTTAAAGTCGAGACTTCTTACTGTCGCACTGTAAATGGCTACCAACAGAGCAAATATCCAATACTCAGCGTTAATTTAATTTTATATATTTATTGTACTAATGTTCCTACGGCTCTCGCATGTGTGACAGCTTTCCTTACCAGTTTAATGCTATACTGAACCTCACGCGTCGTCCCCCCTGTTGCAAGCGGATATTTACGGACTGTCAACCTATCATGTGACACTGATCTCAAAATCTTGAACTCCACGATACGGCAGTATAGTTTTCAGACTAACGAGAAATTTATTTCGAAGTGGCCGACCGTGTTGGCAATTGAGGTTTGAAGATGAAGCTCGATACCTCGCATATGCGGTATCTGTCTAAGAATGACTTCCGGGTCTTAACAGCTGTGGAAATGGGCTCGAAAAATCACGAGGTTGTTCCAACTCCTCTCATATTGTCGATCAGTGGTTTACGGAACAATGCGATTCTGCAGAAGTCAATTCAAGTCCTTACGAAAATCAATCTTCTTCATCGCGAGAAAAATGTGAAGTATGATGGGTACAAACTTACTTACCATGGATACGATTACCTAGCGCTGAAGGCAATGGTTAACCGCGACTCTATCCTGGCACTTGGACAGCAGATCGGCATCGGCAAGGAGTCAGATATTTTCACGGTGGCCAATGGCGAAGGCGAGCAGCTCTGTTTGAAAGTTCACCGTTTGGGGCGCGTCTCGTTCAAGGCCGTAAAGAATCAGAGGGATTACCTGGGCAAGCGTCAAAGCGCGAGCTGGATATACCTGTCTCGTCTTTCTGCTCAGAAAGAATGGGCTTTCATGAATGCATTGTACAATGCCGGTTTTTCCGTACCAAAACCAATCGACCAGAGCCGTCACCACGTTGTCATGTCGTTAATTGAGGGCACTGTTCTGCGCAAGGTCAACGAACTAGACGATGCCGCTCGTGTTTACGCTTTGCTAATGGATTTCGTTGCCAATCTCGCCAACCACGGACTTGTGCATTGCGACTTCAATGAGTTCAACATCATGATCTGCGAGTATACCCCGGAATCTCCTGAATCCGAGGTGGTGGTAATAGATTTCCCCCAGTGTGTTAGCATAGATCATCCCAACGCTAAGGAACTTTTCGAGCGCGACGTAAACAGCATCCGCCATTTTTTCTCCGCGAAATTCGACGTGGAGGGTGACTACCCGCGGTGGGAGAATGTCGAGCGGAAGGCACAACTCGACATGGAGGCCGATGCTAGTGGAACTAATCGCCGCGCGCTGAAGGAGTTAGAGAAGCACCAGCGCTTGGCTGAAACGCAACAGTTCGACGATGCAGAGGACTCTCAGAATGACGACGAGGAAGAGGATTACGAGTCTGAAGACGACAATGAGCCAGATGGTAGCGAGAGCGAAAGCGAAGATGTGGCTGACGAGGAAAATTTGGATTTGGCCGATCGTGTGGCTCGACTAGAGACTTAGCTGTATTATACCTAACAATAGACTGGATGTATGTACAATGTCATTTGACCTGATTGACGGCTAAAAATCGACTCTTTATTACGCATTCCATTGCACATGGTTTCGAATTGCAAGCCGGTCATACCTGCGGTCTACAGATGCCATCGTGCAAGGAGGCCATTACGCCGCAACATACGTTTATCTCTTTGATGCTACCAGGTGAGAGTCCCTGAACTGTCCAGCGGTCTCTCGCCTTTCGCTCGCGCTTGCAGCATCGCATGCCAGTCGATAATTCTGCAGTCCAAATAGCAGTGCTTCTTGGCGCGGGTCCACGGCTCAGTTCTGCCATGCGGGCGAAGCTGAGGACTTTACTCAAAGAGACGTTTGATTTATCTCAGACAAAACTTACCGAAACTCCCATTGCAAGCAGCATTGATTTGATTACTTTAACTGAATCGCTCATGAAGCACCTTGAGGACTCGGACTTGACAAACGCCGGTCGTGGCAGTGAGCTGACGGTGCAGGGGACGGTGGAGTGCGATGCCACAATGGCGCTTTGCGGCGGACAGCAGGACGATGTGATTGCGAGTTGCGGTGCTGTACCAGACCTAGTAAATCCCATTTCTCTTTGCGCCAATATGGTCAAGTTGCAGCTAGACTCGCGTCCCCGCGCCAGGTCTGTACCGAATTTCCTCGTCGGAAGTCCCGCACGTGAATATGCCCTACGGCTGGGGTTATGCAGGGGCGACCTCGCCACAGAGCGGGCGAGGGCAACACGCGACAAGTATCTGGGGGCTGTGGAGGGCGACGGGCAGGACATCGCGCTGGATCGGTATGTCGACACGGTCGGACTGATAGTTGTTTATAAGGGCCAGATTTGCGTTAGCTCCAGCTCGGGCGGATCCATTTTGAAGGATGCAGGCAGGGTTGGTCCAGCTGCAATATTCGGGTGTGGCGCATATGCAGCAGGAGATGCAGCCTGTGTCTGTTCCGGTTTCGGGGAGGATATCACCGCGACGCAGTTAGCCCGGGCTGTTGTCCACTCCGACCGATATTTGGCAGACGTGTTGAGAGGTCCGTGGAGCCAAAAACTGCAGATGCCAGCGCCATATTTCGGCGTCGTCAAAGCTTCTGTAACCCCCGACGGCGTGGTGTTCGAGTGGCAGCACACGACGGAAGGAATGGTTAGTGGCTTTGCGCGAGTAAGTGCCGCGCAGCAGAACTGCCACTTTGCATCAAGCACCGAGCCGCAGGGAGGAGGTGTACATATGTGAATATAGCGGGTGAATAATAATAAGACACTATGAACCCAGAAGTCTGCTTTTTTTGTCTTTTGTAATTATTGGATTAGGTGCAGTAGTAGCGGTCACCGAAGTCGCCAAGACCAGGCAAAATATACCGGTCCTCGTCAAGCTTCTCGTCGACCCACCCGGTAACAATGTGGACCTCAGGATGCTTGTTCTTGAATGTTTCGAGACCCTCAGGTGATGCAATTAGGTTGAGGAAAATTATGCGCTCAGCAGGCACGCCGCGGTTTTTGAGTACATCCACGGCCATCAGTGCCGAGCCGCCAGTGGCCAGCATGGGGTCCAGCAGAAAAACATAGCGGTCGGAGATGTCAGAGGGCAGCTTGTCGTAAAACAGCTTTGGCTGCGCCGTCTCCTCGTCCCGCTGGATCAAGATCTTGCCGATGCGAACCGACCGGCAGCAGTCACGCAGGCCCTGCTCCATGCTCTCACCAGCACGCATGATACTCACGCCACAGATGTGGCCTTCGAACTGCACGCCCTCGTACTTAGCGTTTGTTGGCGTGAGCACGGTGAGCGGCTTCACCGGCAACAAGTCGAGGCCGCGCTCCACGAGGAGGCGAATGATGCGGTCGGCAAAGAAAATGAATTGGGACCGCGGTGTATCGCGGTCCCGCAGCACAGAGTACAGGCCCTTGAGCTGATTCGTGGCTTCCAGTACAGTAACGGGCATCGGCTCGGCCTTCAACCGGGTTATCAGTCGCTGTGATAAGGCGAGGGTTCATGCCGGTGCAATTTTAAATTATATAATTATTTTTTTTGGAAAAAAGCCTGAGGCGGATCCTTGGAAAACCCAACCGTAGGCAAAAACAACTGAAGATGCCAAGGAGTACGCGTAACAAGGTTGTCTCGCTCACGCAGACCGAGAAGAAAGGCCGGGAGAACAAGGAGAGGATTGCTGATGAGATTCGTGCTGCAATGGATAAGTACGACTATTTGTGGGTGCTGGACGTGCAGAACATGCGCAACCAGTTCCTGAAGGAGATTCGCCAGCACTGGCAGGGCAGCAAGATTCTGTTTGGCCGCACAAAACTCATGCAGCATGTGTTCGGTCGCACGCCGGAGGACGAGTATTTAGAGAACAGTAGCCAGATTTCGGAGGTGATGAAGGGTGACGTCGGTCTGCTCTTCACCGACGAGAAGCCGCAGGTGGTGCGCGACTATTTCGAGTCATATGTTAAGACCGATTTCGCTCGTTCGGGCCAGGAATCCCCCATTGAGTTCACCGTGCCCGCCGGCGTTGTGTACTCGACAGGCGGCCAGATCCCGCAACAGGAGGACGTTCCATTAGTCCACTCGCTTGAGTCTGCTGTACGCGCTCTGGGGATGCCCACGCGCCTCGACAAGGGCAAGGTGGTTCTTGCTATTCCCTATACAGTTGCTCGCAAGGGACAGGTTCTTGATTCAAAACAGACGCGGCTCCTCAAACAGTTCGGTGTCGCATGCGCTACATTCAAGGTGAACCTCCGCGGCCACTACTCGAAAAAGGACTCTAAGTTCACTGCTGAATAGATTTTGCCGGTACCAGTGGAGAACTGAGCAAAAAAAATTCAATTCCCTAGAACAATGCTGGAGTGCATCATGTCCACTGGGCTCGCGGGTATACGACTCAGTTTCTAGCAGCTTGTTCCATTCGAAGCTTTTAATGCACGCACTAAGATCAACGCGTATTATGTATTGTAATTTTTTTCATTCCGTGTCTGTTACACCTGCCATCAGCCGTGGCCGGCAGCTCAAACTGTCACCTATTTTGTGTTTCCTCGGGTCTCTTCTTATGTTCTGTTTGGTACTTTAACTCACATATAGACTTGCCTTTTCTACCCGGCCATCCAACTGTCTCGTCGTGCGACCACTGGATTCTCGTCGTTACCCGTATCACCACCACCATCACCACCACCCGACGTGTTACCTGCGCGACCCGTCACTTTAACCCAAGGAAATCATGGAGCGCAACGCGGCTGCATGGGCTCAGATTCTCTCTGAGAAAACTGGGGATCAGTTAATCGAAGCGTGCGAGGAGGCGCTTGGCATCTGGCCGCACTCCACGGAGATATGGTCGATCTACATTCGTGCGTCGCCAGCCCCTAAGGAATTGTTCGAGCGCTGCCTGCCGCTGAGTGTGGATCCAAAGCTCTACCTTCTGTACATCGATTTCGTGAAAACAAATTCCCCGTCGGAGCTCGCTGCTGCCTTAGAATATACTCTTGAAACCGTGAGTTGCGACCCCGATGCCGGAGGCATCTGGAAGATGTACATTGACTTTCTCTCCAACAAACCAGTTGCAAATGAGTGGGAGGAACAGCACCGGCTGGACGAGGTCCGTCGTGCTTACAAGCGAGCTGTGTCGCTGCCCCTCACGAATGTGGAATCCCTTTGGCGAAGCTATGGGCAGTTCGAGACCAGTGTCAGCCGACAGCAGGCACGGAAATTCATCGACGATCGCTCGCCAGCATATATGACGGCTCGCAGTGCCCTGAAGCCGTATTCGCTGGTCACGAAGGGACTGAATTTCAGCACGATGCAGGCGCCAGCCACATCAAAAAGCGAGACCTCTAAGTGGCGACACTACATCGCATGGGAGCAGTCGAACCCACTTGGTCTCTCTCCTGGTGACCTAGCTTTGCGCGTCAAGTTTGCCTACCGCCGAGCAACAGCATGTGCGCGGTGGTCCCCGGCTCTGTGGTTCGATGCTGGTGAGGCCGTTGGCCCTCAATTCTGGGAGCTTGGCGGCGAAGCTATGCCAGAGTCTTATCTATTGTCTTTCAAACTGGTTGAACATTATGAGCGTACCGACAAATATACCGAGGTCGAACGGGTGCTTAATAGGCTCACCGAATGCCTGAGCAATGCTGAACGAGACCCCACACCGGGCTGGGCCGAGCTTATCAGGTGTACACATCGGATGAAAGGTCGTGATAACGCTCGTGCCGTTGTTAAACACTGCTTCGATCTGGTATCTGAGCCCACATCAAGCCTCTATATCGCTGCTGCAGGCTTAGAGGGCGATAACCCTGAACTGGTGGCAAGGATATGGGACTTTGCCTATTCTCAATTCTCACGCGACGTTAATGTAGCCGAACGGTACATCGAGCACTTGTTTGTGGAGCGCAAGGACGCTGTTAATGCTCGAGCTGTGTTTGAGAAGACCGTGGCCAGTGGGCCGCCGCGGCGTGATCTGTGGGACATGATGCTGCGCTTCGAGTCACGATTTGCTGAACAGTCTGAGGCTAATTTAGGTGCGCTTCAACGTCTCGAAGCACGATACCGAGAGCTATGGCCTCAGCAGGACGCGGTGGCGCTGTTCATCCGGCGCTATGGTGCGGTGCAGCATCTATTTGATGAGGCAAATGTTAGCGATGAGGATTCTGAGAAGCCTCAATCCATCGTGCCTGAAAATTCAGTACTGTCACGAATTCTTGCAACTTTACCTCCTAGAAGCCTGTACGATGGGCCCGTTGTCGATTCTCGCAAACTCATGCAGCTTATAGTTGGCTCATGATTATATTCTCTCTATTTTGCTTGCTAGCAGCTCGAGCAGATGGAATATAAAAGTCGCTGGACGACTAGCGAGTCGGGAAATTAAAATTGTAAAGGGCATCGTTACTAAATTTAACGGATAGCTATTATTCGAACAAAATGATCTTAAGGCGTATAGAAAACAATTGGTCTAATATTGGTTCTAAGGCTCTATATGAATCAGTTAGCTGCAATAGTGATGTTAAGCATTGCATTGTGAGAGATCCAGAGAGCATTGCAATTAGTTCAAGGATCTGTGGCTGATATGCTCGTGTGGTCACAATCCGATTTGTTGGCATCTACAATTATAGCAGGCGCAGTGGAACTCAGGTCCGGCCGGAGTTCTTATTAGCGCTTGAAACCATTGGATTTTTCTTTTTTCTCCACGGAGTGCTTTACGTTCAGTTTTCGAAGTTCCAATTCTTTTTCTTTCTGCTGGTTAGTTGTCAACGCACCGTGATCTTCAATGATCTTTGCCAGGTCCCGTGCGTCGATGCCCGTAGCCTTTGCAATAGCATTCAGGGTTACCTTTCGTCGCTGCTTTCGTTGCACATGTTTAGCAGCATACATTGCTAATTCATTCTTCCAAAATGCATTGTACGCAAGCCCACCATGGTAGCTAAGGGGCTTCTCGGGAGAACCTACCGTTTCTGTACGCCTGCTAAGCCAGTAAGACAGTCGGATCAGCCTTTTTCCAAGCCCATTGCCTTGGAACGGTGGGAAGACTACAATACATGCTAAATTGTAGTCATGCCAGCTATGAATCTCTTTCGAAAAAAAGCCAGCCGCCATGCCGGTCTGCTTGTCTAGAGCCACATAGAATATAAACGCTTCAATTGAAAAGCTGATCGACTTCGTAGACAGAAAAAGGCTTCCCAGCAGAGACAGGCATTGTAAGTAGAGCTTCACGCTTTCCATGTTTGGTCCGTCGGCACGAATCTCTCGAAACGAATACTCGTCGTCGTCGTAGATCACAGTTCCGGGCAGCGATTCGCGGTAGCGACACACACCTTCATGCCTATCCACATCTTCTTTCTTAGCAGAGTACAGCAAACAGTATTTGCACACAAACAAGTCGTATTCCCCGGGGTCCTCTGTCTTTGCTGGAAGGACCTGCCAGATTGTCTTCGGCTCGCGGCAGCGATATGATTTCAGGGACTTGGCACTTGGGTCCACATAACCTGTTCCTGGGCACCACGGTTTCAGGACGTGAGGCCCATAGTGGACCGTTTTGAGCATCCCTTAGGCGCTCTTCTCCCCTCCCTCAAGCCGTAAAACAGGGCCCTTCCGTTAGGGTACTCCATACCGTCATGTCAGCGAAAGTGGTTGAAAAATATATTTTAAGCAGTGTGTGGGAGTCTGTTATAGAAATATACAAATCCCATGGCGAAGTATCGCCAAAGGTTTAACGATGCCGCTCGTGCAGGTGGGGTCGCTAAACGAAATGCTTTGAAAGCTAAAAGGCAGAAACAGTTCAACCGGGAATTGAGCGCAGAGGAGGTCGAAAAGGCTCATAAAGTACACGAGGCCGCCCGTCCTGAATCGGATGCTCGCAAACGGGTTCGTATGGCGATACAGTTTCCTGAGAAGGCAAATGCAGCTAAGCGAAAACGCCTTGAAAAATATATTGATCGCCAAGTCCGTAAAGAAGAGAAAGATGAGCTGCTACAGAAGTTGGCTTTGACCCAAAAGCAAGTCGACGTAGGAAGTTTGAAAACATTGGGTACGCTTGGTACGGGCCAGAACGCAGGTAAGACTCATGATTTTGATGAACAAAGTGGTAGTGAAAGTGCTTCTGAGCAGGAGAGTAGTGCCCCTCCCATGAGTAAAAAGCCGAAGCACGCTGTGCTGCCTGATGCGGAGGCCTCTGAGCCTGAGCCAGTTTCACATTCTCAGTCAGGCTCTGTGTCTGAGCCCGAGTCCGAGTCTGAGTCCGAGTCTGAGTCCGAGTCTGAGTCTAAGTCTGAGTCTGAGTCTGAGTCTGAAACTAGCCAGTCAATTCAGCCTGACGCAAGCTATACCTCGTCTGGGCTCAACGAGTCTACAAATACCTTCATTGATAACAGACCGAATGGGTCACAGTTTCAATTGAGCGCGTTCGGATTTGGGGATTTGCCGTCCAAACCAAAATCCAAGCCTAAAAAAAAGATGAGCTGGCATGAAAGACTGGGCATTCCTGCGGCTCAAGAACTGCTTGACAAAGTCGATCCGAGTAGCGGGGAAAGTTCGGAGTCTGATGATTCTGAAACTGGAGATTCCGAAAGCGACTCGACTGATGAAAATTCTGAGGATGTGAAATCTGATAAATCGGCGGACGTCGAGGAGTTTAATGGTTTTAGCAATTCAGAGGACAGTTCTGCGTCTGAGTCTTCTGAAGACTCAGACGAGCAGTCAGATGAGCAATCCGAGTCTGAAGGCAGCGACGACCAAACTCAATCTTCTGGTAAGCAGTTTTCTGCTTGGGCGAAATCCATGGACCCCGAAGCCTCGGAACGCCCACCACCCACACCCAAGCCTGAGAACTATGTCCATGTTCCGCGAAAGAGTGAAGCTGAGGAGTCATTGGAAGCAGAAAAGGCTGCTCAAAATCGTCCCGGTTGGGTCGAACGCCTCGAACTAGAACCGGTTGTCGTCGATCGCACACCTGAACTGGATGCATCGAGGTCTCAGCTTCCCGCTATTGCTAGCGAACAGCAAATCATGGATTCTGTTAATCATTTCGATGTCACAATTGTCACTGGCGCTACAGGTTCAGGGAAAACAACCCAAATCCCCCAGTTCCTATTCGAGAACGGTTACGCTTCTAGAGGTCTCATTGCTGTTACACAGCCTCGTCGCGTTGCTGCTGTTTCGATGGCTCAGCGTATTGGTGCTGAACTATGTGGAGCAGCTAAAGTGGGTTATCAAATCCGGTTTGACTCGAAGACCTCGGCTGATACGCAAATCAAATTAATGACGGACGGTGTTTTGCTAAAGGAGATGAGCTCTGACCTTTTGCTGTCCCGTTACTCTGCCATCGTTGTTGATGAGGCCCATGAACGTAGTGTGAATACTGATATTCTGATCGGCCTCATTTCTCGCGTAGTTAAGTTGAGGCGAGAGCGAGGCACGCCACTTAAGCTCATTATTATGAGTGCTACTTTGAGAGTCGCAGACTTCGCGGAGAATGAGAGGTTGTTTCCTGCACCGCCACCAATCGTCTCCGTCGAATCACGCCAACACCCTGTCACGGTACACTTTAGCCGTCGCACAGCCACGGACTACGTTGCAGAAGCGGTTTCTAAGGCTAAAAAGATTCATGAACGACTTCCACCTGGAGGCATTTTAATATTCTTGACGGGAAAAGAAGAAATTCTGAGGGCCATGAGCGAGCTTGACCCCAATAGAGAGCAAGTAAATACTGTTGGCCCAACCCCAGGTACATCTGTCGTCGAAGAAGAGAACATCGAGTTCGGAGTAGACGAGGTGGACGTAGATTCAGATGCGGGGGAAGCAAATGATGACGATGAAGATGAGTCCGACATGGGTGAGGATATGGAGCCGGACTCCAACGAGCCACACGATCAGAAAAAGCTTCATGTTCTGCCTCTTTACTCTCTACTGTCTACAGAGGATCAATTAAAGGTCTTCAAGCCTGTTCCACCAGGACACAGACTTTGTGTCGTCGCAACAAATGTTGCGGAAACGTCCCTCACCATCCCAGGTATTCGCTATGTTGTTGATGGCGGTCGATCCAAGCAGCGAGTGTATGACACAGCCACAGGGGTCCAGAAATATGCAGTTCGCTGGGTTTCCAAAGCCAGTGCTGATCAGCGAGCGGGTCGTGCTGGTCGCACTGGGCCTGGTCATTGTTACAGAATCTATTCTAGCGCTATATTCGAAAGCGCGTTCGCTGATTTTGGTGACCCGGAAATATCCCGCATGCCAGTTGAGGGTCTCATTTTACAAATGAAAGCAATGGGAATCCATCAGATTGCGAACTTCCCGTTCCCGACACCGGTGCCGCAGGGTGCACTCACCAATGGTTCGCGAATACTAGAGCATTTGGGAGCACTTGATGCTGATGGTAATATCACCAGTCTGGGAACACAAATGAGCTTGTTTCCTCTTCATCCACGACATGCAAAGATGCTACTTATTGGCAATCAACATGGATCGCTACCTTTTGTAGTTGCTTTGGTTGCAGCACTCTCTGTCGAAGACCTAATAGTCGATGCTTCAAAAGTTCCAGTGCTCGATGATCAAGCTGACGTTCTCCAATTATTGTCCGCCGTTGCAGCTTACTCTTGGACTCCCACAAAGGAGCTTTGTGGAACCATTGGGATTCGGCCAAAAGCAATGAGTGAGATTTCGAGTCTACGCAATCAATTGGCTCGTCTGGTAGCTCACACCTTGCGCAGCGACGCCGCGGCCAGTTTGTCAAAGGAGTTGAGTGCGCCTTTGCCAGTGCCTTCTAAAATACAACTCTCTGCAGTAAAGCAAATTGTTGCTGCAGGTTATATTGACATGGTAGCAGCTCGACAGGCTATGTTTGATACTGCAATCAAAACATCAAGGCAGGTTTCCCGCGTGCCCTACATTACTGTTCAACGTGGACCAGTGGTATACATTCATCCAATGTCTATCATGTCAAAGGCACCGGATTTCGTGGTCTATCGTTCACTCACGACTCGTGAAGATACTGATAAAGTACGTATCCGTCCGCTGACCTCTGTCACCGACCTCCAACTTGCCAGCCTTGCAGCACATACCCCGATGCTCACATACTCGAAACCTATGAGCGGCGCATATGCTCCGAAGTTTTTGAGCACGAACAAGCGAGAGGCATGGGTTGTTCCTAGATATGGTGCCGCAGTTGGCTCTGGTGGTCTTGGCTGGGATCTTCCACCAAGGAAGGTTATTCAGGTACGCCAGGGCACGAAATGGGTTACGCAGTGAGTTTTTTACAGATATAAGTTTGTATATAGACAGGATCGTATTTAAATTGTACCCCTTAGCTCTATTGCCCTTGTCTCTTTTCTGCAATTTGAGTATCTATTGTATATTGAATGCTTTCTATCTACCCATAGCGCTTTGCGGTTTCACCTCGCAGCCAGGACAGTTGTGTAGTGACTCATGACAGAAAAGGTCGCAATCGACGCAAAACTTCTGCTCGCAGTCAGGACACTGATAGCTGCTTTGCCGCTCATCGAATTGAACTAAGCAGCCGAAGCATTGCCCTTTCTCTCCTCCCTCGATAGTCTTGAAGTTTTTTAGCGGGAATAAGTGGTGGTAGCTGCGTGCCAAATGTGTAGACAAAATCAGTGTGAGTTGGCAAACGGGGCAAACCATGGGAAGCGTGCAAACTTTGGACCGACATTGAGGGCATGTGAAGCCCTGTTTTGTTGGTCGCATGTGGCACGCGCATAACGTAGCAACAGTAGAATGTTTTGTTCTACTTGGGAACCCCATTTTAACCGCCACAGAGTTGGCGCGCGCAGTATTTTGACTGACAGCTAATGGTACGGTGGCCTCCATAATGAGCTGCTTAAAATGCGGCTCGTTTAACACAACATCATACGCAGTTGTGTCGCCGTGGTTTGTTCGTCTTGCAATCTCTTGGCATACTGCAACCTGAGCAGCAAGGCCAATGACTCGAACACGCACCTTGTCGTTGACAAGCTGGTCGACGGTGCGACCAATTTGGCCTGGATCGCTACTCATAAGCGCACCATAAACAATCAGCACCTCGCGCGTGCAGTGCTTAGGGACATAAAATAGAATAGCTCGGGCCATCTCCAATGCGTTCTGCAGCGATGGTACGCCGGACCCCTCTAGTTTACGACAGGCGGTAAGTTTCTGGAGGTGGACTTCGGGATTACCATCGAGTGGGCTTATGAGCTGAGCCAGTCCATCTCGCACACCAACAATCGCTAGCTGCGATATGGGGTTTTGAGCAAAGAACTCTGTGACAAAATCTGCGCTCACACTTAGCACATGGCTGAGACGTGTTGGCCTCATGTCCGTATCAGTCATGGCCGATGACATGTCCAATACGAGTACCAGATTGCGGATAATGCCACGCTGAACAGGGCGCGTGTCTTGCGGAATTCGCCGCCTCTTTGTTTCCTCGACCATGCCCGCAATTGTGGTGGCCAGGCTTCCGCCTGAGTCCTCTTGTACAACATCCCAGCTTCTTTGATACTCATCTTCCCACCGGTATCCACCACTTTCGCCAGCAGTACCAGGTGTGCGGCTCCGAGAGCGACGGACGGGCCTCTGTCCTACTACTGATGGGTCCAAATCTTCAACATATTCGTCGTCGCTCGAATCCATGGCACATAGAAGGTCACCACATTCCCCACTAGCTTATGGATTTGAATTTCAGGTGCCAATTATAGCGATATCGTGTGGATGTTCTGAGTTCCGACCGGTAGGTTATCGATGTTAACACAAGTGCTGAACCGCTCCACAAGCTTTAGAGCTTTCAATTTAGAACTATAAAAGTGATAGCGATTCTCAAAACGCAAGAGATTTCCCGGCCACCTCCGCCTGTCGGTCCTCATTGCTAGGGCCTCTCACACTTGTGGCGGACAATGATATAGCAAGGCATTGCACCACAGAAGAAGCAACGCATAGATTTATCTTTATCAATTTCGGGTTCTCATGGAATTCTGGAGATCTTTCCCGTGGATCCGTCTACAATTGATGCCGGCTACAGCATACTAGGGCTAGGTCGCGTCGTCGTTTATGTTGACTGCTATTTTCGCTAAAATATCCAGTAAGGTTCATATTTTGCATCAAATTGACCATAACCGTTATGATTGAGAACATATTTTGGGATTTTTTTGTGGATCAGACAGATCTAGTTTTCATCTTGTCCAAGAACGTTCTACTTTGGGGAATGCGTGGGCATATGAAATTCACTGCATGGCTTTGAAATACTTCGCTGTTGAGCACTGAATGATTATCAAAGTCCGTCTTGCAATAGTCTTATCAAATACAATTGTACCTCGTACGGTGCTCATATAGTGCTCATTTGGTCTCAAAAACTGTGACGATGGTCGCAATCTATGCGATCTACTGAGCAGGTGATATCATATTTGCGTCACGTTTCCTACATGTATCGTGAGCCGTACGTCCTTCGAATAAGTCTCACACTGCAAACACTAATATTTAGGGCTACAAGTAACTCAATTCAAACTCCACAATATATAACGGAAAAGGCCTTTTTGCAGGCTGGCTAATTTAAATCTATATCCTGTGACGAGGGGTTTTTCTGGTGACAGCGGCCTAAGAAGCCGTATGGATCTTGAACCATCTTCCTTGCATCACGCGCCTCAAACCAAAACAGCTAGTTCTGTCACGTGTATATGGGGTCTACCTGAATCGAGGCAAAAAGTAGACTTTACGGGCAGCAATTCTGCCCAAGAAAAAGACATCAAGAGCAAAAATAGTGATGTGCAAACCTTTGAACATTTGTGTCGAAATCTATGTACGCTTTGTCCGAATTTTATCGCGCTTGGGACGCGCTTCCCAACGTGGACGATCACATGTAAAAACCGTTGTCTAAAAAACTTTCTTCGGATATTTCTAGCACCGGCATAACCTAACCCATAACATTATAATTAACAAGAAGTAAGAATGCCAAAAATACATGAAACAAGAACTATATGTCAAATGTGGTCTCCTCGTACGCGTTTATGTACATTACACTATAATTGGCTACCTATGTGAGCAATTATATCTAGTAGCACTCTTAATGCAGTTTAACATACGCACTTTTCTCCTAACCCTTATGCAGTATGGTGATGCGCTGGCAAGGCCCCGCACATTAATTTACGATGAAACCGCAAGTATAAATAAGTTTGCAGAGTTGCAATCAGTCGGTATCGAAATACAAAGGCTAACAAACCATAATGCGCCCAATGAACCTCAACCCATTTGCCACTCATACCAGCGAGAAGAACTCCCTCGCTCCTGCCAAGTCGTACTCAAGTGCGCTTGCCCCCACCAATACTGACGGTACGCCGCGCAAGTCGAAGAAGTCCATTGGCAACAAGCTCAGCAAGGTGTTTCACTCATGGGACTTTATTGAGCACTACTAGGCATGGTACCCCGTGTGATGTCACTGTAGTCACTTCATTATCACGTCTATTTATCTCAATCTTAATACGAATATTTATTTACTTTTTATGAAACCGCTAATGATTAGACTTGCAGACGACCAGAGCATCCATGTACCCGAAAAGTACCAACATGGAAGAGATACAGGACCCGCAATAAAGGGCCGCTGAGTCTACAAAAGTATAAAAAAAGTCTGGAGCCAGCATGGTTGATATTGTCAACTAACAACAAAATACAAGCAGGTACTAATCTAGTGAATAAGAAAAAAAGTATAGACAGCAAAAAATGGGGCCAACCGGGAATTGAACCCGGGACCTCTCGCATATCTGACACCGGCGCACGCCAAAGCCCTAAGCGAGAATCATACCTCTAGACCATCGGCCCGTGATCACTGGGAATCGCCGCCGGATATAATAATTATAACGAAAACCGCAGTAACTCGCTTGGGCTGGACATAGAAGATGTTTTGAAAACCATAGTCTAGGCAGCTTGCAATCCTTTGAGAGCAGAACTAAAGAACGGAGCTGCGTACTGATAAATTGAAATTCTTGTTGGTGCTCACACCTCGCCGTATGCTCACGTCCACTTTCCCCGTGGGACGCATGCGCGCTGCACCGCCGTCCGGATGCCAACCTGTGTGACTAAGCATGCTTATCCCGAGTGCCTAAATTTTACGCCGCGGACCCTTATTCCATTTTTCACCCCCTTTTTAGAACTCATGTCTTTC
Source organism: Entelexis stigmatis (assembly GCA_030563545.1). Lineage (NCBI taxonomy): Eukaryota > Fungi > Ascomycota > Dipodascomycetes > Dipodascales > Trichomonascaceae > Entelexis > Entelexis stigmatis. Next base: position 255,193 of record JAJMJC010000008.1, read on the forward strand.
GGTGATCTGTCTACCGCTGCCGGCCTTGATAAGCTGAACACCATCCTTCTCCACAAGAGCTTTGTGGAGGGCAATGAGGTTAGCGATGCCGACGTGAAGGTGGCTAACGAGGTTGGCCCCAAGTTTGACGCCGAGAAGTACCCGAACATCGCCCGCTGGTACAAGACGGTTGCTGCCAACAAGACTCTTGCGTCGGGTGAGTCGAAGGACCAGGAGGGCGACGACGATGACGTTGATCTGTTCGGCTCTGACGACGAGGAGGTCGATGAGGAGGCCGAGAAGGTCAAGCAGCAGCGCCTGAAGGAATACGAGGCCAAGAAGGCTGCCAAGGGCCCTAAGCCCCCTGCCAAGTCGATGGTCACCATCGAGGTCAAGGCCTGGGACGATGAGACTGACCTGGAGGAGATGCTTGCCAACGTCAAGAAGATCGAGATGGACGGTCTTCTGTGGGGCGGCCACCAGTTCGTTCCTGTCGGCTTCGGCATGAAGAAGCTGCAGATCAACTGCGTCGTTGAGGACGACAAGGTGCTCATGGACGACCTCACCGAGTCCATTGAGGCCGATGAGGACCACGTCCAGTCGGTTGATGTCGCCGCCATGGCCAAGATCTAAGCTAGCCTTGGTCTTAGCTGGGCTATTTCTAATCTACATAGTTGCTTTCACTCGTTGCTTTGTGTAAGTGTATTGAAAGTACGATTGCAAGCTGGCCCACGGCTTGAAGTTGTGGCAAAATGCCATTATTTTCATATGTGGTTAATGAGCACCTGAGACACACAGACATTCTGCGATCAGCTCTCGTGCCAGTCCGCTTACTTAATTTTTTTCATACTTGGTTCAAGCAGGGGAAATTTTCAGCACTAACAGCACGTAAATAAGATGAGCCTGTTCTCAAACCAGGCGATTGATGCCGGTAGCGCATCATTATTTTCAAAGCCTGTCAAAAGAGATGATTTACTGAATCAGGCGCGCGAGAAACACCAGCATGAGCCATCCCAGCACGATGACCAGAGCGACTCCGAACTTTCGAATGTAGAAGACTCTGATGTAAAAGAAGCGGAATCGATCTCTGAGAAGGCTGAAGACTCTAGCGAAGTAGCCAATGCCTCCAATGACGTCTCCGATGATGGCTCCGATGCAGAGGCAGCGGCTCCTGAAGCAAACGACAACAAGGCCGATGACATGGAGCGTACGCTGTTTGTGAAAAACGTTCCATACTCGGTAATTACTGACAAGAAGGTGTTCCGGGCATTCCGTCGGCTTTTCGAACCAGGCGTGAAGTCTCTACGGTTCCGATCCATTGCCATGAGCGAGATGATGCCGCGCAAGGCAGCCTTCATCAAGCAGAAGCTGCACCCGTCGCGCGACGCCGTGAACAGCTACGTTGTATATCATGAGGCTGACCGCGTGTATGAAGCCATGCATCAGCTGAATGGCCGAGAGTTCGCTGAGCACCACCTGTTTGTGGACCACGCAGCGCACCCGCGCCAGCAGGACGCGAAGCGCTCGGTCTTTGTCGGTAACCTACCGTTCGAGGCATCAGAGGAGGCCCTGTATAACCACTTCAAGGATTGCGGACCAATTGAGAACCTTCGCATTGTGCGAGACCCCCAATTCAACATTGGCAAGGGGTTTGCCTATGTGCAGTTTGAGGATGTGTCCACCGTGCAGGTCGCCTTGCTGAAAAGTGCCGAGAAGTTTGAGAACCGGGAGCTGCGCGTGACGCGGTGCCAGTCGAAGGTGACCAAAAAGGCCAGCAGACCGGCGCAGAAACCACTGTATCAGCGCAAGAACGAGCCGAAGAAGCGGCGACGGCGCGAGCGCGTCGATGAGTCGGGCATGGTGCTTGAAGGCGAGCGTGCCAAGCAGGGTAAACCAGGCATTGACAAGAAGCGCCGGCACCGCAAGGATCCAGGAAAGTCTAAAAAGCCGCGTCGTAACTAGGCACGAGGCGGCGTCCAGTTTTTATAAATATTTTTTTTTTTTTATTTAATGGCATGACCCCTCTACATTGCTCTGATCAACATTACAGTAATCTCCTCAGATCAGTGTCGCTCCATGCGGGATGCTTCTTGCGAGCGAAAAGCACCGGCTGCTCTGCTTGACTGGGATCCTCCGTGTCTGGGGCAACAATGGCGGAGGGCTCAAGAACCACGTCGTCAGGCTTCACCTTCTCGCCACGCCATTCTGGATACAAAAGCTCTACCCTTGGCGAGTGTTTGTGGATGTGCGTCCGCTGCGAGTCCATTGTCGGGGCTCAAACCGCACGGGTCACCCTTTTCCTTAAACAGGCCAGACAGTAATCATCGTCCAAAGGTCGCTCGTTTCGTCGTGCTGTCGGTATCGCGCATGTAATCGCTACCACGTGCGTAGCACCTACGATCTTAGTCAAGAGATAAGCCGCGGCGCGGGCTTGTGGAAAAAAGTCAGGGCAGTCCAGGTCCGTCTGCGTGCCGCTTGGCAAGCGCAAGACGGTTTGCCAAGAAGAGCAATAATATGACTCTGTATACAACGACTGAAGGTTTACTTGGCATGTGTGTAGTTCACAATTGAGTGCTGCTTGGCAAGTCTTGGTCGGTCCATATGTGCATGACATGGCTATATATTATGTATAAGCCGCATGTCGTGAGTTAAAACCAGAACAATGGGAAACGTCCGCCGATTTAGGCTCAAGACAGCAGTTGATTCCATAAAAGGGTTCAAGTGCTCCATGAGGCTGATTGGTGCATTCGGCGCCTCGTTTGCCAAGGCCGCTTCGTTGTTCTCCGCTTTTATTGCGCCAAGTTTCGATTCCGCATCCCGCGTCCAGGTAAGGGTAGGGCCAGGCAAGCGACCCGCAGCAATTTAGACCCCGAAGGTGTTCGACTAGGGTGCCACCACCACCTCTGACTTTTCTTGCCACCTAGGTAACGTAGTAGGGAAGAAAAACTTATGTGACCTGCTCGTGAATTTTTATCTTGGCCTTTTGAGATTTATGTTTGTTGCTAATTATAAATACTTGCAGATTTCCTCGGTTCCTGCGTCCCGAGCGCTCGAAGCACTCGCTCATTAAGAACTACCCAGCCACTCCGACACTGCGACGGCAGACCTTGCCCAGGGACCGAAAGCGGTCACCGCATTCACTGGCCTCCATCCCTCACCCCAAAGGACAGAAGGTGAAATCACACGATCCGGGCCTGGCAGCAATGGGGATTGTTCGGTCGATTAAGAATGTGACGGGCGGATATTCGTCGTCACAAGTCAAGGTACGGGATGTCACGGCCAACACCGAGAACACACCAGATAAGTCCACGATTCAGGAGCTGATCGACCTGACGTACGACAACCAGGAAGTGGTACTTATCATGGATATGCTGGACAAGCGGCTCAATGACCGAGGGAAGTACTGGCGGCATGTGCTGAAGGCGCTAGCCCTGCTCGACAAGCTTCTTCTCTACGGCTCCGAGAGCGTGGTGCTGTGGTGCCGAGAGAACCTGTACATTGTGAAGACGCTGCGCGAGTTCCACCACGTCGACGACTCGGGCAGAGACGTTGGTGGCCCGATCCGTGCTCGGGCACGGCATCTCACCGACCTCATTTCGAACCAGGAGCGATTAGAGGAGGAGCGCGACGGCAGGGCGAGACGGGGACGGCGTCCTCGGAGGTACCGTCGGGACTCGGGAAGTCCCGAGTCTCCGCCCAGACTGCCGAACCGGCCCGACAATGATGATGAGGAATTACGGCGCGCACTTGAGCTGAGCAAAGAGACCGCTGCTCAAGAGGAGGAGCGCCGCCGCATGGCCGGCCGGTCCGCCAGCCAGGACGACATGGACCGTGCGTTGGCTCTCGCCCAGCAGAATGAGGCGGCGCTCGCGGCCGGCGGGGCTAGTTATGATCCGTTTGCTGCCCAAGCAATGGCGCAGCAGCAGGCGCTTGCCCAGCAGCAAGCGATGGCGCAGCAGGCCCTAGCGGAACAGCAGGCCAACGCCAACGCTGCAGCGCTCGCCCAGGCCCAGCAGGAGTATTTGGCGGCTCAGCAGCAGGCCCAATTGGAGCAGCAGCGGCTGTACGAGATGCAACAAGCCCAGCAGGCCCAGCAGCAGGCCCAGTACCAGTATGAGCAGCAGCTGGCAGCTCAGCAGCAGAGTGCGCAGCCCCAGCAGCCTCTACAGCCGTTAAAGACGGGCTCCAACAACCCGTTTGCAGCATTCAACCAGCAGCGCGAGGCTGAGCAGGCTGCGTCTCCGCAGCCCAGCCTGGGACGCCGCCAGAGCCTACATCGGCAGTCGACGTTTGACCGCGCCCATATGGACAAGCTCGACCAAATTCTTAGCTTAGAAGCGCCAATGGACACGTTCGGTAACACTGGCGTGGCCAAGATGCCAGCCCACCACAAGACAGGAGAGTTTGTCGACTCGAGCGGGCGCGGTCTCACAGCGATGCTCACTCAGCGCAAGACGGGCACTGGCAACAATAATCCGTTTGCTGGGCAGGGCCAGCAATACACGGGAATCGCATCCACCCAGATGCTTCCGGAGCACACTGGCTACGGGTTTGGTAACGCGAACGGGAACCGCAGCAGCACGAATCTGATAGATCTCTAGATTTCTATTCGAGTTCTCACACTGCGGCCTAAATCACTTTTGTCAAACTCTAGGCAGTGCCTTAGTGCTTATTTGCACACTACGCAGCAGAGTGGGCTTAGCCTTGTAACGATCGTATGTATTTAAAGACTTTCACATTCTTAAGTACTTCATTACTTCGAAACAAACATAGTCTACATACACACGTATATACCGATCAAGTTCAAAATTGCGTTGTCTTTTTGGTCATGTTAGCCTAAACCGCTTTCTTCGGTTCTTCTCGGCTATTTTTCGCGACTTCCAACAGCTGTGAGCATGCTCATTAGGGATAAGTCGGTCTCTGCCCGAGGTATCAAATTAGTGTCGTTAGAGGGGGTCGTATGCAAAGAGAAGGTGGAATGCATACGTCAGAAAAGACAGAACATCTTGTGCGTCAAGGGCTGCACAAGTGTTGAAGAAAGCGCGTGAGTACGCCAATAAATAGAAGGTAGGTCGCTGGCCCGGAAAGAAGTTTACCGATTTTCAATCTAGTGGCCGCGTCCTTGCGTCACCCATCGCTTTCGCGCGGGGGTAACAAGTGATGCTCCGAGTCTTCCATAAAGGTGGGTCGCGTTGGCATGCCAGGAACCGGCTCGCCGCTATCAAATGCCAGCAAAGACAGGAGCGAAGAACCGCGATGCCGTAGCCGGTCCCGAAGTCGCTGGCCAGTATTGTGAGAAACACTGGACGACTCGCGACTAGTGCGGCTTGCCCATGAGTCTTGTGTTGCTGTGGGATGGATGCGCACGCTATCCGTTGACGACGAATATGAAGACTGTGATGACGCAACCGCTACTGATGGAACCAAACTGATGAACCCTCCATCATCGTCTTCGTCGTCGTTGGTGCGTTGGCTGCCATGAGAAGTCCCGTTACCGTTACGCATAATCCCCACGTCCTGGAACCGGTTCAAGATATTAGTGAACGCCTCCATGAGTTCGAGAAGCGTGTTTTGGCTTAAGTTCTTACCTGAGTATCTGAGCTCTTCGTAGAGAAGCAGAAACCGATCAACATAGGTCTTAGCGTCTGGCATGAGAAGTTGCCCGTGCAGCGCCATCTCAAGATACTCTCTCAAACTGGCACCAGGGGGGCGCATGAACTCGGGAATGAGGAGTGTGCAGTAGTCTTCAATAAATATCGGAAGCATATCAGCGATTTCCCAGAACGGGCTCCCAATGTCCAGAACGCCAGAGAGACCGGCGCCCCCTACCTGAGGATTTTGCAGGCCCGGATGCCGCACTTCAGCGAAATCTCGCTGGTTCAGGAAAAGCTCACGGCACCGCTTCTGTGCGTCCTCGATGCGGCCCTTCAACTTTTTGCCGATATCACGACGTCCCAATTGATGGGATCGAGGCAGCGCTGTGAGCCACCGGTTTACTGTGACTCGTCGGATTAGGTGCAAAAGCACCGCCCAGATGACAATAAGAGACATGGCCACAATCACGATGATGGAGTTCCAGAACTGGCCACTACTAAAGCTTTGGGGCAAGATATCAATTGCTGTGCATGCTAGCAGCAGCACCATTATGATGGCCAAGAACGTGCGACTGACATTGTACAGCACTTCCCGCGGCTCTCTCTGCGCCAGTTTTCGCCACCGAGAGTTCACGAAATGCCACCCTGGTTGTACAGAGCGATGAAACCCCCTTCGTGTCTTGGCGACAGTGGCTGTTAAGCCCGGCTGCCGCATGCGTTGGCGGGGGAACTGGCTTCGCTCCTGCACCGAACTCGAATGTCGGCTAAAGTGGTCCTGCTGACAAACCGCCGAAAACAAGGCTGATGCCGCCCGCGCTGTGGGTGGTGGTGACCTTTTTGCCGGGCACTGACTGTAGGAGGCTTCTTCCGCTCTCCAAAGTCTGATCTACTCAAACTACGCCCTGAAATATCTTGGTCACCATATATCCGACGCGACCATCAAATAGGACACCATGTGGGGTGTGCAGCATTACAATTGGTCAAGTGCAAGAGCAAATTTATAGACTACGGGCCTTCATGTTTGGTTTGAATCACTCGCAGTTGTACTTAGTTACTCGCAGTTGTACTTAGTTACATCCCCAGTATACTCCCATTGTTTACTAGCGCATCTTTTTTGTCATGATCTATGTATATACTGAGTGACGCGTCGCTGAGTAACCAAATATAGCAGCAGGCTTCCGGCGCGCGCGTGTGTGTACATGGACCTCGAGGGTCGGCCGTCTTTGGACTGGGATCACCCACTTGACAGCGTGCCAGTGTCGCGGCTTGCAACAGATGTTAATGAGCTTATCATTGTGTCCGTGGAGTCTGTCGTGCACTCAAATGAGCGCATTCCCTCGTCCACCCTACAGCCCATACTCAAACGCATACGCGCCGAGTTCTTCTCGGCCGGTACAATTTACGCACTACTAGCCAGCCGTCTGCATTTTCAGCAAGAAATGCGCTCCGACGCTGCTGGTGCTAAGCTGTGGCGAACGCGCTGGCAATGCTGCGAGGAGCTGGCCCTTCGCCTTATTCCCTACTACCTGCCACACGAGTTCGCCCAGGATCTGGTGTTCGAGTTCTATCCCTTGGCTGATGGAACGCCTGTAGATTTGGTGCCAACATGGTTGCGGGTGAGTGCTCTGGAGCTGGCCATTAAGAGCGAGGCAAAGCGGCTGCTTGCGCACCCGGTATGTGTGAATGTTGTTAGCGATCTATGGGACGGTCATCTTGTGCTCGACCCCATGGTTCATAAAGTGCATCGTGGCGATGTTCTGCAGACACCAGCCGATCTAGAGCGCTTAATGAATGCACGTCGGGGAATTGTGGTGCGGTACGACTTTGAAGAGACCACCATCTTCAAGCCGTCCAGACTACGTGTGCCCAAGTATCGAGAATGGCTCAAGCTGTTGAATCTCGGTATAATTATTTGTTTATACGTGCTCACAATGGGCCCATCCTCGTCTGGAGTCATCGAGGGCCTGTTCCAGTTGTGGATTGTGGCCTTCATGATCGACGAGCTCAACGTCCTGCGCACAGTCGGCTCGCATCTTTACTTCTTATCTTTGTGGAGCATGTGCGACATCGTGACTATCATACTTTGTGCCATTTATCTGACGCTAAGTGTCACAGCATATATCGTAGCTGGAAAAGAGCCTGCAGCCGCAAATCTGTGGAACGACAAAAGCTATGACGTTTTGGCAGTCTGCGGTGTTACCCTCATTCCGCGCATGTTCTCCGTTCTTGAGGCCAGCGTCGGGTTTAGCCGCACGGTAATCAGCGTGCGTAAAATGATAACCGAGCTCATATGGTGCTGGATAGCCATCACCATGTTCTCAGTGGGCTTTTGGGCTGCACTGGCTCACTTTGGCAAGGGTATTTTCAGTCGCTCTCAGGTGTTCTATGACCTGCTGCAGGTTCTCTTTGGTTTTACGCCAGCCGTTTGGACAAGCTGGCAGAAGTACCCAACACCTGGTGCCCTCATACTCTTTTTGTATCTTTTCATTGCTCAGTTTGTCGTGACCACCATGGTCACAGCGGCGCTCAGTGCCAAAGTAATTGGATCCAAAGACTCGAGCTTAGAAGAATATCATTTCCTGAACGCTGTGCGCACAGAGGTCCGTATCAAGAGTGAGCGACGCGTGCTTTACTTCTACTCCGAGCCTTGGGTGATCTTATGCGTCTTCCCGCTCCCTCTGCTCCGCTCCGTTCTTCCAACAGCATGGTATCTGAAGACAAACCGTTTCTTGCTTAAGCTCACACATTGGCACATTTTCCTTGCAATTTACGCATATGAGCGTTTGTCCAGCGCCATCACTGCGCATCACTCGAAAGTTGTTGAGGAGCAGCACCAGCGCGTTAAGAAGCATGTGCAGCGACGCATGCGCAAGTTTCCACGCCAGCGCACTCGACCTTGGCTCACTGGCACTGGCATGCCGTCAACACAAGGTAGCAGCAGTGGTCTTCAGCAGCAACACCAGTCACAACAGCAGCAACAGCAGCAGCAACAGCAACAGCAACAGCAGCAACAACAGATGGAACGGCCACTACCTGAGCGCCTTGCGTCGATCTCACTTCCAGGCACTGCGGAAATTAACAATGGGAGCCTGAGAGAGACAAAGTTTGAGCTAGTTGAAGAGCTGCTGAACTCACCTAGCTTGAATGCTAGCTCGGTTGCTGGTACATCGGGCAGAGTACCAAGTTCAGGCGCATGGAGCGGCCAGATCTCTCACCGTGCTCCGTCGCACCGCTGGTCGTTCGACTCCGAGCGGGAAACAGCAAGCAGCTTCAATGAACCTTTAGAAGATATGTCTGATTTACATGAATGGATACGAGAGCTGCATCAGTCGAATTCACGCATAGAAGAGATGTTGGAACGACTACTTATGCAGAAATGAAAGCTACGGGCTGAGATGAGAAGAGCGGTGCACATTTATATACAGAAACCGAAAAAAAATGCCTTGAGAGGTTTCTAAGGTGGCAAGTGCACACTTTCACCCACCTATACACAACTCACAAACCGACCGACATTCTCTCTACCCCTCTATCACACTCACAGTGACCTCACAGTAACGAATAACGATATTCAACTGGTAATAATAATATATTTATAGCATTCCCAAGCCTCAAAGAGCCGTTTATAAACCCTTTGTAATTGAATCGCGTGAATATGCCCAGCTTCCTGGGACCCTTTTTCTCGTCTCTTCCTCTTCTTATTCCGCTGAAACCCTTTGAGCCGCCGACGCAGATCGCACAGCTTATTTGTGATCACGTGCTTTCTGGCTGTAATTGTTTATGAGCGGTGTGGACCAAACAGACGGCTGGGTGTCCATGCTACCTTTATGGATTGACACCGACGCGTGTCACGACGATGCGGTAGCTTTGCTCATGGCGAGCGCGTTACCGTATTTTGACCTCGTAGGAATTTCAGCCACATACGGTCGCGTCTCCCTTGACTACGCGACAAGAAACGCGATGTCGCTCATAACCGCCTTCCAAGGAGGTTCAATACCTGTTTTTCCCGGTAACGCCAAGCCGTCAGTAGGTAAGCTGCCGTCATATCTCGATGGCTCCGGTCTCGACGGCACCGGGCTGCTGTCTGTACCGCAGGGCCCTAAGCAGGGCGACCACACCGCAGTGCCCACCCTTGCCGAAACGCTGCGACGCGCTCCACCCCAGCAGCTCTGTATCGTCTGTCTCGGGCCGTTGACAAATATTGCTCAGCTGGCAACAGAACACCCCGAGTTGGTGCCGCAGATAGACGCCATTAGCATCAGCGCTGGCATAGACAACTTCAATCTCGCGGCCGACCCACATGCGGCCGACATTGTGCTGAACTTGGCAGACGTGATAGCCCCGCATGTTCCGCCCGGGTCGCCTGTCCCTCAGGTTCTATTGAGCGAGCCGCAGCCTGCGGCCAGCATCTCGCAATCATTGCTCGAGCAGGTAAAGCATGGTCAGAACCTTGACAAGTACACCGTGTTTCGTCAGATGATGTTCGAGCTCCTTTCCCATTATGTGGACCATATTTCGCCACTGGTGTGTGATCCTTTAGCCGTGCTCGCACTGCTGCCACAGAGGTTGGGCGTGGACCCGGGCGTGCAGTTCAGCGACGACGGAAGCATGAAACTGCTCGATGCTGCTTCCATGTGGCGTCTTGTTCTTGAAAGCATTGAGGAGCTTGAAGCCGGGGAAATGTAGCAAACGTGTGATGCCTTTCCATTCTGGGCGCTCCTCCTGTATCCAATAGAAATGGAAAAATATCAGGACGCAACTTGGTGCAAGCAGCAGTAGCAGCAGTAGCAGCAGCAGCAGCAGCAGCGAACAAAAAGCTAGGTCGCTAATATACCTTACTATAGCATGAATAAATAAGCATATCTCCCTTGTGGGGAGGAAAAACGCATACATAAAAATAGAGCCTAGCTCAAATAACTTAACGTTGCATCCAGTCTCAGCACGGCATCACTCAATAAGGACGTCATAGTCCCAGCTATTGTTACCACTGCTTTCTGGCGGTATCTGACGTATCACAGTTTCCTGGGGGGGTGTAGCAAGCGACGCAGATTCCGGCACGCCCTTCACAAGCCCCACATCGGATAGAGCAATACGCAATTCTGCCGCGGCAACAGCACCATTCCACCCGGCCCGCTGCTGCTTTGGTGACTGGTTGAGCCACGGCTGGGTGGACCTCGAACCCTGTATGCGACCCTCTACTGCAGCAGAGACCTCACCCGGTGGAACCTTAAGCAGTGCGCCCAGAACAGCAAGAAAATAGCGTGACGGGCTCTCTTTTGCAATTTCGCGGAACTTGGCGGCACTTTCTATACGCGGCCGTTCAATGGGTACGACTTCTGGCACAAACACAGGTGCAGGTGACCTACTCGCCACTGATGGAGGACGGACCTGGCTCTGGACTGGAACCTGTTGTGTCTGTATCTGCGGCTGATAATGTTGCGCCTGCTGCTGTTGGTGTTGCTGCTGACGTTGTTGTTGTTGCAGCATCATTGCCGTCGGAGACTCATCGCGCATGCGTTTGTTACCATTCATTGAAACTAAGGACGCTTGTCTCATTTCGTCAAATTTCTGCTGCTGCTGCTGCTGCACATGCTGGGGTGTCTGTGCAGACATGGGACGCGCTGGCATGGGCGACGGCTGCGCTGGTGGCTGATTTTGAGCCATTGAACTAGGAGGTCTTCCATGGCGCATAGGTGGTGGTGCTTGCAGTGGCTGCGGTTGCTGAGCATTCATCACTGGATGGGGAGGCATTGGCTGCATGTTAGAAGCGGCCATTCTAGGACTTATGTTCGCTGCAAAGTTCTGGTTCACGCCATTTGTTGGCAACGGCATATTCTGCATGCCCATCACCCCAGCTGCGCCAGTGGCACCACTACGCTGGGGAGACTGTCGCGGGACCCCATTAACGGCTTGACCTGCTGCTCCCATAGGAACGCCCTGGTTGGGTAGCATGTTCATCGCATCTGCTGGTGTTGCAGTGCCTGGAACAGCCGGGTTACCGGCGCTCACTTGCCCGCTACGCTGAATATCTGCGGCGAACTTGCTCCGCTCAGCCACGAAGGAAAAGAACTGGCGTAAGTCGTTTTTCAACGACTCAAGTGTAGCGGGAGAAATGAGGAATGTGCCTGTTCGCGCTGCATTCAGGATAATAGTCATAATCGACGCGAACCGTTTCAAGCGCGTAGTACCAGCACGATTGCGATTTGAGTAAAGATAATAATATGGCACGATACTTTCAACCTTTTGGATCATGCGAGACACAAGGTGGTGAGAGAAAAGGCCTTGCATGGATAAGACCTCCTCGTCAGAAAGAACTGGAGCTTTTGCCTTGAGCTCGACTTCCATCTGCGGCATCTTCGCACGTAACTCATCTGAGATACGTTTCAGCTCGCGCTTATCATTCTCATCCATGAGGCCATTGTTTAAGGCTGCTTGAATCTCGCCCGTTGTCATATCACGGGCATAGCGGCCACCGATCATAGCCAACGCCTGAGCCGGTGGAGTCATGACGTGTGGCTGCACCGGACTCGATGTGAACCGCATAGAGCCTGGTATCGACGCATTTGAAGGCATTGGGGTGTTAGGCATCCCCATGCCATTGTTGTTGCCCATAACCCCCTGCATATTTTGCGCCGGCATGTTCTGCGCCGGCATGTTCTGCGCCGGCATGTTCTGCGCCGGCATACCCTGTCCCGGCATACTACCATTAGCGGCCATGTTCACGCCTTGCTGGTTCATCCCCATGGGCATGGCATTGCCCATAGTCGGCGTGCCGCGCATATTCACACCATTGATGCCTGCAGCAGCTCGCTTGTTCTGCTCCTGGTGCTGCTGCTGGATCATGAGCTGCTGACGGTAGCGAGCCTGGGCGCGCTGCTGTTGTGCTTGGCTTGTTGCCTTTGATTGAGCTTGTTGTTGAGCCAGCTGCTGCGCCTGTGCTGCCGCCTGCGCCTGCGCCTGAGCCTGCGCCTGGGCTTGAGCTTGTTGTTGGGCCTGTGCCTGCGCCTGAGCCTGAGCCTGGGCTTGAGCCTGCACCTGCGCCTGAGCATGAGCTTTTGCCTGCGCCTGAGCTTTGGCTTGCGCTTGCTTGACCTGTTGCGCCTGTTGAGCCTGGGCCTGCTGCACTTGCTGCGCCTGCTGGGACTGCTGAGCTTGTTGCATCTGCTGCGCCTGATGCGACTGCTCAGCGCGGTGCCGAGCCATATCGCGGTGGTAGCGCCAGAATTTGTCCCGGATTTGGTCGTAAACCGACTTGTTAATTCTTCCGTGCTTGACGAGTTGTGCGAGAGTCTCCCAGTTAATACCGTCTGGCAACAAGCCCCGATACTGAGCGACGATGTGTTGGGGCAGCGGAGTCTTTACTCCTTGCGGCATGGCTGCCCGAGCCAACTGTATGCGCTCTTCTCGGGTCATCTCAGGCGCTACTTGCGGCGTGCCTGATTGTGGGAGCCGAGCAGCATTGGCGCCAGCAGCACTTGGGGGCCTGCCAGCACCGGTCATGCCCGGGGTTTGGCCAACAGGCATTGTGGATTCGTTCATTTGTGGTATGCGGCCGTAGTTCGAGGGCTGGCCAGCCTGGTTCACCATCTGTCCGGTGGCGCCGCCACCACCGCCCATCGGCATGCCACCACCGCCCATCGGCATGGCCCCACCGCCCATCTGGCCGTTCATTGGGTGCTCCCATGGGGACTTCATGGGTGGGCCCTGCTGAGCTGCGTTGTTGGACGGGCTGTGAACCCGCTGAGCAGCAACATGCGGCGGCTGTGGTGCTGGTGAGCCGGCGTTGAGCTGCTGCTGCGGCGGCGGCGCGCGCGCCTGGCCGTGCTGCAGGTTACCGACGGATCCCGCCCCACCTGCCTGCATCTGCTCAGTCCGAGCGCTCTCGACGACTAGATTCACCTTGCGACGAAGCGCGGCGGAGTATTCTTCTTTGGAGCGCGACCTCAGGTACGCTTGCTGCTCGGAGGAGCGCGCCATGGCAACAAGTCGCTCCGCGCCAAAGTCTGGCCGCACACGCAGCATCAAGTGAACCATGTTGTGCAGCATCCGTCGCCTAAAGTCCTGCGAGACCTCCTGCTGCCATGGCTGGTTGTTAGCGTCTGGCGGAACCTGCTGCGACTGGAGAGAAAAGTCCATCTTGGCAGTGCTCGCAAACAGCGCCTAGAGGAGCGAGAAGTTTGGCCAAAATTCAAAGGCAAGTGTTCCCGTACGTCCACAATGCTGTGCAGTGCAAACCCAGTCCAAACAACCTCGGGAAACTTAGCGTTCAGCGAATCTTTTCTTGCCGCTTTTGAGGGGACTCGCCTTGACAGCTAGCAAGCACGTATCGGAACCCTTCCCGCATGCATAGTCGACCACATACCCTGTGCACGTGATAGCGCCTTAGAGTGAGTCGGTAAGGGGAATACCCATCGGTAAAGCCGGGCTGAGGGTGGCGCTGATGCTTGGCACTCGAGGTCGATGAACATATGGCATATTGGTTGAAAGGTGGTATATGAATTATTGAAGAAATGGGCAATTCGGTATCGCCCCGGAGCTAGAGCGTTGGGATTGAAAGGTGTTTCAGGGCACTCACATCAGCATTTCCTTGCCCTTAGAAACCTTGGTAAACTTCACTGGACGCGCGCTCCCCCATGTTCCTGGCCGCAAAAATTGCGGTCACCAGTCCACTATAGGTCCAGGTGCATCGTGCCGATCAGCTCGTGGCCTAGCATCCTGTCGAGCACGCTACACTCTTTCGCCAAGCTCAGCAGCTTTTTTCCCCTCGGTGAGGGTGACATACAGACCTGGCCCAGATAGCACTATCCCATGTGACAGCCATTGATAAGAAGGACGAGCCGAAGTTGTGGATAGTTTAACCGGTGTTATTTTCAATTGCTCTACTTTTCCATATCGTGTTCTCAGCACCGTAGTTATATTCTGCATCAGCGTCTGCTTCACCTATGGGTCATTAGACGCGCGTCCAGTGTTTAACCAGGGGCCCCAACATGGAAGGCCGCTCCGGGCTGCATCCCGTGCCTTGAATTACTGCGCCCTTGCCCTATGATTTGCATTAAACATTTTAGGGCTCATCGGCGTGAGTAGGAAAGAAGAAGCGCGGGTTCAGTGGGGACTCCGTTCGTAGACCATGGCGGCTACCTGGGTCCGCGGCCGGCGCTGTGGTATTAACAACTGCTCCTCACATTTCTACCAGGTCAGTGGGGGGCACCGCGTGTGCCAAAACGGCCACATCCAAGACGGATTTGAAGCCGCTGCAGACGATGACGAGTTCGCCGCTATAGGCCGCCGCATTAATCTGCCTCGCCAGGCGCCTCCAGCGCCCGAAAAGACTGTTGCTTCGAGGATTGTGCACGGGCGTGAGGCCTTCGACTTGGCCCTGGGGCTAATGCAGGACGTCCTGAGAGCACAAGTAAAGTGGCTGCGCCAGAAAATGGCCCTCAACATCAAGTTCGAAGAGCATGTCCATAGACTTTGGGGTGGCTATCTCATGCTGCTTTTGAAGCCCGGGTCCAAGGTGACGTCCATCCCGCTAACTCTGCGCGATCTCGTAGTGCTCTGCTATTTAGGTCTGCGTATTGTGCAAGCTCCAGTGCTGTTGATCGATATATTACGGTGGATTGCGCTGGCTGATTTCCCTTACATGTACAGCCACCGATGGCTTGACCACGACCGGTTCGATAGAGTTCCCTTAGAGATGCGCCGTGTGTTTACAGGCTTGACTAGTCCAACAAAGCTGTCGCTGCACCACAGAGTCTTAGTTTTGCGTCCACATCTGGAACGGGTGCTTTCAATCAGGATACCTCCTGTCGACAAGCACTATTCGCTACTCAGGCTTTGCAGGGAGCTTATGCTTCCTCCAGAAATGTATGTTGGAGCCAAGTCTTTGTTGATCTTTGATGCAAAGTTGCCAAAACGAAAAGTATGGATAAGCGAGGAGCTGCCCCATTTATGTGCATTGGTAGTAGCTACTAAAATGGCCTACGGCCTGGATGGGCAGAAGCGCGTGTTGCCTACTACCCGTAAAGGCGAACAAATTGACTGGGAGGTATGGCGCGACGTGGTTCGGAAGACGTGGATTCTGCAGCCGGATCCCACTGTTGCTGATGAGCGCCTAGCCATACACTGGGACAATGGAGATATCGACAAATATCTGGCATGGCAGCGGCAGACTATCTTACCACCCGACAATGCTAATGACCGTCTGCTAAGCATGTTCACTCTGGGTGACGAAGTTTCGAAATACGAAACCGTCGATGAGGATACGTTGACGGAGCTGTGTCATGTTGTGCATTCAACGAGCGCGCCTTATGAAGAAGTTTCCGATGAGCCCGGCTCCACAAATGGTCCAGGAACCCAGTACCAGATCTACTCGAGCCGGAAAGAATTTCAAAGCCCGCTGCCGGACATTACTTGCGCCTTATTTGACGCAATTGGGGCGATTTGGAATATAAGTGAGAACGATGTACGCCACATTGTGCGAGGCTTTGAGATATGGGTGCGCAAAAGGTATGGCAAACTCGCCTTTTTTGATGTCCCTCAGCATAGAGCCAGTCATGACAGCATTGAGCAGACCGCTCAGTGAGAACCAGTGTGGCATCAGCTGCAACTGTTCTGATTATTTATTAACATCGGTCATAATGAAATGAATAATGCCCTTTTTTTATTTTTTTTTACCTGATGCCAGCTTTTAAACGGCCATTTGCATTTCTATCCTCTTTTGTGGTTTGTAGCCTTCTAGTAGAAAGTCGTCATAGGTGAACTCGTCAATGCTCTTTACGTTCCGCGCAAAGCGCAATGTTGGGAACGCCGAAGGCTCGCGCTTGATCTGTTCCTTCAGGGGCCCAACGTGATTGGCGTAGACATGGGCGTCACCAATAACGTGAATGAACTCGCCTGGCTCCAGGTCGCATACATGGGCAATCATTTTTGTGAGCAGCGCATAAGACGCGATGTTGAATGGTATTCCAAGTCCCATATCGCCGCTGCGCTGATACATTTGGCAGCTAAGCCTTTTGGGACCGTCTGGGCCTTTGGGCATCGACACGAAAAACTGGCTGAGGATGTGGCAAGGAGGCAGAGCCATCTCACGCT
Source organism: Entelexis stigmatis (assembly GCA_030563545.1). NCBI lineage: Eukaryota > Fungi > Ascomycota > Dipodascomycetes > Dipodascales > Trichomonascaceae > Entelexis > Entelexis stigmatis. The sequence continues at coordinate 271,854 of JAJMJC010000008.1, forward strand.
CAGCTGCTGGGTTCCATGCGGACAGGATGATGCGGCGCGAAAACGGGTCCTTTCTGATGGTGTCAATCACTTCTTGGAGCTGGTCCACCCCTTTCCCGGTATAGTTGGCGTCACACCCTTCGTACGGCGCACCAAAATGCCGCCATTGGAATCCATATACGGGGCCAAGATCACCTTCACGGTTTTTGGTGAGGCCTCGCTTGTCCAAGAACTCGCGACTCCCGTTGCCATCCCAGATATGAATGTCCTGAGCAGCCAGCTTTTTGGCGTCGGTTGCCCCACTCACGAACCACAGCAGCTCCTGGGCAACGCCTCTAAAAAACGTTCTTTTTGTTGTCAACAGAGGAAAGCGGTCGTCAGCAAGGCTGAACCGGAGCTGTGGCGGCGCGAATAGAGCGTAGGTCCCGGTTCCGGTGCGATCAGCACGGTGCTCGCCCTCGGCTAGGATTCGAGCACAAAGATCAAGGTAAGCTTGCTCTTCAGGGTTGCCCATTTCCAGCAAGCGAGATACTCAGTTCGGCGGCGATGGCGAGATTCGGGAAGGGCGAGGTTCTCCATCCGGCGGCGGCGCGCGACGCGTCCACGAGTCACGGGGCCTAAATAGAATGACAAAGAGTCACTGCGGCGTCGTGGACCCCCCTTACCCGGCGCGTCAGTTTTCAGTGCGAGCCGGGGAACTCATTTTGGTTTAAACAATAACGACAGAATCTTTTTTCGGAAGTTCGTGGATTTGGGAGCATGTGGAGCAAATTGCCTGTAGATCGTCTCGAGCTCAGTCTCCCTACTGTTCTGCGCTGCGGGCAGTCTTTCCGATGGCGTTGCAATGCGGACGTATGGAGCATTTGCATGCAGAATCGCGTCCTGTTCTTGAAACAGTCGGATATGCATCTGATGTACCGGTCTGAAGGACCTGGAACAGACGTCAGCGACCGCGATCTTGTATGGGATTATTTTAATTTGGACATTGACGTGAAGGGTCTGTACGCAGACTGGGTAGCGCGCGATCCGCGCTTCAAGAGCACATACCACGAGGGCGTACGAATACTACGTCAAGACCCGTGGGAAACGCTCTGTGCGTTTATCTGCAGCTCGAATAACAACATCAAGCGCATTTCCAAGATGGTGGAGTCCTTGTGCACGGAGTACGGACCCTTCGTGGCTGAGATCGAGGGTGTGTCTTACCATGATTTCCCCCCTCCACAAGTACTGGCAGCTGATCCAGAGAAGGTGGAGGCGCGACTCAGAGAGCTGGGCTTCGGTTATCGGGCAAAGTATATCGCTCAAACGGCCGTCATCATGGCCGGTAAGCCTGACAACTACCTGCAGGAGCTGCGAGGCGCTGCCTCCGAAATGGCTCTGGCTGAGCTGCAACAATTTGCCGGTGTCGGCCCTAAGGTGGCTGATTGTGTTGCCCTGATGAGTCTCGACAAACATGACGTTGTGCCCGTGGACACACACATGTACCAGATTGCGGCGCGGGACTATAAGCTGAAGGTAGCTGCCGGGCCAAAAGGATATGCGGCAGTGCAAGACAAATTCAAAGAGATATGGGGCGAATATGCAGGCTGGGCGCATTCTGTACTGTTTGCTGGTGACTTGCGTGACCTAGACCAGCTAAAGCGGCCGGCGGCCAAAGTTGTGAAATCTGAGGCCAAATTGCAAAAGAGGCTCAAGGTGACGGCTGCTGAGCCCGGCGATAGAAGCGTTGAGGCCGAGATTAAGACCGAAGTCAAAACTGAAATTACTGGAATGGCGTGAAACCCATTGGCCCCCTGTTTTATCTGCATGTTCATTGCAGTCATGTTGCATTACCATAGATCCTAAAAATGTCGCTCTGAGGCCCACTGAATTAGCACATTCTCCTTGCAGTTGAATGAGCCTAAAATGGAGGGCCCATATCGTACTGCTCGCAATAAAATAGAAGGCAGACGGTAAACTCACAGCAATTGTGCTTAGTATATATTATTTAGTACTTCATCTGGCTAATATGGTAGCGTCCTGCCCGGCACCTATCTTGCAGCGAACCTCAGCTACTGTGAGCCTACCCTTTTGTTCCTCTCCCCGTTGCGGGGGGGAGAGAAGACGGTCCGCCATTTGGACCCCTACCCTATGTAATGAGTCAAAAGGAACATACATTTGGAATTTTTCAGTAGAAGCACTCCACAATGACCATGCTTCGAGCGTCTGCGGGCACGCGAACTTGCATTGGTTTGCGCAGGGCATCGAGCCTGTCGGCCTTGGCCTATAAGGCCTTGCAGCGCAACATGCAGAACCCCCCGCGGCCCACCATCAACCCCCCGCGCTGGTCGCGTGATGCTGCGATCTCGTCGATTTTGTACGAAACGCCTGTACCGCGTAAGAAGGTGCGGCCGCCGCATATCCTGCAGTGTCTGGTGCAGGATGAGCCCGGCGTTCTGGCCCGCGTGTCCAGCGCACTGGCCGGCCGTGGGTTCAACATCGACTCTCTGGTCGTGTCTCGCACCGAGGTCAAGGAGCTCAGTCGAATGACTATTGTGCTGCGGGGCGATGCCGGTGTGATCGAACAGGCCCGTCGCCAGGTCGAGGACCTTGTCCCGGTGTGGGCGGTACTGGACTACACGGGTGCCCCGCTGGTTGCGCGCGAGCTGCTCTTGGCTAAGGTCTCGCTCCTGGGCCCGGAGTACTTCGCCGACCTTGTTTCCCACCACGGAAGTGCCCACAAGGCTCGCCGCAGCGACACGCCGCTGGGATCGACCCCCGAGCAGATCGACTACCGCAACGAAAAGTACCATCCCAACAACATACCACACAGCGAGGCGCTGCGGCACAAGCACACGCACCTCGAGGCCATCACGAAGCTCGCTGAGCACTATGGTGGCAAGGTGGCGGACATCTCGGACCGTAACTGTGTGATCGAGCTGGCGGCTGAGCCGGAGGTCGTCTCCAAGTTTTTGTGGCACCTGAAGCCGTTCGGTATCATTGAAACGGCGCGCACTGGTATCTCGGTGCTCACAAAGACGGCCATGGACGGCGAGCTCGAGAACGAGGAGGTTGCTGAGGAGGTAGCAGCCGAGCTCGGCGACCTGCCCCCCGGCTAGACCAATGAAAATAGATTCAGAAGTGCACGAGTCCGATTAATTATATATGTAGAACTTTACGAGTCTCTTATGGGCTTGAGACAATTGGTTTCTTCGCTTGAAACACTCTGCGATCGAATCCTCCTAGCCCGCCGGCGGGCTCCGTTCCGACCTCACATGTATATATTACGTTCGCATCTCTGTCTCGCCCTTTACGCGGACCTTGTTGACACCGAACTCTCCCACCGGTGTATCCATTAACACGTCTACAACGGCATCGTAACGTACGAGGGCTTGGCCCGTAAGTACCATCTCCTGCGAGACACGGGCAAACGCCTGTGTGTTCGTAACACGCATGGGGATTCGATCGAAGTAGCAGGTGATTTTGTAGCCGGATTTTTTGGCAAGAGTGACTGCCTGCAGCCATTCAGAGGCCAAAATCTGGGCAAAATGCTCACCGGACTCGGCAAACAGCTGGATTGTGCCCTTTACACCCTTCACCATGACGACTGTGGCCTTGTCGATCTCCAGAAATGTCGGCAGAGTGACATCTACCAATGCGGTGCCGCTGAACTGCATGTCATCGTTCGGGCCCAAAAGACGTTGTCCTTCGAACGCAACGTGCTCGATCGTGACACTAGATATGAGCTTCTCCGAGGCTGGCTTGCCAAATACGGATACGGGGGTATCAAAGCCCGAAAGCAGGTCATTCAAGATGCGTTTCTCGCTGTTCCCACTGCCTTCGAGATAGAAGGTGCTCATTTTGCCTGCGAGATAGCCAGAAATCCACCTATCTATGGGAGACTTTGAGTTCTCGTTCTCGGGGTCACACGGCTCGGCCAATTGAGATGGAATCCGTCGGATCTGAGACGAAAACCACGCGTTTACGATGGCATCGTCTTTCCGAATCTCAAATGACGGATTGAACCCCTCACAGAGCACCTCCAGTTGTCCAGGAGTACACCCTGGTATCTTGACGATCCAGCCCAATTCTGGAATTGTTCCTCCCACAGGGAACTCGCCGAGAGTTGCATTCACTAGCGCCGTGACGTTCACGCCCCGGACCACGGAAGCGACGGTGACTTTTGAAAGATCGGCAAGGTCCTCGGTGGTTCTTTGTGGCAGTGTCATCGTTCTTACAGTCGAAAAAGGCATGCGCCATTCGAGGCCCCATTTGTTGACCACAAGAACCCCCGTAGCCCTAATGGTAATTGGCTCGTTGCGAAGTGCGCGCTGGACAAGACGCCCCACCACATCGGGGCGGCCAATGTCGAACACTCGCGACTCCAGAACTAACTCGAACTCGGCATCGGGAACCACCGTAACATTGAGTGTGCCGGGGACACTGGTCGATGCCACATGCTCCCAGTCGTTAGGATTGTCCGCAGCGGGGGCGCATATATCTATCGACCGGTCGAACCGCACGGATGCGGACTGCAGCTTCGCGGCAGCGCTGCGCAGCGCCGAGGCCAGTAGACCGTCTCCCAGCACTGAGTAGTCCAGTTTGACGTCCACGGTGGCGGATGCGGCAATCTCGCTGTTGCTGATGTGTAGGAGCTCACCGCTCAATGGGACGAGCTGCGGAACCTCGGCCGCCTTGTTGACGAACTCGGGAGACTTAAGGCCAGCAAGCGACGTCGAGGCCATAATGAACAGCGCGAATAAACTCAGCGCCAGGATGACAGTCCCCGGTCGCTTAACCAGCACGCTGTACAAAGTGGCACCCGGCTCTTCCTCCTGCAGCGCGTCCTCGAATTCACGGCGCACGCGGTCGGCCCCAGACAGGAGGGGAGTCTGCTCTGCAGACGGCCCATTGCCCTCGGGTTGCTGCTCTGCGTCCGGCATTTACGTGCTCAAGTTGACGAAGCGGGTGGGGAAGCTGACCATGTGGGTCTTTCTGATAGCCGTGGTTGGAGTTAAGCGCGCGCAGCAAAACTAGGGTTTATCCGGAAGTGGAAGGAAACCCGGCCCACCACGGCTTCGGCTCGTCGGGATATGATTCTTATGACTCGATTTGTGTGGCGTAAGTAAGTACATATATAGCAGCGGTAATTGGCGGACATTGCTTCGTCGCACGCGAGCAGCACCCCGGCGGCCCACACTTTTCCTTAGTTGAGCATAGGCATCGAGTGTCGAAGCGGCCACACCGCACTACATGGCTATGAATGACTGCCATTGAGGTAGTGTCTTAATATCTCAGGTATGTATCGATTTATTAATATACAATGGCATTAGATTGCAGTCTCAGCTCAACTTGCTCAGTGCCCAGTCATTGCTCAATACCTTTTCTCTCAACAACATACACCAATTTTGCACGCCCACTAGCGCCCAATGAAACTTCGGAGACCACTGCCCACATTTTTCTGCAATTGAAAGATAGAGATCGTTCTGGTGGTTGCTTCCTCATGGTCTGCCTACAAGAACCAGCTACTGCGCGTCGGAGGCTCATCGCAATATGGTGTCACCTGCGCCAAAAAAAAAATCCAGGGCGTGCGGCCATTTGTTTACCGAACCACAATAATGCTGTATTTGATTGGCCTCGGGCTCTCGGATGCCAAGGATATCACTGTGCGCGGACTTGAAATCGTGCGTCAATGTTCGCGCGTCTACTTGGAGGCATACACAAGCATCCTCATGGCAGCGGACGTTGGTGCCCTGGAGGAGTTCTACGGCCAAAAAGTGCACCTTGCAGACCGCGAGCTGGTAGAAACCGGGTCTGATGATATTTTGGCTGATGCCGACAAAGTAGATGTTGCATTTCTGGTCGTTGGCGACCCGTTCGGTGCTACCACGCACACAGATCTTGTGCTGCGTGCCCGTGAGAAGGGCATCCAGACGGAGGCCGTGCACAACGCTTCTGTGCTCAATGCCATCGGAACAACTGGTGTGCAGCTCTATAACTTTGGCCAGACGGTGTCAATGGTTTTCTTCACCGAGACGTGGCGGCCAGATAGCTTCTATGATAAAATCAAGGAGAATCGTCGGATCGGGCTGCACACCCTCGTGCTGCTTGACATTAAGGTGAAGGAACAGACCCTGCAGAACTTGCTCCGAGGAAACAAGATCTACGAGCCTCCCCGGTTCATGAGCATAGAGCAGGCCGCTGAGCAGCTCATTGAGGTGCAAGAGAATCGCAATGAGAAAAACTACTCTGAGACCACTCCGTGCATTGCGGTGTCCCGCCTCGGCTCGCCGCGGCAAACAATAAAGGCCGGAACGTTGCGCGAGATGGCCGAGTATGAGTCGGGTGAGCCCTTGCACTCGCTTATTATTCTTGGAAACAGGATTCATGACCTCGAGAGCGACTATTTTATGCAATGGGCCTTCAATGAGGACACTCTGAAGCGCGCTCTTGATGACGATCAGAAGTACACCTTTGACAACGAGTAGGTCCGTAGTAGCTTACCCAAAATTACATTAACTTTGTCTCTCTGGCCTAAAGAAGTAGTTGCAGCTAGCTATTGATCTGAGAATCAGTCTGCGTTTGGGCTACTCTAGCTCGGACACCCAGTCATCAAACCGTGCTTGAAGCCGCCGCGGTGCCTTGCAGTAGTCACAAGCATACACACACTGGTCGGAAGAGGTGGGAGATGCGAAATATTCTCCTAAGAATGCGTGCCTGCATCTGGTAGTAGTAGTAGCAAATCGTACAAGCGCAACTGTTGCTGGGTGCACACTCCCTGTACTTTTGTCCTTTGCAAAATCAACGACCCGGCGCGATTCAGCTGCGGAGTAGTACAGGATGCAGCGTGCAGCCTTGCGGTCGCGACCTGCGCGACCCGTTTGCTGCACATATGCCTCAATATTGTGGGGCATGTCGAAGTGGATCACGAACCTTGTATCGGGTTTGTCAATTCCAAGGCCAAAAGCAATGGTAGCGACCACAATGGAACATTTCGGGTCACCCTTTATCCATCGGTTCATCACATCCTCCTTCTGGTGTTTATCAAGTTGAGCATGGTAAGCTGCTGCACAGGGGCCCAGCTCTTTGTTCAGTGCCTCAGCGAAGTGTTCAGTTGAGGATCGCATGCGGCAGTATACGATCCCTGATCCCGCGTAAGTTGTCATCTGGTGCTCGTTTAGTTTGGCAATACGGCCCCTATACATTCTCAAAAACTTCAGCACATCCTCGAACCGGTCGTAGGCATCCTCGATATAGCGCACTTCGTAATGCAAATTGGGCCGGTGCATCGATCCCACGAATTTCATTGTATTAGATTGTTTCATGCCTAGTATTTCAATGATTTGAGCTTGCATGAGTGGCGAGGCCGTGCCAGTGAGCGCCATCAACGGGACGTCGGGGAATTCGCCGCGGACCACGGTTCCTATGTTTGCGTATTCGCGGCGAAAATCAGCTCCCCATTCTACAGCACAATGGGCTTCATCGACTACTATACGTCTCACGCGGGCGCGGTTTTGGTGCATGAACTGTCGAAACCCTGGCGTCAAGCAAAGCTCCGGACTGACATAAAGAAGAGCCAGTCGTCCCTCGCCAGCCTCCTGCTGTACATTCTGGCGCTCCTTAGCTGGCATTGTACTGTTCAAGCTATCAGCCGCTATTCCCAAAGATTTCATCTGCCGGACTTGGTCCTTCATAAGGGCAATCAGCGGTGTTATGACAATGTAGAAAGCACCACCGGTGTTTTGGAGCGACTCAATATAGGCTGGAAGCTGGAACGTGAGCGACTTACCATGTCCCGTGGGCAAAATGACAAGCACGTCTCTCTGCTCATAAACGGCCTCGATGGCTTCACGCTGGATTGGTCTGAAACTGTCTCTGTGGAATTTGGACCTCAACGCATCCTGCCAGTCGATAGGAGACATACTTCTGAACTATCTTTAACTTAGTGAGTGAATTATATGTTCCCTAGTTTTCGACATCCAAGTCCTATTAAGAGAGAACTCGAACTTCCTACAAGGAGTTGCTCTTGGAGATGCACAGCTTCGTAGAAGCTATGGCAACGCAGGAGCAGAGAAATGGCTCCGACGTCGTGGCAGATCCCCGTGCGTTTTTGATCTGAAGAAGAAAAGAAAAGTATGGTACTGAGCCATCACTATATACTGCGCTGGGTGTCACGTGTACACTTGGCAGCCGGCCTGGTCACCCTAGCCCTCGGTGGATCTTTCGCGCGTGTGTGTCTCGGTGGTGAGTTCAGACTGGCCGCGTGGTGTTCATGATCCGAATTGTTAATGCCGGCCATGGGGCTCGTATGTCACTGAGCCTTGTTCGTTTTGCGTCTACGGGCTTCAAGTCAGAACGGCCGGAGGATATTCGTGCCCTCATTAAGCCCATAGGCCTTCTGTCGAAGCCACTTCCCAACGACACGGGCCTCGCATCAAAGTCGTTTGCGGAGCGCAAGGCAGACTTCCTTGATGTGAAGAAGAACCGCATCCGGCGCGAGGAACTAAAGAAGGAGTTCTCTCGGTCCTCGTTCGAATCCATTTACAATTTCCGCCATACGGGGGGAAAGATATTCACATCGCCCCAGAGCACGTTCTCCTCTAAAGACGCACTTTACATGCCCAATATTGCGGCCACGCGCATTGATGGAACGACCAATGTAGACACAAGTTTGGCGCACCAATTGGCGTCGGATTCGCCTACGTTGGTGCGCTTATTCTCTTCCTCCCTTGGCCAGGAGCAGATCAAACAGTTCACAGAGCCGCTGAATCTCGAGGAGCTCGGCGTCCGCCTGGTTGATGTTAACGTGGCGACTTCATGGTACAATCGCCTGCTTGTTAGGTGGTTTGCGAACAAGATCAGAAGAACCGAGACCCGGGGTCGTGCATTTCATCGTTACCTCGTGGCCAAGGTGAAGCTGCCGCTAGAGACCCAAAGGGCACTAGCTGCTACTAACGAGCTAGCGGGATATCTCTATGTTGTGGATAGAAGAGGCAAAATACGTTGGGCAGCATCAGGGCCTGTGTTGGGCAATGAACGTGATCGTCTCGTGTCGGCTATAAAGCAACTCAAGTCGGAGAAATGAAGAAAAGTGATGCATTACGCACTTCTGTATATAGATAGCCTGCTCTGTTTGAATGACTTTATAACAAGCACCTTCACTCTTGTGTACAAAAAATACAATTTAATCAGTCCAAAAAACAAAAACAGAAATACACAGATGGCTGTAAAAAATAAATGCTCTAGATGGGGTTCGAACCCATGATCTTCGCGTGCCTTGTATCCGGGGTTTGAACCCAGCAGGGCATACCGGCCCGCGCGAACGCGGTGCCACGATATAAGCACGAGGCCTTAACCACTAGGCGACTAGAGCAACCTTATAGCTCGCTGGAAGTCACGTGACGATTCCTCAACATACCTTCCAACTGTGCCACAGCACCGCTATTTTGGGAATAAGTGGGGTGGGAACATATATATACTTAATATTTGTGAACGATGCATATAATTCGCTATAATGAAGCACGCACATTATTAGACGCAGATAACAGAACATGTACATAATAAATAATTTAAATGTATTTTTACAACACCATATACCTTCCTCCTTGCTTCATGGACGCGCTGTCTAGTACGTCATTCAGGGCCTGAAATGCGCCAAGCACGGACTCATGCGTGTCTCCCTCAATGTATAGGTGAAGTTTCTCGTCGTCACTTGTTTCCTTTCGCGGTCGAGCGTGAAACGTACCACGGATTGTCACTGACACTCGGAATTCGCTGCTAACCCTTGTTTGTGTTACAGCAGAGGTGACCGCTATTCGAGCCTCTTTGGGCTTGTCATTAATAGGCAATCGAGCAGCAAAAGATTGCCCTTCGCGACCAATGATGGGAGTAGGAGTTACTGTCTTCGACTCGTCTCGAGACGCAGGCTCTGCCTCGGGCTCTTTACTGTCGTCTCTCTGTTCGTAAGCATCATACTCTACCGTTTTCTTAATGTCGCGTTTCTTTTCAAGATTTGCCAGCCCATGTCCGCCAAAGCCGAATCTTCTCTGCTCAAGGCCTCCAGTTGTTTGACGATATTCTTCAGCCAATTTCTGAACCTCAGCAGGAACAGCGAACAGCTTCGCCAAGTCGAAGGCTTGTCTAGCTTGTCCAGGCTCGAGGAATGTGATGCACTTTCCACTTTCTCCTGCACGACCTGTTCGTCCAGCACGATGAACGTAATCTTCTAGATGAGAGGCGGCATCATAATTGACCACAAGCTTAATTTGGCGTACATCGAGGCCTCTCGCAGCTATCGATGTGGCTACCAAAACAGGCAGTAACCCTTCGCGAAATTCTGCGATAGTGGTGGCACGATCTTGCTGGTCCATACCTCCGTGCAAAGCCTGGCATTTGAGTCCCTTGGCCATGAGCTGTAATGTGATGGCGTCAGCCTTTTCTTGTGTGTCCACGAAAACAAGAGCCAGCCCCTCTTTGTGAAGTACGTCGAGAGAATTCAGCAACATTGTCATTTTCTCCTTCCGATCACTTACTAGAAGGACCTCCTGCGCAATTTGCGGCGGTATAAGCGACTGCCGCCCTACAGTTATTCTTGATGGCCGCGTGAGGATGCGTGCCACAAGTGATTCCATGCCAGGCGACATGGTCGCACTAAATACTACTGTTTGCCTGTCGTGGCGAATCGCGCCTACGATGGTCCGCACCTGCGGACCGAACCCCAAGTCAAACATGCGGTCTGTCTCGTCAATCACCAGAAAGGTGACGCCGCGGAGCGAAAGTATGCGGCCGTGGTTAGTAGCCAACAAGTCAATCAGCCGGCCCGGAGTGGCCACCATAATATCGCAGCGACCATTTACAAGCTCCGATATTTGGCTTGAAATGTCCGTGCCTCCATAGCATCCCAAAGCATTGAGTTGCAGGCTCTTGGCTAGGGGCTCGACCTCGCGAAAGATCTGCAAACAGAGTTCGCGTGTCGGTGCGAGCACCAGTGCATACGGGCCTTTGCTCATCCTTTTGTGGTGGACTTGGTTGGCGGCAACATGGCGACATAAAGGTACAAGGAAGGCCATGGTCTTTCCGCTGCTGGTTGGCGCGACACCCAGTAAGTCTGCGCCGCTCATTATAACTGGAAGAGACTGTGCCTGAATTGGTGTGGGTTTCTCGAATCCACGCGATTCAATGGCTCTCATCAGTGGCAGCGGCAGCCCAGCAGCATGCCACTGATTAAGTGGCGGAAGGTCGATGCCATCTATTTGAATCTTGTTTTCCCGTCTGAATGCTTCAGCGCTCGCTGGAGAAGACTCAGTAGGTACAAACAGGTCCTTCAGGAAGGGCTCGGTGCTGTGGTCAGTTACCACAGTGTCAAGCTTGGCAGTTGCAGTTTTTGGTTTCTTGACGACAGCATCCAGAACCATCTCGTCCTCGGAGGAGGAGTTTTCGTCGGCTGCAATGTATGAGGGCTCGACCAAAGATGGTTGCATCTCCAAAGACTTTAAGAAGCTGTCAACAGATTCGGGCATCGTGTCCTCTGGCGCAATCTTCGTTTGAGCGGTGGGGGCAGCACCAGCGGAGACAGCTGCTTTTTGGCGTTTACTCCCTGCTTCTTGCGGCTCATCATCAAGCACACCTTCACCCAAAGTCACCCGTTTGCGCTGTTTACGCTTGCTTTTTAAGTTCGCGAAACTGAGTTTCACGGCGGACGACGCTGGCCGAGGAGGCGCCTGCGCCTCAGACGCAGAGCCTGGCGCTTCGTCTGCAGTGCGGAGGGGCTCTGGCGCCGCGGCCTGCTTCGTCTGCTTCCACTTGGCCAGCCGAAGCTTTTTAGCTTCCATTACAATTGAACGGCTACAGGCTTTAAATCTCGCTAGTCTAAACAGACACAACCCTGCCAGAGAGCAACGCTGGTGTTCCAAACCGCTCGCTGTCGCTCACCAATTTGACTCTCCTGCTGTCGCACCCCTGCTTTGGCACTCGTGCTTGCGCTCTCCAGCTTTCGCTCTCCTTCCGCTGTCCTGCTTTCTCTATCACGCCTTTGAGTCGTGCTCGGATCACCTAAGCTGGCTCATGATTGTGGGGGCGAGGTGTGGCCTCTTCCTAAAGCGTGGGGGATACAGGACACAGGCTGATTGCCAGAATGGTGCCAATTGAGGTTTCGAAAGTGCGGGCGCAGCTGCGGCTGATCATAAACCGGGTGAAGCTGCTGCAGCTGAAGAAGAGCGCGCTGGCTAAGCAGAGCCGCCGCAGCATTGCCGATCTGTTGAAGATCGGAAAGGTGGAGAACGCGCGAATCCGGATTGAGAACATTATCCAGGAGGACATCTATGTGGAGCTGCTCGAGCTGCTCGAGGTTTACTGTGATCTTGCGCTGGCGCGGTGCGCGATGATTTCGGGCGGCCAGATCCACGACGAGCGGCTCCAGGAGGCAATTAGGGTGCTGCTCTATGCGGCGCAGTACACCGACATCAAAGAGCTGCAGACTCTGAAGCCGCTGTTTGCCCACCTCATCAGCAAGGAGTTCGTGCTCGAGGCCACAGAGAGCCCCGAGGGCATTCCGCCGCGTGTCATGTCGCGGATCCACATAAAGGTTCCGAGCCCGGAACTCGTGGATCTGTACTTAGTGGAGATCGCAAAGGCCTACCATGTCGAGGTTCCCGGGGTGTACCAACCGCCGGCAGAGGAGCCTGAGGATGAGAAGGGTGGTGCCGAGTCCGGGGACCAGGGCGGTGACGGGCCATCCGACGGCAGCAAGGGTGATGCCAATGATCTCTGGTCTCGGTTCGCAGCATTGAAGAAGTAAAGCTGGGTTAACGATTATATGCAGATATAGGCGGCCGAGACGCGCGCCGGCCACAGCGGTGCCACACAATGTGGTTTCCCCCTAACCGCGAAGGCCTGATTATTTCAGCAGGTCAAAAAAGCTGGTAACTACACCACGAAGCAGCGGCGGGTTGGTGATTTTTCGTGTCCAGGAAGCAGCATGTCGGGCAACGTCCTTTTCAGCGATCTGTTCCGGATCGAGAACCTGGATCCGGGTAAGTACGACCGTGTCACGCGGATTGAGGCGCAGAGCACGACAAACGCCGACCTGCAGTTGACGCTGGATCTGAACACCGAGCTGTACCAGGTACAGCAGGGCGAGACGGTGACGGTGGCCATTGCCAGCTCCCTCGGAGAGGCGAATACGTCGCGCAGCTGGCGCCCTCCGCGGGCCGGCGAGACGTCGCTTGCGGACGACTACGAGTATGTCATGCACGGCAAGGTGTACAAGTTCACGGAGTCGGACAAGAGCGCGAAGGACCGCCTCGCCATGTACGCGTCGTTCGGCGGTCTTCTACTGAGCCTGGAAGGGAGCTACAAGGACCTAGTTTCGTTGAAGCAGGAGCAGATCTACCTGCTCATAAGGAGATAAGGAGACTGGCAGCCAGCAGCCAGCAGCCAGCCGTCTCGTGTATTCATATCGTCGTAATATGTACCTACATACGCTGTTCCGCTCAGCCGCAGCGGAGAACAAAACCAATATGAGTCCGAATTTTGCTGAGGTTAGAAGAATGCTATATCAGTAAGGATTATGCAGGGATTCAACAGAGGTAATAAATAGTACAAATAGGAGTCTTTGCGTGCGTCCATGGCCGCGGTTTAGCTGGCGAACCGCTTGCTGAGCTTAGCCACCGAGTATGCCGCGCTGCGGGCAAGGCCCGCACTAAGCAGCCCCTTTGTGCTCTGCGTGAACGAGGGCCACTTGATGGTGCGCGCTACAGCAGCGGATACGCGCGCAACCCGTTGGCTCGGCTCGCGGCTGAGAACGCTTTTCTTCAGCATGTGCCGGAAGCGAGGCGGCAGATTCGCGACCAGCTGCTCGTCGCTCACCGCGGTTTGGTTCAGCGGAAGGCCTCTGCTCAGCGGGCCGGCGCCCTTCACGCTGTCGAGGTCCGCCTCGACCGTGATGCCCACATCGGAGAACAATGGCAAGTAGAGCTCGCGGAACAGCTCGAACTGGTTCGCAACAATGTTGTGCACCTTCTTCGGGTTCTCGGCAAACGCCATGCGCACGTCGCCCATGTAGGAGACGCTAGCTATCTTCATGTAGAAGTCGAGCTCGGAGAACGTAGGCGGCAGCAACAGTAGTGCCGTGCTCATTGCGCTGCGCAGGTTCACGCGCTGGGCCTCGGCGATCTCGGGCAGATCGTGTATTATGCGCACAGGCTTGTGCATCCGCCCGGCCAGATACAGCGTGTCCCACTCAACAAGATCTCTTCGCAGCGTATCGAGCTCCACAACCCCATACTTCACCTCATGGTTGCCGAATTTCACGTACGGGTTGAAGTACACGCCCGCTCCTAGCTGGTTCTGCGTCCACGCCACGAACGAGCTGCCGAGATAGCGTATGCTTGAGTAGTGCTGGTAGTTCTGCTTGATGTTCTCAGCGTGCCACTCGCGCGCATTTTCAACGCCGAAAATCACGTCTATCTGGCGCGACCGCGCACTGCTCTGCGAGCCCTGGCTGAATACCCCGCTCCCATAGCCAAAGCAGTACCGGATGGGCGCCTTAAAGTGGGAGTGTATAGCACGCAGCGTATCTTTCGATGAGAGCATCTAGGAGCGTTGTGTATATCTCTGCGTTCTTTCCCCGGTCCCAGTCCCGGTCCCTGCAGCTAACGCCTGTCTTCTGTCCCGCTGCCCGCTGCCCCTCTTACGCCCTTAACGACATTTTTCAACGCATGATCGAAGCGACTCACGTGCTGCCCCGGCGCCCCGAGGGTTTATGCAGCGGTTCGTTAGGCAAAAGATACAGTGGTGATTGGCAGTGCGGTTAAGCAGAGACACCAAGAACCACCACAATAAAAGAATCACCACGAACTCATGCCGCGCAAGTGATCGTGTTGTAGATAGTCTTGTCACACGTGAAAATATGCTAGGGTAAGATAATACAGCTGCTCGGTTATCCTTGTTCCTGTACGGCTAAAGTAATGCTACTTTTACGTTTTCTGGGAGCCGCTGCTATCAATCTGTGATATTCGGGTTGTTTTACGGGTGGTATATTATGCTAACCAACGGCTACTTCAGATTCGCTTTTGGGGAGGCTCTGAAAGTTCTTCATCGCTCGACCAACCGGCCCGAACCGCCCGCGCGGGCCAGGGTTTCTAATCATAATCTGGATATCTGAAATTTTGCCTCTTAGTTCCCTTCCGCCGCCACCGGCGTAATTGAGAACAAGTTCTATAGACAATGACGGCAAGCATGGACAACGTGAAGCATATATGGTTGGTGCTATCAGGAAAGGGCGGCGTCGGTAAGTCATCGGCCAGTACGCAAATCGCCCTAACGCTGAAGGATCAAGGATTCAAGGTAGGACTGCTCGACATCGACCTGACCGGGCCATCTATCCCGCGAATGTTCGGGTTGGAGTCCTCTAAGGTTCATCAAAGCAGTGCGGGATGGGTCCCGGTATATACAGACTCGTCAAAATCGCTAGCAGTCATGTCATTGGGCTTTCTTCTGCCGGACAGGGGCAAAAGCGTGGTATGGAGAGGCCCTAAGAAGACTGCCATGATTCGCCAATTCGTCCAGGATGTCGTGTGGGATGATCTTGACTACCTCATCATTGACACTCCTCCAGGAACTAGCGATGAGCATATTTCCATAGCTACCGAGTTGCAACAAATGGCCACTGTGGACGGTGCTGTCTTGGTAACAACGCCGCAGGAGGTCGCAGCTGCCGATGTGCGGAAAGAGCTGAATTTCTGCCGCAAAGTTGGCTTTAAAATCCTTGGAGTGATCGAGAACATGAGCGGCTACGTCTGCCCGCACTGCCAAGAGTGTACAAATGTGTTTTCAAAAGGCGGCGGTGAAAGTCTGGCTGTCAAGTACGATGTGCCTTTTCTGGGAGGTGTCCCCCTTGATCCGGCCTTCGTTCAACTGGTAGAGAAGGGCAACATTGTGGACGAATATAAAAATACAGAGCTTGCCAAGGTCTACGCGGAGATTGTGAAGCGTATCGAAAAATGAAAACGGCTTTTTGGTACTTATTTATTCATTCAGACGCTCGTTGATGTGCTTTTCTTACGCACACGTACACATACACATATCCACCTATGGGAATGAACGATTTAGATGGTCACGGTTTGTGTTACCCAGAGTCATGCAAACCTTGCTGGTGTTCTCATACTAGTACATACATATTTAAAGCATGTTATTTCATTTTTTCAGAGAGTTCAGAAGCTATATCTTCTGAATTTTGGCACTGTGCGCCCAACACTTCCCTCTCGCACCACACCGCGCGTGGTAGGAAGCTCGCCGCTTTTGATCTTTTCCTCGAGTGCCTTGCGACTATACTCGAATCCAACCGCCAGAATCTCATCAAACTTACCGAAATCGAGTGTTGCAAAATTGTCAATAGGAGGCCGCAGGTACAAGACACTTGGCGTAACTTTTGCCTCCTCCAAAGCTTTTACACTAGAGACGTATGTCAGTCTCTGCTGTATTTCCGCCAGGTTGGGCACATTCGGCGTTGAGCTGAAAGGGTTCCATCGGTTGATCAATGCCCACAGGCCACTTAAAGTATCGCCATAGTTCAAGGGTGTCGTATCGTCGACCGCACCCACGTCCACAGCAATAACATACCGAGCTCCCATGCGTTTCATCTCCGTGACTGGTAGGTTATCAACATATCCGCCATCAAGGAGCATTTGACCACGGTCCTCGAGTGGCGGAAGCAGGCCTGCCAACGACATCGAGGCTCGGATATAGCGCCAAGCATATCCCTTTTGATGAACCTCCATTCGAGACAGAGTCAGATTGGTCGTGTTTGTGAAGTACTTGAGCCAGAAATCCTCGATACGGGCGTCTCCAAATGCCTTCCAGACTGCTCGGTTGAATGAGTGTCCAGTGGTCCATGCCGTCACCGGGTATGTCAAGTCAAGCAAGACTCTCCATAATGCAGACATACGAACACTGAATTGCTTTGCGCGGCTAAGCAGTGGCACGAAATCGTACTCTCTAGCATATAAACCCCCAATAAGCGACCCAATTGACGTTCCTCCAACCATATCTATAGGCACTCCAGCCTCTTCAAGTGCTCTCAAAACGCCGATATGGCTGATTCCGCGGGCACCACCACCACCGAGCACTAGACCCACAGCCTCGCCGGCAAGGACGCGAGCTAGTCGGCTGAAATCATTCTTATACTGCATCCCTCTTGTGTGCTTCAACTGCTGCTGTTGCTGCTGACGACGCAAAATCTTGCGCCTCTGCAAAAGACGCAGCTCATCTTGAACCCGGTTCTTGATTTCGTGCAACTTCCGTTGTACACGGTTCCGCTGAAGGTGGGCATTGGCCTGGTGATCCTCGCGCAAAAAGTCCATCTGAATGTGGTGGTGCTGCGAAATCCATGGTCGGTTCTTCAACCACTTGGCCGTAGATCCATGCGGAACATGCTGAGCGTTATGCAAAAGAATAAGATGGTTTCGAGATCTGGTTCGAGATTTGACAACCATCCGCTCCACGTCGCTGTATATTGGTTGAGCAGCGGCGTCGGCGAGCAGTAGAACGCAATCAGCTTGGTCAACACAAGTGCGCGTCCACTCAGAAGTGCTGGTGCTATCAGCCACATATAATACTATGCTGAACTGGTCCTCCAAATCAGTGAGGTAAGCCTTCAATTTGAGAACTCCCATTCGATGAAATGCTCGCTTTCCTAAATATCGCAAAATGACTGAGTTGGTGAGCACTTTCACATCGCGGCCGAGCGCTTCGAACGCCGAGCTCAATTTGACGGCAAATTCTTCTACTGGCAGGTCTTGCGTTGTAGGAAGAATGGCCAAGGTTTTGAAATCACTGTAGTTGGACTCATCGCCAACAGCTTGTCGCAGCCGCATAGCTTGGACCACCATTTTGGACATCTCGAAAGTGATTGACGGGTATTGCCGGGCCAAGCATTCAACCAGTGTTCGTGGGAATCTGGATAGCTCGGTATCTCGCACTGCCACCAAAGTGGAGGAGTACTTTTCGCCAGTCATCGTCTCTAGCTCACCGATGGTGGAACCATGGCCGAAGTCACCTACCAGTTTATGGTCTTGGAAGGCGCGCATACGCCCATTCAAGACAAAATAAATGGCCGTCGCGTTGTTTCCCTCGGTGAGAAGTCGACCGCCACTCTTGATAGTAATCCATTCGAGAGCAAAGTCGAGCTGAACGATGGGCCGCGTCAAGCTAGTGGTCAGCGTCTTCGCAGCCGTAATATACAGAAGGGGATAGGCATCAGCCAGCTGCTCGAACTGGGTCTTTGTAATGACTGCGACGCAAACATCTGTTTTAGCCGTGAGGTCGACAAATGCCGAGTATGATGACACAGTCTCCAAAAATCCGGTAACATTGCCAGCCTCAACATCATACAGACGTTTGTAGCTATCTTGCGCGGCCGGTGGATGGTGCCCTACCTCGACTACTCCGTCGAGAATGTATACCAGCCCCCGGCAACGCTCGCCATACCGACTGATTTTCTCACCCTTGCGATACCAAGTCAGCTCGAGAACCTCACTTGCAGCACTCAAAATCTCACTATAAGTATGGGTTTCAAACTCATCCGGCAGTGGGACTGGGGATTCAGAGTCGCGCATGTGCTGGTCTACCGGAAGCCCGAATGAGCCTGCGGGATGAACTTCAAGGCCGGTCACAGTAGGCGCTGGTTCGTCTTCGTCACTATCATCACCGTGCCGTGTGCTGACCTGCGAATTGAAGCCGATGATCGCAAACATCGACTCAACAATGGCATGTCTCACTGCATTATCCGCAGTGTCTATTGAAGATGGGCGTCGCCTCATTGACGCTTCAGTAAGGTCTGTGAAGCTAGAACTCAGCGAGCCACCCGGGATTGGATGGCTATGAAAGGATGTGTTTGAGATGAGGTCACTGGACATTGCCGTGAGGTCGTCAGAGCTGAATTCGCTATAGCGGTGCTTGAATTCAGGTGCCTTGTCTCTAGCTTCTAATGAAGACTTACGGGAGCTCGGCGAGGTGGGCGTTGCGAAGCCCGGGTGGATGTCAACGCTTCCACCGCGCTGGCGATTTTGGCTGCCGGCCGGAGGCAGCTGCACAATGCTTTCACTGCGCTGGTTGTTCGCGCGTGCCTTCATCCGGGAGACCGCATCGTCAACAAGCCACTTAGGCAGCATATTCTTGCGCTTGTTCATCTTGTTGAGCAGCTTTTCTGTGCCATAGAACTGCTGTGTCAAGTTCAAGTACCGCTGGCATGTTCGGAACGTCACCTGCGACCATCGGAACAAAATGACCTGCACGATGTTGGCTGTAGCCATCGGGAATCGGCGTGTGAGATGGCGGAATGCTTGGGCGGGTATAACTACAATAGTGGAGGGCTCACTGGCCACAGCAAGGACGGTGGCGTTAACCTTGTCGAAGGCCGTCATGGCCTCTCGCTGCGACTCCGCCTCGACGTCTTCGGTAAACAGGGAGAGAATGGAGCTCAACGATGAGATTGGCACCGACGCCGTCACCTCGTTGAGCAAGTCGTACTCCTCGGCGTCATCGCGCTCACTGTGGCAGTACACTTTCATGGCGCCTGTGATAACGACGGCAAAGCCGCCCAAGTCGGCGAGGCGCACCGATTCGCCCTGCTGCAGCCGGAGTGTCTGCATGCTTTTGGTGAGCTCATTGAATACCTCGGGCTCGAGAAAGCCAAAGACCTTGATCGCCTTCAGGAACTCGTCAAAGTGCGAAGTGGTGGGCTTTTCGGACACCGGACCATCATCGTCGGCGTCAATGTCGTTCAACATGTCGGCTATGTTGTGGTTGTCCTCCTCGGCAGAGTCGAGCTCTCGCGGCAGCCGTGAGTACTTGGTTGTCAGCCGGTAGCGGACAACAAAGGAAACGCCGGCGGCGACGACGAGCGCCAGCAGGATTATAGTCGACATCTTGAGGGAGAGCGTAAGCCGCGCATTCAAAACCAGCCTGGCCCCTGCAGTTACCCTATCCATCAAACCAGTTCCCTGTTTTGCTAACACTGCACCTCCAACTCAAAACGTAGCGGTTTCCAGAAAATATGGGGAAAATAAGCTAGCATGGCGAATCAGGGTAGGGGCTGTGGAGCGAACCCTATGCCGGTGATTCAGGGCGTGCGTTATCCGGCAACACATTAACTACCCCCGTATTGGCGGGCACGAGGGTCAGCCCGGTGGGGGGGCCGGCTCCGTGGGCGCGCGGTCTGGGGGCTGTGCTGCCACACCATCGTCGGCAGCAGCAGGGCTCGAGCCCGACGCTACGCGGTGGAGATGCGGGTAGTGTCGGCGATTAGTGGGCGCCAGCAGGCGGTCTTGGGCGGGAAGAAGCTCGTCAATTCGCCGCAGCGTTTGCATGGTCTCCTCGGTGCTTATCTGCGCGTCTGACAGCGCCTGTCCCAGCGCCTGGGACTCGCGGCCGATGGGCGTGTAGTCAGCCTTCAGTTGCTTTGCAATGTGCGCGGTGGTGGTCCCGATCGACTTCTCGAGCTTGCGCATGCGCTCGAGAACCTCGCCATGACCAGCCAACGCCTGCTCGGTCTGATCGTGGAGAATGTCTTTGTATATAACGGTTAGCTCGTCCACCGCGCTGTTGAATCGCGCTGCATCCGGAGCCCACCGCTGCTTTGCCATAACGACTAAGCATCTGTCGGCCTGATCGCGCTTTGA
Organism: Entelexis stigmatis; assembly: GCA_030563545.1. Classification (NCBI taxonomy): domain Eukaryota; kingdom Fungi; phylum Ascomycota; class Dipodascomycetes; order Dipodascales; family Trichomonascaceae; genus Entelexis; species Entelexis stigmatis. The sequence goes on from JAJMJC010000008.1 coordinate 292,490, forward strand.
GTCGAGGGTGGGGGGAAATACGGCCGTATCATGGGGTAGACCTAGAGAGTAAATTGCGGAGTAAAGTAAAGCGTGCTCAATAAATGAGGTCGCTACTCTGTTGAGAAAACTTAAGTCGTTATAAACTCCAACTAGCCGTTTAGAGCTAGCTATTATTTCTTCTCAAGCTCAGGTGGTCCCTGTGCATTCAGCATTGATGAGGAGAGGCCCAAGGCGGCCCCGTATAATATCCACGAGTAAAAATCCTGTACTTAATACTTTTTTCCACCATGGCCAAGCGTTCATGCTCCGTAATCGTGACTTTGACAAGCCATTGTGAGAAATAAAGGTTGATTTTGGTTCGACCGAGCCTACGTACGACGGCTTGTCAGACACCAAAGAGAAATTGACTTCCAATTAGTCTCTTTAGACCCATTTAAGCTTGTGAATGGCTTCTCGAGGCAATCGCATATCTACTGTCTAGCCGGTTCAAATGCCATCAAAAAAATGAACAATACTAAGACGGCTCGCGCCCCACTGTTGACACAGTTGTGCGCCAGCTGATACATTTTTCTCGACTCTCTCTAGCTGACGGCTCTCACAACAGTCACCCCTGGCCAAGAGCTTTCCATTTCTGAGAAAGCCAGCATCCATTTGGACACTATCTGATATATTTCGAGCGCACAGGGTTGTGGTCAGCGGCCGCGCAAACCAGCAAACTGATGATTTCGAAGGCTCTGTTGATACTTGGGAGGCTAGCAGACCCTGAGCATGTTTGGGCGAGCTCAGTAGCCACTAACCAACTGTCGAATCAAGCCAACTCTCTACACCATCGGGAATAGAAAGACCTGGATAGGGGTTTCGAGCTCATCTTCGATGATTTCTGGGCATCGCGTTAACGACACCTTGCAGACTGGCCAGCTCTGTGCGTGTTGTGTCGTGAGATACTCTGCCGAAGTCGGATTCTTGAAGCAGCGAGAAGGAAAAGCGCGGTGAGATGTATATAATAAAGCAAGGGTTGTTTGTGACCCATAAACATTTTCTCTATCTGTCCATTCACATGCGCTTCTTGCTTCCTAGAAACCAATATGCTTGATCAGAAATATATGTTCAAGGGTAAGGTTATGCAAGCTCCTTATCGCGAAAGCGTGAAAGCAGAGGATGCTTTATTCTGACACTTAACGGCTTTAGCACGAGTAGAAAATGTCAGAGTCGAGGAGAAATTTTTCGGCTGTGTAGTGACAGTTTCTACGTAGAGCTTCCCTGGGTACCGGGACTCTACGCCATAGTCGGCCCTGGCCTGTGGTCAGGTTATACGCCGACACAGCCAGTACAAGGGTCCGTTTGATACCTTTCCACTTGTGATTACTTTGGTGCAGACGCGTGGTGACAGATCGGCCGTGTGATAATGATATCAAAATTGTAGTACCGTTGTTTCGCATTGACGGCAGTTTAAATCCGTAAACCTTGTACGTGGACAGGCAGTACCATGCTGGGCACAATGTTAGCTGTAGTCACAATGTGGCCTCACAATCCGTTTGTAGGTTATAGTCCAATCGCAAACAATTCGTGCAGGTTTTAACCACACTGACGGGATTACAGGCGGTACAAAGCTGCTGAGCACTTTTAAGTGGATCATACCACACAAAGCAGTTAATGCACGTCAGCTATAAAAGCCGGATATTCCTGCCACGATTCTTGCCACGACAGGCAGCTCAATCTGACAGGTTTGGGTACAAGGATAGAGAAGTGAGAGTTTATCAATGTTGTCAATGTTGTCAATGTTATCAATGTTAGTCCTCTAAGGCCGCGAACATGCTGTTGAGGCCACGGGAGAATGGTTGAGTGCAAAATGTACGTACACACCTAGCTTCCCCTGTCTTTGCAAAAGTAAATTTGTCTCATCAGAGAGAACAGATACTGTTGAGCTGCTTTCTATTTCAGGGCGCATAGTGACATCAAAATTCCTACGTACATATAAGATCTATGGAGAAACAAAAACATGAAAAACTGCACGTTTCTGAACTAGGGAGTTGGGGTCGATGAAGTTGCCTGAGCCGATGGGAGCGCACCCGCTGGCAAGGAAGATGCCACGTTGGTAACCGACGCCTCGCTGTTCTCCTGTACGGCGGCTTTAAAAGCTGCGGCGGGACTTTGTTTCTGCTTCTCCTTCAACCGGAAGTACCAGCCCTCCGATGTTTCGTCGCTATCATTATATTTTCCCGTCGTCTCATCATACTCGAGAGGGTCGCAGGCAGCAGCGGCGCGGCTGCGACGGATCCGGTCGATCATCCAGCCGCTTGTCACTGGGACGCTATCGTGGCCCCAGTTTTCACTACGCGGGTTCAGGGCCTCGCCACGAATGATGCCGCGCATTTCGAGCACACACTTGCGACCCTTGAACCATTCCCATCCCAAGCACCGGGCGTCGGCCTCGCACGCTTTGATGCAATCATCCTTGTCGAGATGAGGCATGATTGTTCCCTTGGAGCCGCCGACCTCAATTTCAATTTCGCCAGCAAGTTCTACACCGTCGGCGTATATGACCCAGTTGTGACGCTCAGGTAACACATAAGGTAGGACGAAGTCCTGGTAGAAGTCTGTATACAGATCGCCGCGTTTGCGCTGCTCGCCAGAGCGGTGGTGGTGGCGGTAGTTCTCGCGGTCAAAGAAGATCTGGATTTCCCACGGGAAGAGATGGTGGTACGAAACAAGCCGCTGGCACCAGCCATTGGCGGGCATGCGCGTGTTTACCAGCGAGTTTCCCTGTAGCGGGTCGTATTCAGTGTCGCTTTGCGGGAGGTTGTTGTTGATGATGACCCCAGCATTCATGAGGGCGTAGGCCAGCGTGAGATCGCCGCAACACGTCTGGGCCGCGAATTCGGAAAACTTGTTGATTATCTCTATGGCGTCGTTGTTGCCGAACAGGGCCTCGACTGCGCCGCGGCTCATGATGATGCCCGAGCCGCCGTGGGCAAACGCGAGCTCGTACCCCTGCGAGGGGCTGCCGATGTACCACGGCTTGGACGGGTCCTTGTCGCGGACCAACGCAGCGTACGACTCGGACAGGATGTATGTGTCGTCGTCGACCATGACGAACCAGTCGATGTACTGGGGAGCCACCTTCCATGCGTGGGCCAGCATAGGGACATTCTTGTACTTGTCGGTGTTCCAGCCACCGGCCGCGCCATCGACACGCACCTTGCTGGCGTCCCAGCCCCAGTTCTCGTGGGTGACGTTCTGGCGGATGCGCCAGGCCGTGAGCTCGTCGTTCTGGGCCACGTTCTCGGGGACCCACTGCAGGACGTCGATCACCTCCTTGCCAGAGATGACGGCGCTGCCGTCGCTGTAGATGATGTGGTGCGGGAACCGCTTCAGCGTTGTCTCGAGGTGGATCGGCAGCCGCTCCCACATCACCTCGGCGCCGGTCTTCAGCAGGTACAGCGTGCGCGAGGCCACAGGGTCGATGATTTCGGGGTCGCTGTCCTCGATGCGGAAGTTGAACGGCTTGTTCAGGGCATCCCGCAGCTTCACGTCGGTGTTCGTGGTGTACACGAGTGCGCCCGTGGGCTCTGCGGTGCTCGCCGCGCCAGGCGGGGCCTCGGGGCCGCGGCGCAGCGCCGCGGTCTCTGGTCTAAGGAACACGACGAAGGTGGTGGCCACAACGAGTAGGGCCAGCAGCCCCACAACGGCCGGTCGCCGTAAGGGCCGAATCATTTACAGAAGTCGTAATGACGCGCGCGCACGTAGCGCAGACACCAGGAATCTCGTAATGGCTAAACCTGCTGGTGTGCGGGTTTGGGTTCCAAGCGCCGTGGCCAGAAAAGGGGAGGGGGCGACCGGTTGCAGCTAGGCAGTTCCAGGATCCTTCGCAGCCACGCTTGTCCGCTCTGGCCAGTTGCTCCTGGTGGGGTCGGCCTCTCGTGCTATTAAGCGTGAGCTGGAGGGTGGCTCGTAGCCAAGATCTAGACGTCGGAGCCTCGTTTGGGCCCTGACCCTCGGTCACGTTGCGCGCGCTTTATCTGGTAGCAGGGCTGTCTAGTGGCATATGGGGAGAATGAGCGCCTAGCCGCTGGTTGACACTCGCGGTAGTGGGCGCGTGAGTCCCTATTGGTATATAATGGTGGGCGCGAGTGGCGCGCAGCGCCGGTGTGTAATTGCCGCACCTGCAAGATGGTGTCGAGTTGTTTATACTGGCCATGTGGTGTCTACATATAGTAATATTATGAATTGAGAAATGCGCCTCGGCTCGCTCTGGGGAGCCAGTCGGCTGTGGGGGCTTGCTTCATGCTGTGGGCGGGCCTTAATGCGGCGGCTGCGTGGGCCCATGGCAGGCCCGCCCGCAGGCCCACGGTGGGCCCCTCATAGGCCGGTCCGCAGGTCCGCTGTCGTATTCGTTCAATCGTCATCTGAGTCTCGCTTCTCGTTCTCCCGCAATTCGGGCCCCTTGGCTTCTCCGGTGGTCGGTTCGGCCTAGCCATCTTGATTCGTGGCTGCTGCGTCACTTCGGGGCGCCTCTATGTCTCTCTGACCGTGCGCTCTGTGGTGCGGCGCGGCTGCCGGAGGGGGCTGCGCCGATCGTGTCATCGGCGCTGGTGCTTTGGCGTGTCTGTGGTTGCGTGTGGCCACGAGGCAGCCGCCAGCAGTCGTCACTGCGTCGGGACGGCGGCGGCGCTGGCGAGGGGCGGGGAGCTTGCCGACTTCTCGTCGCTGGCGTCGGTGACCTTGATTGCCTTGGGCGACGGCATCTTGTCGTCGTCGGCCTCGGGCGACGACGGCCGCGTGACGGGCAGTGCTGCCTGCAGCGACGACGTCGACGATGACCGCGTCGGCCCGCCGCCGGCCACCTCGACCCCGTCCGTCGGCGCGGCACCGTCGTCCTCCTCCTCGTCGCGCTGGCGCTTGCCGCGCTTGAACCGCGGCAGGCGCTCGACCCAGTTGTCGGCGCGGTCCATCGTCTCCGAGATGATGAGCGTGATGTTGCGGATGCTCACAAGCGTCTCTGTAGCTAGGGCCAGGATCGCCGACTCTGTCTCGCCGTCGCCCTCCTTGCTGGCCGTGCCGGCCTCCATCTGCGACGCCCAGCGCGACGGCAGCCGCAGGATGGTGTTGCGCACGCTGTCGCGGGCCACGGCCGGCAGTGAGTTCGTGGCCAGCGTCGAGATCATGGCCAGGCACTTCTTGATCGTCGTGATAATGTCGTGGCGGATCGCCTGCTTGCTGATCTTCGGCTTCACGCCGTCGCTCGACGCGTCTGCGTCCATCGCCGCCTGCAGGGCGCTGACGCGTGAGTTCAGGTGCTCGCTGGCCAGCCGTAGCACCGCCAGCAGCTGGCGCAGCTTCTTGCGCGCGTCCTTCGTGAGCATCATCGACGTCGCCGTGAGCAGCACGTTGCGCCACGGCCGGTTCGGCGGCACGGGCCCGGCCGGCAGCGGCGCGCTGGCACTACTGGCACTGGCACTACTGGCGCTAGCACTGCTGGCGCCGCCAACGCTCGGCGGAAACGTGTTCAGCACCGGGCGCAGGTGCTCGCTGCGCGGCGGCTGGCTGCCCGCTGCGTTCGGGTCTGCCGCCGAGTACGGCGGTGCGCTGACCGCCTCGGCCCCGGCGAGCAGCAGCGGTGTTCGCGCCTGCTCCGTGTACTGTGGCGGGGACTGCGATCGCGCCGCAGCGTCGCCTAGGCTTGCCGGCGGCGACGGCACCGCCGGCGCCGCTTGCGGAGCTGCGCAGGCGGAGGCAGGTGGTGTCGCGTCGTTCTCGGTCTTTCGTCGGGCCCGCAGTTGATTCAGTGCCTCGGCTGCGGCTAGCTCTTCCGCTTGGTTCATAGCAGCGCGCGCGTGCAGGTCCCGGGTGGAGAGGCAGGAAAGCTATTCGTGACCATAACCGCGTTAGTATATATCTTTCCGCATGTGATTCGGAGCTACCGACTTCGGCATGTGACCGGTGACGATCCTGCGTGGCTTTTTTTGATTACGCTAGTGCATATGAACGTGACAGACGCCGCTATCTATTTGCGGGGTTTCCGTACTCTTAGGGTATCTGTGCTCTCTCAGGCGCCTCTTCGTGGGTCCTGGTGCGCTTTTAGTGCGAAGGCTGCTCGGCGCGTGATCCGCACCCACACGGCCCCCATGTGGACAATAGGACCCTGGCGGCCCGTATGAGGTGTGGCTACTCGACCCGCACCCACATGCCATTTTGTGGTTAGGTTATGCCGTGTCTAGTTGCAGCCCTTCTGCACATGCCCGCGTTGGTGCCACCCATCCCTGCCTGCTGCCGCTGTGGATTGTATGTGGGTGGGGGAGGAAGTAGAAATGGGTTTTTGTGACATCCGGAAGTGAAAACTAGGTGGATCCTGGGCAGCGCAGTACGTGCAGAGGTCCAGGCGGCAGTCGCATTGTCCATACTGCTGGTCCAAGACTCGTTTATGTGGGTAACCATATATTCGGTCTAGACTGTTGCCGTTTGGTCACTACGGATATTCAGTTTTTGTTAAATTATGTTGTCTTTTGCTTGGTTTGGATACGGATTAGAATTCGACTCGACATCTCAGCTTGGGTGTGTAAGGTATTTAATACTCGTAGTATGAAATAGGCCGATTGGAGCTACGCGGTGGTCGCTACCGAAAACAACAGGAACACGACAAAACAACATACAAATAAATGGCAGGACTCACATCCGCACCACGCGACCGATATCACACCCACTAAGGTGCCAAATGATCAGATATGCCAACAGGGTTGGTGACAATCGAGAACACCCCGTCAGTAGCCCTAAAGCCGGGGAACCGGTCAAGGAACCAGTCAGTGAACCGGACCAGCCACGCGTAAACAAGTACAAGGGACACATCGGCACATGTAAACTTCTACGTAGACTCGCCAATCAGCTTGCCAACTTCATTACAGCACCCAAAGGCCGAGACAGACTGCCAACAGACAGACGGCAGAAAAAAAAAACAGGTCACCACATTACTCAACACAACAGCAGTATAAAGGGGCCGCTCTCTAGGAGGCAGTCGTGGTGAGACTTACCGAGCACCCTAGCGCAGTGGCAGACGGCTAGCACGCTAACTACACACATATACACACTTACATATTAAACGCAGATAGCACCAATATCGCAATTTGAGCAAAAACACTAGCACTAATGACCCCAGGCAGTCTTGGTCGCAAGAGAGCGCAGCTACAGCTGCGGCACCCACTGATTAGACAGGCCCCCCGACAGCGACAGGGGGGGGGGGAAGTCTGACGATCGAGGCCGCGCTGGAGCCGCACCAACGCAGTATCACGGAACATGAACGTGACTAGCACGTGCACATGTCGGAACATCAGATGTGAGTTGGGACATTGGGACATGACAAGGCCCGGACAACCTCACCCAAGAAGCATGCCCAAAAATTTGGGAGAAATGGCCGACTAATGCGCAGACACCCGGCGCAGCAACCCAAGGCAAAGACCCACAACACAGTAATCAGCCGCCCCGCCGGGAGGAGAAGAAGAAAACAGTGGCAACTAGCGAGTCCGCATTCCTCGAAAATTGACAGTGAGATCCGGCGGACGCAATAACGAGAAAGCAGCGGGACTGAAAAGAGAAAAAATCAACGTTGCCAATACTATTTAAAATATTTGAAAAACTCCTTCATTAGCATGCTAAATTGGCCCAGAAACGCTGCTATTCGGCGTGTCCGGACAGCCGCCTTGCCCTGAATTCCATCACGACAGGCGTATGACATAAGATCAGTGATGGTTCATCACTGATTAGCGCAGGCCCTTACGTGAGCGCCGGTCGCGTTGCAAAATCCTATATAAGACCAGCACATATGGTGCACTGAGAACTGTACCTCAACACAAGGAATACAATACAATGTCTGGCAAAGGAGCTGGTGGCAAAGGACTCGGAAAGGGAGGCGCCAAGCGTCACCGGAAGGTCACACGCGACAACCTTCAGGGTGTGACCAAGCCCGCCATTCGCCGTCTGGCGCGTCGTGGCGGTGTGAAGCGTATCTCCTTCCTCATCTACGACAGCATCCGTGACATTCTGCGTGAGTTCCTGGAGCGCATTGTCCGTGACGCTGCCCACTACACCGACTACGCCAAGCGTAAGACCGTCACGACGCTCGACGTTGTCTACGCGCTCAAGCGCCACGGCCGCACGCTTTACGGTTTCGGCGTCTAAACATCATATACCAACATATTTATTGCTCTTTTATTAGTATAACGCTGTGATGAATGCGGCAGATCAGCGAACCCCATTACCAAATCGACATGAGTCCGGACCATCGCGATACGCCGAGCCGCGCTGCAAGCCACATGCGCCGCCGAAGAGGCCGCCCGCCACACCCTGGCCCTGTGTGTTCAGCGCTGAAACGAACAAGCGGGGCAAGGGCGAGAGACGGTACGACCGGGAGGTACGACAACAATTACTCTGGACCACACAGGATGACTCTACAAGCCCCATTGGAGCCGAGCTAAAACAAGGCTGGCCCGCATAGACGGACCTCGGCCCACACACCGGACGCACCAACGTTGCACTCACGGGACCAAAAAAATTTAAAAAATTAATAAATTTTTTTTACAAATTGCTCTTTACGAATGGGATCTACATCAATTGCTGCCGATATCGCTGGTGTTGACTGCAGGTTGAAGAAGCACTCAATTCGAGCGCTGGCGGTAGATCACTGCCGCTGCAATGAAAGGGAAATCTTGGCGGTGACGCAAGGTAGTTTACTTATGCCCTAGCCCCCCCACAGCCGCGGTGACCCGAGTCCACCTCTCAACGGTGTAATCCACGTGACAGTTCCTTACACTTCGAGAAGCGGACCACTGAGTTGGGCCTCTTCTTCCCCCGACCTGCAAGCTTACCAGATCCTGCATATTTGTCAGGTGAGTCAGCACCCTAATGACTGCATGGGCGGTTAGTCACCCGGATTGTGCTATCTATAAAACTACGCGTGGCAACTCCACCGGGTTTGCACTTAATTCCAAAGTTAGAAGAATTGATGTCCCACATGACGCTTCAGGGACAGCCACCAACCAGCGACCATATGCAGACCCTCCCTGATTTCAGACACTGCGACAGCATGTCATCTTTGCCACAGTTTGAGCCGACTGCCAAGGACTTTGTTCCACCAGATCCGCTTGAGATGCGGCCGGGAATGTACATTCCACCGGAGGAGACAGCAACAATGGGCTCAATGGAGCCCACTCTAGACGATCTAATTGGCTGGCAGAGCGATGAAGAGCAGCAAGATACCGATGAGGACGAGGAGGATAATGTGTTTGATATGGAGTTTGACGACCCCGAGCTGTCGGGGATGGGGCCCATTCAGGCAGGTGTGAACCCAATGGTGTGCGAGCGGCATTTGTCGCAGCCAAACTTCTCTGCATTCGAGTCTTCTTCTTCTCCTTCATACCTTGCTCAGCAATCGTTCAGCGTATACCCGGTAATGACACGCTACGAATACGAGCAGCAACCGGGATACAAGGCACCGTTCAATTTCATCGATCCCAGCTCGTTGCAGCTGAGATCCCCGTCCTCGAGCATCAATGCATATACCACAGGGCACTCGCCAATAGAGACGGTTCAAGCGGCGGGCGACTCGGACAAGGTAGGACAAGATGTTTTGCGCATGGGTGCCCCTGCACTGCAGGCACCGGGTAATGGTGCGAACACCTCTGGTCTCAACGACCCGTTGGTGAACGAGCCACTTGATTTGAGCAAGGATGGCTCTAAGGCGTTGGAAGACATCGACCTAGACATGGACATGGATTTTGCGTTCGGCGATTCGCGAGATGAGTCTGAGCCACTGGAACAGTACAAGATTCCTCAGCTCACATCGCCATTGAGCAGCCCGGCCCTGGAGCGGTCTAAGATCACACCCAAGCCGGAGACAGAGGTTGAGTCGAGCCCCCAGGCCGTGTCTAAGCACACACCCGAACCCAGTCTGTCCTCCCCGTCAGTCGCCGAACCAATGCTAGGAGCAGCAGACGTTTCTGAATACTTGCATACACCGCTTACTCCGCCGACTAAGGAGCCGCAGGCATCGGTGCCGACTTCGCCGACGGCTTTCAAGTCTCCACCACAGACGAGACTCGAGGAGCCAAATCATGCCGCGTTCTCACCACCCCCGGAGAAGCCGCGAAAGCGCACAGCGCGACGAGTTGCGAGAAGCGGCGGCGGCAGCGCCAGCCACCATGGGCCTGCACACGTGTGCAACATGACCTTCTCGGATGGCAGGGAGTGCCACCGCTCGTTCACTCGGCCATACGATCTGGCTCGGCATCAGGAGACCATCCATGCGCCGGTGCGACGTGCATACAAGTGCGATGCGTGTGGCGACCGCTCGAAGACGTTCAGCCGGCTAGATGCATTGTCGAGGCACATGCGTCTCAAGCACTCCGCGTGAGAGAGTTCAGGAATCGCACCTATAATGGACTCTCTTCTTATATATACATATTATTTATTTGTAACGATACCTAGAACACGATGAGACACAGTGACTACTATAATACCAGGGTAGTTCTGTCTGCTTTTAACCGGTATCGTTACGAAGCTAGTTTTATTGGCCGTTAAGTTGTTTTTCTTTAATATCGTATCACAATCATATTGACTTTAAAGCCCTGTTTTTCCTCGAGCGAAGGATGACGATCAATCAAACGAACATACGTTGCTATGGCGTATCCGTAAATATGTACATACAGTTCTAGAGATTGAGGCGAATGCGCGGCTGCGGGACCCGGCGCTTGTTGTTGCGCGCGGCGATGCGCTTTTTGAGATCACGGTACGCCCGCTTGGCCTGGCGCAGCGCCTTCTTCCGCAGCTTGATCGGCATCTTTGCCGCGCCACGCTGCCCATGGGGCAAGAACGGGTCGAACGCTGCCTCGGCCTCGTGCAGCGCCCGTGCGGCCGCACGCACCGCGTCTCCGCGCGCCGTCAGCTCCTGAAGATCCGGTCGCGACTCCAGAAGCTTCGCGCGCTCGGCCAGGCGCGCCTTGTGAATGCGGTTCAGGCGATCAATGGCCGCCGCGCGCTCGCGCTTGGCAAGATCGGCATGCGTGGGCTCGCCGGCCGCGCGCTTCTGGGCAGCCTCTTCTTGCTGGCGCGCCGTGTTGGCCGCCTGGACCTCGCGGGCTCGTTCAAGCGCTGCCTGACGCACCGCGTTCAGCACAACATACTGCTCGCGCGGGTTGTGCCGCGGCAACTCGCGATGCTCGACATTGATGCCCTCCCACGTCTCTGTGGGGCCCTTACGGTAGTCTGACTCCCAGTGAATCACCGCCTCTTTGGGACTTAATGCCTCGAGGGCGCTGGCAAGATCGGCCACTGCCTCGTATGTGTATGTTGGTCGGTACTGGTTCCAGAACCAGATGTTTCCCTCCTTGGATTTGCGCCGCCAGTCGCGGGCCTGGTCGCGCTCGTGCATGTCGCGCTTTTGGCGGAGCGTCACGAGATTGCTGTATAGCTGCACGGCATGCTCATATGTGGGGAGCTCTGCTACCGCCAGCGCGCGCCAGATGTCGCGGCGGAGTTCGGGCTTCTTGTTCTGCCAGTTCGGCCACTTGAACTGATGGTCTATGTACACCTGCTGGGGATGCATCGTCTGCGAAAACAGCACCTGCCCGCTCTCAAGGTTTCGAAAGGCCGTGACTATAGGCGCCTGTCGGAAGCTCCGCAGCCATCGCGCTGATCGCAGACCGCCGTACACCATCCTGATATGGCTCGATCCGCTCAGTATCTGCACGCACCAACGCTGTCTAACAGTGAAAAATTGGTTTATGTCAGGCACGTCATACTGTCACTGATGCGGTTCGCGGTGAACAGTCGCTGCGATCTCCTGGGTCAAGGGGGAGGGTGGATCCGCAACAGCCGCCAGGCAGAGAACATTGACTTTATTGGTTGAAGTGCCTCCGTTTGATGGGATTTTTGATAGTACTCGTGTGGTTAGCGGCTCTTGCAGGTAGGACGAGAGTTACTGAATTGGGCAGGTGCGTTTTCCGGGTTGGGGTACCTTCATATAAGATCGGAGTGGTGTCTGGTGCGCGGTCGAACCTGCTGCGGTGTATTTGTTCTCGTGATTTTTGAGTCAATTACACGACACATCTCATGATTAGCATCTCTGTCATGTGGCCGTTTTCGTCTTTTGTGCTGCGTATATGTAAAATGACCGGGCAGTGGTGACTACTGACGTCGATTGTGGTCGATCGATTTAGACTACTCCCCGAGGGAACTGTGGGCTTGTGTTTATGCTTATGTATGTGCGGACGTGTTGTTTGACAGTTTCGTTGCTGTGGGTTGAATTGAATTCGCGTAATGTTGGAAGTCCTCGGTGTGTGCATCGTAAATAATGAGCATACCCTGAGACAGGCCTTCGACTTCTATGTTCGAAACTTAAGTAGCTCATCGATACTACTCCGAACAAAAATATACTAACTATATACAGATAAAAACATTAGATAAAATGCAAACACATTGGCAAGTCGAACGGCTACAAGGAATAGCCCCTCGAGGCGCAAAACCGCCTGATGTCCCGTTCAAACGGCGCGCCGTTCTCTAGCCACTGCTCAACGAAGAACTGTCCACAGTTAGTGGCCCGCACAAGGGACAGCCAGTCTAGCTTTGCAAGTGGCGGCATATTGGACGAGATGCGAGACAGCCACAATGATTCAATGACCTGATTCACGCCCGACAGCTGCTCTAAGGAGTTGAGACGCACGCGAAAAGACACGGGAGACACATCAGCCGCGTCGTCATAGTTGGAGAGCACCGCAAGCACCAGGCTGCGGGCCTCGTCGGGGCCAGACCAGCGCTCACCAATCTCGGTCAGCATAACATTCAAAAGAACCGTGTGACTACCAACACACGTATCATAGACGGCGGAGAGCCGAGTGATATACGGCAGAGCGTCAGCCGGGGCCGCCGCGCCTTCAATGATATTCCGGAAAGCTTCAGTGGTAACGGGCTTGAAGCTCATTTCGGACACCGGCGAGGTGGCCAGGCGTCGAAGGTATGACTCGAAGAGCACCACCTGCTCATCAACATCACCGTGTGCGTTCCACATGCGAGACAGAAATCGGGTCATTGCTGCTTGATGCGGTATGTGGTCCCCATGCTCCTGAAACGTCATCAGAGCCGTATCGGCGGGGGCATCGCCAACAAAGGCGTCAATTAGGAAAGAGTACACAGAGGGCTGTAAAGTGTCCCGGTGTTCAAGCAGAGCAGACTTAAGAGACAGAGCCTCATCAACAGCGCCCGGGTCTTCACTGTACCGAAGCAGTGCCCAGGCCATGTTCGCTGTCGTGCGAGCATGACCAGACAAAGCACGGCCACCCGTCTCTGCCTTGAAGGCAGCTCTTATTTCCTGCAGAGACACGCCCGACTTGACCATGCACGGGATGGCCGACCCCGCAGCCTCGCCGATTGCACGGTAAAACGACACGCCCGCAAAGGGGTCTACTATTTCATATGCAGAAAGCAGCGTCCCCACAGAAGGGCGGTCGACAGCTACAGAGCCCTCAACGAACGATGCAGCCACGGCGTCGCAATTCCGCTTGAGGTCTTTGAAAAGTGCGGTTTGGGCACTCAGCCGCTTGTTCTGTGGCAATGTCCGCAGCGTGTATGTGGCATCCTTGGCGGTGCGACTCAGGGCGCGGCACGTTTGACGCACGACAAGGTCACCGAGCCCACGGCTCACAAGCTGCTTGTATATTCGAACCATTGCCACAATATCGACCAATTGCAACAGATCGGACGGGGTTGTTTGGTTCAGCAGTGCGCCGTGGCTCTCGAGGGCCGATATCTCGGACTGGAATGACTGCGCAAGCGCTGCTGGGGGTATCTTTGCATACCCACGATACTGCAATGCCGACCTACGCAGCGCCACGCTCCCCCAAAAGGCAGCTCGAACTCGGAACATCGTCCGGGCGATTTTTTGAAAAAGTACCACAGGGCTAGGGAGAAATATTACCGGTGGCCTGCCCGACCCGCCGCGCGTTGACACACCGCGCGAGTGCTATAGACAGCCAAAGGTAGAAAGAAATCTGAACACAGGTGCAAGTATTCTACTGTCCATAAATATCGAGCTTGCTGAGCTCGCTGGAATGTGCCGTCGAAAACCGCCCTGAATCAAGCGGACTGAGCCAGGGTGCCCATTAGACTCGTGCATCTTCGGGCACAAAAGGATTCAATCACTATGTTTTAGCTGTGGACCTTAGACGGTCACTTGCCATAAAGGCTACCGTACTTTTCTTAAGACTCACCACCGGCCGGTCAGAAGAGCGGTGCGTCCTGTGTTCTTCGGGAGCGCTACAGGGTTAGGGCACATAGTGCTTGGCTCCGGGAAACTCACTAGCTGGACCCCGGGTGCACCGTGGAAGAGAAGACGGCCTAATGTCGCGCTACAGCACCACCCTGTGGTCGCCGAATGACACTGTACGGGATGCGGCCGAGGCGGTCGGTGCTGCCAACATCCCCGAGGATGTGGCCAAGGCCATGGCCATGGATGTGGAGTACCGTCTGCACGAGATCATTGAGCAGGCGCGCAAGTTCATGCGCCACAGCAAGCGACGCACCCTGACGACGCGCGACGTTGCTGCCGCGCTGCGAGTTCTCAACGTGGAGCCTCTGTACGGGTACGAAAATGAGCGGCCTGTGCGGTTCCACGAGGCGGTTGTCGGACCCGGCCAGACGCTGCACTACCTCGACAACGAGGAGGAGGTTGATTTTGACAAGCTCATAGGGGAGCCGATACCCAAGGTGCCGCGCGAGCCCACGTTCACTGCGCACTGGCTGGCCGTGGAGGGCGTGCAGCCCGCAATTCCTCAAAACCCCCACATTGGCGAGGTCCGCGCAATCGCGCCGCCCGTGCGCGGGTCCCAGACAATCTACTCGACGTCGCGACTGGGCCAGGATGCTGAGGTCCGGCCGCTGGTGAAGCACATGATTTCGAAGGAGCTGCAGCTGTACTTCGACCGCATAGTGGCCGCGCTCGTCGGCACGGACAAGACCGAGCGCGACACGGCGCTCTATTCGCTGCGCAATGACCCGGGCCTCCACCAGCTCACGCCATACATTGTGCAGTTTGTCCAGGAGAAGATCAGCACTGGGTTGAAGGGGCCCGCGGAGACACTGAGCACAATGCTCGATGTGGTGTCGGCACTTCTGGAGAACCCGACGGTTTTTACGGGGCCGTACATCCACCAGATTGTGCCATCTGTGCTCACCGTGCTTGTTGCGAAGCGGCTTGAGCGTGGCGGATTCGAGCTGCGTGATTACGCGTCGTCACTCCTGCACAAAATCACCGACGAGTTCGGCCAGCAGTATACGGCACTGCGCCCGCGGCTCACACGCACCTTGCTCAAGGGCTTCATGGACATTCAGCGGCCATTGGAGTCGCTTTACGGCACGGTACGCGGCATCACAGCGTTAGGACCCGAGGTCGTGCTTGTTGTAATTGTGGGCAACCTGGGGGCATGGCTTGACCCAGTTGCCGCCAGAGGACAAGAGGAACCGAACAAGGAGGCGTGGGCACACCTGAAGACAGCTCTGGTGGATGCGCTAGTCTTGGCGCCCGAGAATGACGTGCGGGAAGCGCTCGAGCTGGTCAAGTCCAAGTGATATGTTATTTAAACCAGAACAGGAGAGAAAAAAAAATGATAAACAAGCTGCTAGCTACGAAACTAATTAAATACTGCTTTGAAGCACAATCTACTCGTCGGAGTCGGTGGACTCAACGGTATCGAAGTCGATGGGGATGGGCTGGTTCAGCGACTCCAAGAACTTTGTGCGCTCCTTCTTCGGGGTGGCCTGTACCTTTGTGTTTGCACTGACCGGCAGTGACGACACTGGGTATGCGGGCAGCGGCGGCGGCGACGGCGGCGACTGGGGCACCGATGGCAGGGCTGACTGCGGAGCCGATGCTGGCGAAGCCATAGATGAGGACGTTATTAGTGGAGAGGGCGACACTGACGCTGGCTCTGCAAGAGGAAGAGGTGGGCCTGGCGGCCCGTGCGCACCACTGGCTGCCGACCCCTGCACCGACCGGCGTGATCGCTTGAACCGCACCTCGACCGTGTTCTGTCGGGAGGCCATAGTGTACAGAGGATGGCTCGCACTGCGCGCAGCCGGTGTTGGCCGCGCCTTTGGCGCCACCGATTTGGCGTCGGCAGCAGAAGGTGTTGGCAGCGGCGGAGGCGCCAAAGCAGTTCCGGTGATCTGCAGAGCCTTGAGAAGTCCGCCGCCGCTGGGAAGCGGTGTTTGTGCCGGCACGCTTTTGACCGGTTTGCGACTCCGCGTTTTCACGGTGCCGCGGCTGCGCTTTATATACTCCTTTGTTTTGTGCGGACAGCGCGTCCTGAAGTACGGCAGCAAGACGGCCGAGCAGAAGTCGCCCAAAGCATCCCCGTTGCCGCTCACTGCCTGCCAGATGCAGAGCCGGTCGAAGTGATGGTCCAACGTCGGCTCGATCTCCGGCGCATCCGGCAGCAGCTCGAGCCCCACAACGACCTGGAGCTGTGTCTCGCGATGCCTCACCTGTTGCAGGACCTGCCCGATGGGAACCATGTCGACCCGATGCGCCTGCGCACGGGTCTCCACGTCCGGATCCTGCGAGTACCGGTGGTCGATCTGCGCCGGGGCCACGAGCAGCTTCCGCAGCTCTGCGGTATACGCGTCCAAGGCCAGCGCGGAGCGCGCCTTGGCCAGCACCTGCTTCGGAAACAGCGCCAGGGGCGCCGAGCCCCACACCGCGTCGTCGTACCGCTGGGCAAGAAAGTCCGCCGGAATGGTGGCCAGCATGTCGACGGGGACACCGTGCTGGGGCCACAAGGCGTCGATGTCCGGCTCGCTCTGCACGTCAGGCGTGCGCGGTAGGACCAGGCTGGTGTAGGGGAGTAGAGCGACGTGGTGCGTGGCGCCGATGCGCTGGGCCAGCCGCGGGCCGACCACGGCAAACGCATTGGCGGCTTCGGGCACGCCGAGACCCGCGTCAGAGACGACCTCCCAGGACCCGAGTTCCGGGCTTTGTTCTGGGGGCCATGCTAGCATGCGCGCGGACTGGACCGACGCCTCTATGATGTGCGGGCGCGGCGGTTGCAAATGGCTGCGAATGGCGGCTTTACCTGCTGCCCGGCCACTTCTCGACGCGGCCGGATCTCATATGGGGTTAGGCGGGATATTTCACAGGGCAAGGGCTGCACGCGAGCACGGAGACAGACGCACTGGGCCTGGCAGCAGCGCGGCCAATAAAGAAGGGCCCTACATCGCGAGCGCCGTAATGAGCCGCCACGTCGACCAACGGAAGCACAAGAATCGCGGCCGGTCTCACCCCAGCGACGAGGGGCAGGGCACGGTATGTATGTGTAAGATAAATAACGGTATTTATTTGTGTATATATACAATGGCTACTTGGAACCGTTGGGATCATTGGAGCCGTCGGAGCGCGGGTCGGTGTTCATAAACTGCGGACGCGGCAGCTCGAGCTCGGGAATGGCATTGTACTCGCTCTTGTTTTGCTGGGCCGCAATCATGAGCTCGTACAGCTGCACGATCTTGTCAGGCTCCATGCGCTCGATGGTATCGATGTCGAGCCGTTCGTGCTGCCAGGTGTCGCCGCGTACAGCCTCCAGGTACTTCTGCCACTGCGACAGAAACCCGATGATCTGCGCCGGGTTGTCGACGCTCTTGTGCAGCTTGAACTCCGACTTCACATACGAGTCTCCGAGCAGCCGCTGCTGCATTGGCAGAAGACGGTGCGCGCGCAGAATGCGCCGCAGCAGCGGCAGCGGTGGAATGATTTCCAGCTTCGGCACGGGCCGCAGTTTGCGCCGCGTCGCACCCAGGGCCGCTGTCGGTCTCATGCCAGGTCGGACTTCGGTAAGCACTACGTAAGGGTAAAAAAACGGCCGCTAGAGGAGGGAGACAGAAACCGAGGAACGTCGGAGGTAGACGAGAGAGAGCTAAAGCGGAGGCGCCAGAGAGTCCACTCGGCTGAATTTTATTAACATGTAGGCTAGTTTATTGCGTTCTTGAGCACAGCGTGGCATGCGCGCGCTAGATCTGAGACATTAATTCGGACCTACCACTGGGGGGAGATCATTTGCCCTAGCATCATCTGCAGGATAAGGTGAAACAACAATAGTGAGTGACTGAGTTACATGTGGAGAAGGAAAAAAAAATCAAATTCGACCGATTGGACACCCCTGGATATACGGCGTAAATCTCAAAAACCTAATGGGACGCGCAGGGCACATCGCCAACCTAGAATTGCGACATCTGCCATACTAACGGCACTCGCTCTTTTTGCCCCTGCCAGGCTGCGCTCGCCGGAATTAATGCTTGTTTGGCGCACACACGCCACGTGACCGTTTTTGACGTTCTGGAACAGAGACGGTGAATGTGACTGCGCGACTCACACAGGATTAGTCAGCGGCCCCGTCCCAATGCGGGCGGCGGGTCACACAAATGTCACACTCTCCAATTTTTTTGTGGGAACCACAAAACCTCACTATCCTTTTTAGTGACAGTCCAGGCACGCACTTTAGTTTGATGTCTGGCGAGGAACACACGCGTGCTGCAGCCTCTGCAGTGGCCGTAACTGGCTCTGCGAGCCCATCTGGTGGAGTTAGCAACGGCGATGCTACAAAACAGGACGCCGCCCCCCAGGCAGCGCCCTTACAGAAGTCTGGGACGCCCGCGGCCGGAACCGAGCGTGCCGAGGAGCCTAAACAGGCTCGTGCCCCGAAGCTGGCTCCTGCCCCGGTGCCCCAGCAGACGCCGTGGAAGGCGCCGCCCATTGATGCCTCGGTAAAACCGCCCATCGACGCGGTCGAGGTGGCACAGCAGAAGCGCAGCGAGCAGCGCGAGGCGAACAAGCCCCGCGAGAGCAAGCGCTCCACCACAGGCAAAGAGAAGTGGGTCCCGTACACGCCGGCCCCGGCGCCGCCCTCCCAGAGCGGCCCTACGTCGTCCAGTGGCAGCCAGCGCGGGAAGCCGGCTCGCCGCGGCGGCAACGCTCCGTACCGTGGCCAGAGGCGCTCAGATCGGGGCGACAAGCGCCAGCTGCGATCACAGTCTGGCTCGCCGGCCCCGCAAGCTGCTCAGAAGCACCACGCCCGCTCGCAGTCGGCGGTCGCGCCAGGCACCGACGAGGCCGACAAGCTCGAGAAGCTGAGCTTAGACGACTCCCAGCGCCGCGGCCCCTCTAATGCGTCCTACCGAGGCTCGGCCCCCTCCAACTCGCAGGGCTCCTCCAATTCGAACAGCCCCGCAAACTCCGCCGGCTCGAGCACGGCCAACACGCCGGCTCCCCAGCACTCGCGAAAACGCGATCACCCACGCAAGGTGCCCTTCTACCAGCCGGGATTCGTCCCCATGGGCTACCCCATGCAAATGATGCGCATGCCCATGCCGGCGGCAACCATGCCCCCCGGCGTTGCTCCTGGCGTCGCCGCCACTGACCCGGCCACCTACATGTTCAACGCTCTTGTAGCCCAGGTCGACTACTACTTCAGTGTTGAGAACCTGTGCAAGGACATGTACTTGCGCAAGCAGATGAACGACCAGGGCCTTGTTCCCGTGTCCACAATCGGGGCGTTTAACCGCGTCAAGTCCATGGCCCCGAACACGGACGTCGTTGTCGAGGCATGCCGCTGGGCCCCGAACGTCGAGCTTGTCGGCTCGAAGGTCCGCGTCGCTAAGGACTGGCAGCAGTGGGTCATGCCCAGGTCTGAGCGCTTGGGCGCCGGCCTCGACAACTCCTCTGAGCCAACAGAGGAGACCCCTAAATTCCAGGTCGAGCAAGCCAAGCCGTTTGTTCCGAAAAACCAATAGACGTAAGCAGTACGAGCGTCCTTTCATGACATTTTATTGACTTGCCGCAGCTGCCGTCATATCATCTTGTCAACTCATGATATACGAAGTCGTCAAGGCGTGAATGCACCATTCAATCACTTAATAGGCTGGATCCAGACGAGTTGTGTGCGTCTTGGCTCCATAAGGCCTCTGATGACTCGAAAAATTCCAGCTCTTGCAACTGCTCGTGATGCTGTCCTAGCGTTAATTGATACGCTGAAAGCTGCCTATCCTCAATCTGACTACAGTAGTCAAATCAACCAAAAAGAAACACGCCGTAGTTGTGTTCTATTAAGGCATCTCTAAGAAGAAGATCCTATCTCTATCTGGCCCCGTTTCCCTCAGCTGAAAAAGGGAAAAACGGCTTCCTACCGAGTAGAGCTAAGCACAAAAGGGCAGTAAGCTGGCTCGAACATCATCGCATCCCTGCATGTAACAATTGCATGGCTCCTCCTCGCGATCGGGGGCTCTGGACTCGGAATTTAGATCACTCGACAGGTACAGACACACACTATTGCGGAGCATACTCCAGCAAAATAGTAATGCTCGCACTGTATGTATGTGCCCTTCTATCGCATCTCTCAGGCGTCAACTGTGCCTCTCGGAGACGGTCCTTATAGCGAAAGAAGACTGGGTCAGCATTGGTCAAAAGTTACACACACCCACACACACCCACACACACAAACCCACAAACATATTGCTGACCCGAAGTTTATATATCAACGGTTGTCTGCTCGCGAGCGAATATGTGGCGATTTTGAAAACCGGCTTAGGGCTTGCACCAGTTGATGCCTCTACTGTCAAGCATCACTATGCTATACGCATGCACTTTTGAGGCTGAGAAATTTCCCCATAGATGTGGAGCCTACTCATGGCCTTCCTTAGAATTGTTCAAAAATCCTCTAAGAGTGTTGTTACGTCTGCGTGCGAATTTCACCATGCTTTGTCTTTTGGACTGTCACAATCACTCTAGAAGCACGCACACAGGTGATTAGGCTATATGATATCGGTACAGCCATCAGCTCTCGCGGATTCAAATTTAGATCTGCAGGTCACGGTCGATTCTACCGATTCAGCCGTTATCGCGTTCCATTCCTCTTCATCAAAAAATTATGTCGCTATTCCAAATCTTTCTAATTGAAGAACCAAAAAAATCGTTACCTATATTTAATTAAAATCTTTATAACAAAAAAATCTAAAAAAAACCTGAATACTTTGTCCAAATTTAAAGAAATTTTTGATCTTCACTGTAGATGTGCGTGCAGTGCTCTCAGGCTGACAGTTGAACGCATTGCTGCTCTAGCGCAAAGCTGGATAATCTCCTTAGACTACAGAATCTCCTTAAAGGCAACTACTTGAGAGCAACCTCTTAAAGGTGCCATATAATGAGTTATACTAGTGTATCGATTTCCACACTTTCACCTTGTATACAAGTACACGGTCCAAGCCTGTCACTATGCGCGATTTTGGTATTCACAGTACAACGCTATAACTAAGAATGTAAACTAAGAGTGTAGTTCCGTTGGCATCATCAAGCTGTTATATACGGATACAGTTGCCATTTCTAAAAGTACGATGCTTTAAAGTCACAGCGGTATGCGACCGAGACCTAAATTAGATCAAAATGTCCTCAATTTTTAACGCAGAGTGGACTAGTACAAATAAAAATGCCTATGGAAGGGGCTTATAACTGATAAGCTAATTGTACACCAAAATGGTGATTTTTGAATTAATTCGCGTCCTTCTGCGGACCAAGACCACGCTTAACAAGACCTTAAAATTTCCACAACAAAAAGCTTTAGCCAACAACAACCCAGCATCTTCAGTAGCACAGAGAAGATCTTGAGTATAACGCTGTGAGGATAATGGCGGGCCCATTAGAGCTCGAAGTCAAAATGACAGGCACTTTAACGAACTTACCCGTCACAAACTCAGACACGTTATAGGTATTGGAATCAGCCTACGATGGTCAGACCCCTGTACATACAACACTACTGCCGCACTAATGCTCGGCAGCCAGCTTGATTTTGGGGAGCTAGCCATTTAGTATAAATAAGTGGACAGAACTGCAGAAAAAACTTGGTATCGCGCTACTGAAAATACAGTCATAATTTTTAAAGCAGCGAAGTTGTTTTGCTGAACGGAGAAGCCGTTGACAAGCTAAGCTGTCTCGCTGGATTCCAAGCTATACATTATAGATAGCATGTAAAACGCTCTCCATGCAGAGGACCCTAAAGGCCTCACATTCTGCATGATAATGAGAGAAAAGCTAACCTTCGATTGTTTATTTTACCTTAGATGGAGTTGCCTATGAGAGGCGAGGAGGTCAAAAATGCGAACTATGTTGTAACGAAACGGGTCACTTCGAGTTTGTAGTCTCGTAGGCGTACTTAAAGTTTCATTTGTACGTGAGTGCACAGTGCTTCTTCACAACAGTTGAACGCATTAAATACATCAAATTGCAACTCAGCCAAAGCACAATAAAACTGCGGAGGTAGGATATCTACGTACAGGGCCGAACTTTTTGAGGATTCTATAAACTGAAAAGAGGAAGTGGAAACGATCAAAGCGGTAAGTGGAGAGCTTGCTCACCAATACAAGAGCACAGCAGAAGCTTCGTACAACACTGATGTCTGAGATCAACGAAGCAAGCAATTAAAGAACCCAACCTTCGTGGCGGCCTTGGCTAGTATTCTTAAGCGACTCAATTGTGATTGTAAAGCCGTAGCACTAGGTAGGTCTGAGCGGGCTTGCCGATCGGAAACGACCCTGATGGACCGAGGGTTAGGTCAACGCACGGCAAGAAAGTGACGTCGATAGACACCACCGATATGTGAGCCTTGGACCGTATATTAACATTTAACGAGAATAGATGTCGCTCTGAACTAGTTTCCATTAGCTGCTAGCTATGTGGCACGAAACGACAGGCCCAGAGTGTGTTTAATTACCCATATATATCCTCGGAACCATCGAACGCCGAAAATAATCATTGCTGGAGGACAAGACACCTCGTAAACCGAGATAGACTCAGTATTCTACTACTACCATTTTACTGGATGGTGCAAAAGCCTTCGGTGCCACACATTGCAGCTGGCGGACGCCGTAGCCGACCCTGCTTACGTGCGCGGAGCCTCCAGACGTCGCCGGAGATCATTCGAATGTCGCTTGGATGGTATGCGTACGGGATTGGAGCGGAACCATTCGTAGTATCAGCTGTGGCAACATATGTCCCAGTGCTCCTTGAGGAGCTTGCTCGGGAAAATGCGGTGTGGATCGTGGACAAGCGCACGCCGTGCCACGAAGTGGGTGACTCGCCGGGACTCATGCCTGTTCCAATTGCGCCCGAGCGCTGCGTTTTGCGACTGGGATGGAGCTGGATCGACACATCGAGCCTCCCACTCTACACGTTTTCTTTGAGTGTTTTTGTTCAAACGCTGCTGGTGGTGTCCATTAGCGGGCTGGCTGACCGCGGCGCTCACCGCAAGATGCTGCTGATCGGATTTGCCGTTGTTGGTGCTTTGTGCACAATTGCTCTGGGATACACGGGAGGGCACCACTATTATGCGGCTGCGGCGCTGGCAGTGATGGGAAACGCGAGTTTCGGGGCCGTGAGCGTTTGCGGCAACGCGTTTTTGCCGCGCATCGTTGCCAGCGAAGGCCGGCGTTTGGCGCGACTGCGCAAGACTGCTGCTGACCGGTTTCATGGCGCATTCAGACCCCCACCTGTTGACGAAGTTAACACTGTAGAGACAGCGCGGATCAGTGCGCGCATCTCTGGGAAGGGCACTGCTCTGGGATACACAGCTGCTCTTTTTGTTCAAATGGCCACCATGCTGTACCTGTCAATCGCGGCGGTCGGCCGTAATGGGGATGCATCGACCCAACGGCTTCACACCGTGATCATGGTCATTGGCTGGTGGTGGCTTCTGTGGCAGTTGCCGGTGACGGTTTATTTGAAGACCCTGGATCCTGAAGAGGAGGAAGAAAGTAATGAGGCAGAAAAGCCCCCATTTCTGGCTCAGATAACATATGGATGGTCGCAGCTGTGGGCAACGATATTAAGGGCTCGAGAGTTACGAGACATCTGCACGTTTCTCCTTGGCTGGTTCTTACTGAGTGACGCCGTCACCACCATAAACTCTACAGCTGTACTGTTTGCGCGGGCGAACCTGGGCATGGCCACTCCTGCACTTGCCCTGATTGGGCTCGTAACGGTGTTGTTCGCCATTGCGGGATCGCTCGCGTTTAGCCGACGCCGGAATCAGAAGCAGAGTCTGGTTTCCATCTCTTTATTCGCTTTAGTGATTCCTGCTTACGGCGTTCTTGGATTTTTCCAGCCCTGGCTCGGACTGAAGCATGTGTGGGAAATTTATGCCCTTGCGGCTTGGTACGGACTGGCGCTCGGCGCCCTCAATGCTGCTACGCGCTCGCTGTTTGCGCTATTGATTCCCGAAGGCCACGAGGCGATGTTTTTCGCATTGTATTCCGTGACCGACAAAGGCTCGTCAGTTCTGGGCCCGACTATAACGGGGCTCATCACCGACCGTACTCACAATATCCGCTACACTTTCTACTTTTTATTAGGAATGATGATGCTTGCAGCCTATGTGTTTGCTAGCGTGGATTTCGAGCGGGGCCAGCGCGAGGCACTGGCAGAGTCTGATTCCGAGAACAACCTCGGTTCCGCCGACATTGCGGTAGCTGCGGTGGCTGCGGATGCAAGTTGAGGGTCGCGGTTACTGCTGCTACTGCTGATAGCGCACCCATATCGTGCATGTCAGAAATCCTTCCTAACCCTTGATCTTTACCCTTCCTCCCCTTTCCTCCCCTGATCTGATGCTGACGGTATCTGGGGCCCGACGCTCCCGGGCTTATATCGATCTTACCGTGCGCACCGACAGCGCACTTCTACGGCACTTCTATCCGCACGTGGACCCAGCAGAATACCTCTTTGCGTAGCTGCTTGAACAGACAGAAAGACCCCTTCTTTTTCTATGACTCAAGAGAACTCCGGGCGGGAGGCTATCCCCGAAATCCTTATAGAAAGCTCGAACTTCGACCATGACGAGCTGCACCGCCTACTCACGCGATTCATGAAGCTCGACACCGACTCCAGCGGAACAATAGAGAAGGAAGAGTTTTTGGCCATTCCCGCTATTCAGAGCAACCCGCTGTCTGCACGGCTTGTGGAGCTGTTCGACGCAGACGGCAACGGCAACGTCGACTTTGGCGAGTTTATCAGCTCTCTGTCGATCTTTTCGTCCCGAGGAAAGCGCGACGAGAAGTTAAAGTTTGCGTTCAACGTCTTTGATATTGATGGCGACGGATACCTCTCGAATGGCGAGCTGTTTATTGTGCTGAAGATGATGGTGGGCGACAATCTCCAGAATGCGCAGTTGCAGCAGATTGTGGACAAAACGATTATAGAGGCCGATGGGTCCCGCACAGGTGCACTAAGTTTTGCTGATTTTAAGCGTGTCGTCGACGGTAGCGCCATTGCCGAGAGTTTGACGCTTGACTCATTTTAGGTGCGTACCGCCACCATTGCATCATTCGCATATAGTAACATACACTCACAAACATATTTAAAATGAAATATTTATACACTATATTCGAGAAAAAATTCAGTCGTAGTACTGTATGCTATGTAGGGATTCGTACAACACAGTAAGTCCAATCTAGTTGTTCGTGTAGCACCGCCGCGCACAGAGCTCTACATTGCTGTAGACATCATTTACTGGACGAACGAGTCAATGCTCGTCTTTCACGACGCTTTTATTCACTTTTGGGGTGGGGCGAGAGTGGTGCATGCTATTTGATCACTACGTGGACGTGGCTGTATGTGCAGGGGTGTTATCCGTCCACTTAATCTATTTAACCGTGGTGGAAGAAGTGACGAAGGATTTGCTCAAACGCAGGGTCATTACCTTGGCCGAACTGAGGACCACCACCTCCCCCGAAGTTGCCACTGCGCTGATCGTCATAGTCCTGGCGCTTACTGTCGTCGCTAAGCACCTCGTACGCCTCATTTATCTCCTGCATTTTGGCCATAATCTCGTCTTCCGACGAATCTTTTCCCTTATATTTATCGGGATGATATTGTTTGCTGAGCTGGCGGTACGCGCGGCGGATCTCGCGCTTGTCCGCTGTAGGCTCTACGCCGAGCACTTTGTACAGGTCCTTGGTCGGCTGCTGCTGTGGGCCACGCGGCTGCTGTTGCTGGACGAAAATCTCGTCATGCAAATCTTTGGCGCGCGACGCAACATCCGAATCAGGCTGATCTCGCAGGATAGCCGTCACAAGGTTCATTGCCTCACGTAGATTGCCGCTCTGCCTCTCGATATGAGCCTGGACAAGCATTGCCGGCGCATAATGCTCTTCGACATCCCGGACTTGAGCGCATACCTTGGCGGCTCGGTCCCACTGGGAGCGCAGAGCCAGACCGTGACAGCGGTTCTTGCGTAGAGTCTCGATGAGCACGCCATCATGATTGTCCTCAATTGCAATGTTGTACTGACGAAGCAGCATCGTCGCAGTGTTGGCAGCCTCGCGAATGTTTACCTTGAGTGGTGGCTCGCCCACCTTCTTTTGGAGCTTTCGCAGCTGTTTTGAGGCGGTCTTGCACGCCACCGCTTCATCGTTGTATGAGACACAGCGACGGAGCATCTGCAGAGCTTGCGGCTGCTGATTCAACAGCACAAACGTGCCAACGGCGACCTGGGCGGCCGTCTGGCTGTCGCCTGGATCCGACACAACAACCTGGGTCAGGTCAGCCAGCGCTTCGATGGCAGAGCCTCTGGAGAAGTAGCAGGCGGCGCGGCGCTTCAGAGCATCTACTGATTTTGGAGCCAGAGCCACCAACTGCGTAAACAGCGTGCAATCGTCTTCGGGAGGGTCCTCCGAGGCCAGCGCCTTGTACTCCTCGGCCCTCTTAGCCACTTCAGGACAGCGTGGATGCTTGCATGTTTTGGTGACCTCTAGAGCCTTGTCGGCAAAGCCGAGCCGCAGATACGTGGCGGCCAGATGGTACTGTGCAGGCTGAAACGTGGCATCAGCGGTGAGAGTGCGGCGGAGATCACCCAAGGCCTGCACGTCGTGGCCCTGGGCGAGCTGTTCTGTGGCGCGCTTAAAAAAGTCTGCTGCACCAAGCTCCTCTTTATCCCTGGCAAGCACCCCGACCAGCAGCGGCAGCAACAACAGCAGTCTCATTTGTTGTGGTTCCACCAATGCGTGGAGTAAACGCTTAGGGCGATCAACCACCCTGGCCTTAATGCAGGAGACACATACACCACGTGATCTCTAATTAAGCGGTGCTGGCACCAGTGGTCTCGGAGGTCGTCATCGAACTTGCCAGAATTCGTTGTGGACTCATCTATCTAACGACTAACAAAAGGCTGGCTCTCATGAGTGTCGGTAGCGCACACGATACATATTCAAATTTTCTGACGCGGCCTAGCAACACAAAGGACAGCTGGTGCCGACTCCCAATAATCAATATACAACAGCTTGGGGACTTAAACGAAGTGTCGCTTCTCCTACACAGTTGACGAGTTTGGATAATGGCCTTCATAGTGTTACCTGACGCAACATTTAAGGGCAAAGAAGAAATGCCATAGACAAACACCAATAGCACACCAACAGTACGCCTTCAAATACCGCCATGAACGAACAATTATGCACCACAAATTCTGTCTGCAACTCACTGCGCTCTCGGCCAAGTCTGGGCGCATGAGTACAAACGCAGAACACTTAGTCTATAGTCTCGGTCGCCTCGATGAGCCGTTCTGCCGAGAAGTTTGTGTCACCAGTGTTGAACTGCCGCAGAAGCAGCAGCTTCTCTGCGCCTTGCTTCGTAGAGGGATCAGCCGTGTAGAAGCGCTGCAGCGTCAGGGTCAGGAAGACCGCCGAGTCGAGAGGAACCTCGTTGTTCTGCACAATGGTGTTGGTGAGGACAACACCCTTATCAGCAGCAAGGTCTGTATGCATCATGAACGTAGTGTGGGGATGAGCATACTCATTATGCAACTTGTACTCGGCCAGCGACGTAAACAAGCAGTGGATGGTGTGGCTGGCAACGAAGGACCATTGGACATAATGCAGCTCGATGCCATGCGTTTTGTGGGGCAGCGGTAGAACGAAAGTCGGCATCTTGCGAGCAGCAATGTACAGTCGTGAAAAGACCTCGGCCTCCATTGCGCCGCAGATCTCGTTGTTCTTGCCTACAAACCGGGCCTTCCAGAGCATCTCGATCTCCTTCTTGCTATGGTGTTTCAGCTTACCCACATCTATGTAGGAGTCGAGCCCCATGTTGTTGGGATCCGCCTTGCTTGCCTTGGCCAGCTTCTTGGCCACCTCGGACTCTGCGGAGGTGGTCGGCTCAGCACTCTTAGGCTTGTGCTTCTTGAACGCCTCCGCCTGTTTTATGAGATCGGCCACGTCGGCCTTCTTCACCTTCTCGACGTCGTCCTTCGACTCTGCCAACAGCTCTTCTACGGAAACGCCCTTCTGGTTGGCCTTCTCAGCCAGCTTGGCTGCGTAACGGTCGTGTACCGTGGAGTAGTGCTGCGACAGCACCACTGCGCGGAGCAGAGGCCTTGCGCTGCGACAGACCGCGCGTGGTGCGCGTTTAAGGGCGCATAGCTGAAACATATCCCGTTAGGCCTGACCAGCTGGATATCTCTTCTTGGGCGCTGTGCTCGGCGGTTCTACCTCGCAGTGAAATTTGCCACTGGATACGGGCAGACCTGCGGGCCCGTTGTGGACCGGACTATCAGTGGACGCAGAGCCCATCAACGCAGTGCGGGCAACTCGGCCACGAAGCTAGACAGGCAATTAGATAGAATGGTGCTGGCTGCGACTGGATATGCAGATTCGAGTCCAGTGCAGTCTGCTCGCGCACTGGCGGCGGCGCGACGCGAGCTGCTGGTGCGATATCCGGACGGCGCTACGCGGTGTCGCCAAGTCACATGAGCTAATCGGACGAAGACCCAATCACATGTAAATGAATTAGCTGATCGGGACCGGCTCCATACTTTCACCCCGCAGTTTACCAGTGGCTGGTGTTTTTTGTAGAAGTAGAATGCTTCGACGCGTGCTTTCTCCCGGACAGCTGAGGGCGGTGAGGCCTTCGTCCCTCATGTTCCCGGCGGTGCGTGCTGCCACGATGGTGCCCAGGCGCTTTGCGGCGACGGACCGCATCACGGAAGGACAGGAGCAGAACATCCTGGTTGAGCAGCGCAAGAACCGCCCGATGAGTCCGCACCTCGAGATCTACCAGCCGCAGCTCACATGGTACCTGTCGGGCCTCCACCGCATCACAGGCGTGGCCCTGGGGTTCGGCTTCTACGGCGCCATCTGCGCCTACGCGGTTGGCCCGCTGGTTGGGCTTCCCTTCACATTTGCGGGCCTCGCCGCAACGTGGGGCGCGGCGCCGGTGGCCCTGAAGCTTCTGACCAAGGCGGCCATTGCATTCCCGTTCATGTTCCACTCCTGGAACGGCGTGCGGCATCTCATCTGGGACACGGGCCGCGAGCTGACCCTGAAGGGCGTTTACAAGACCGGATACATTGTTCTCGGCCTGTCGGCGGTCACCGCTGTGGGCCTCGCCCTCATTTAGATTATATTTAATCGTAACATACGTAGAAAAAGAGCTGTAACTAGCGCGCATCGGGGCGCGCATCGGGGCGCTTTGCCAGCTCATGGAACAGATGTATCAGGGCGTCCTAGAAGTGCTATCCTGGTAACAACTATTATTGTTGCTGCCCTAAAGAATACTGTTCTATGGTGTAACTGTTCTATGGTGTACTGTTCTATGGTGTGCTGTTCTATGGTGTGCTGTTCTATGGTGTACTGTTCTATGGTGTACTGTTCTATGGTGTGCTGTTCTATGGTGTGCTGTCCTACGGAGTACTGCCATTAAGGGTTTATGATGCTCTTCTCACCTTCAGGAAGCGCTGATCTTATGTGACGAACCGCTGTAATGTGAGTCAGTAGGCTCTCACGTACCCTATTTTTAACGCTAAATAGCCAGATGGGCTTATAACTAACAGCAAGCTTACAAGTACGCGTCATAGGATATGTCTGCAACACAGTTCATGTTCCTGCTTATCACACACGCCTTATTAAAATCACTCATATATCACCATGCTCTAATTTGCTCACAAATAGCAACAACCTGAGGCCGGCGAGCGTCCCATTGCGATCGCCGCCTATCCTTTTATCACCGTCGATAGCCTCACCACTTGCAAGCAGGCAGGCTGCCTCTGACGAGCGGCGCCAATCAAGCGAATGCAGAAAATGTATAACCCTGACTCATCGTGACGCTCTTTAAAAATATTTTTTCTATAAATAGTTGTAAACATATACGACGACGCGTGACAGCAGCTTGAAAAAGCTTCAGCAGACGGAGAGACAAAACTTGGACTTGAAGACTTTGCTAAGGCAAAACCAACCGCAAACCGCCTGGTTCCTACCACGTCCGCCGCATGCAGTCGCTCGCCGCCCCCTTCCACGTCATTACAGGGCTGCAGGTGCATGCTGGTGATGATCACCGGCATGGATAGGGGTTGACGCAAGTGCGGCAGCAGGATGTCTCGTGATGCGAGTGAGCACCTATGTCCTATGACATACCTCTCGTATGCGGTCACAATTATACGAAGCAGCATCTCAGCATTCTGGAAAACCTGGCTGATTCCTCGGGCACGGGATCTTCCGATACTGACGATGGGCCCATAGCGTCTCAGGAAATCACTCCACTTACCGCGCCGCATGCTCGCTCTATGAGTCTTGCTGCACTCACTACGGCAAGTTCTGCTTTGTCACCCGTGTTCCTTAGGGGCTGGGCAAGCACTCTGGAGTGGGGCTACCCGATACATTCGAAGGTTCATCCGTAGCAGGTGATCCACACTAGCAGCTGCTTAAACCGCGCCATTGAATTCGGAGTGGACGCGCTTGTCTTCAGACATTGGCTTACGGGTGAGTCCGCATCTATAAAATAGTCCTGCCGAAAAGCCCGCTATCGACTATGCCACCGCTTTCGGGGGATGCTGGTCGCAACGGGCTGTCGTCCATGACACAGAACGCCAGCACCGACCCCCGGCGCACAGGTGCGAACCCGGACGCGCAGAGAGCTCAGTCGCACGCTCCGCTGCCTCCCGGAGCGACCTCCCGCAGGCCTGCGGGGCCATCGCCCCAACAGATCATGCGCGCCAGATACAAGGAACAGATGATGCCTCCGCGCACCTGGCGGCAGCAGGAGGAGCGCCGCAAGCAGATAGATGAGGAGTCGCGCCAGCGGCTTGCAAACAGCTCTTCCACAATGCGCGCGGCAGCGGCCACGGCGGCCGGCGCAAGCAAGGCCTCCGCTGGCCCGCCGCAAACGGCACCAACCAGCACCACCGCTTCGGCACCAACCACCACGTCGAAACCAGCCACCGCCCCCGCGGCACAGCGACTGCGGCGGGCCAGCACTGTACAGCAGACAGAGCTGTCTGCGCGACCAGGCGCGCCCGCCTCCTCGGCCACTCAACAGCAGCCCCCGCGCTCAAGAAGTGGATCCGTGCAGGCCGCCCAGTCGGTCACGCGCGCGGCGCTGAAGGCCCAGTCCTCGACGGTGCGAGCCGCGGCTGACCCGCTGCAGCGGCCGCGCCAGCCTGCGTCTAGACAGCCGGCCCGCCCAGGCAGCTTGCATTCCTCTCCGCAGGCTCACAGGCCGCCAATGGAGCGCCGCAGCTCGTCGCAAAACTCGCTGTCCCTGCTCGCCGCTACCTCTGCCATTCAGCCGCGGCGGCGCAACTCGGTGGACTCCTGGAACAGCGGCTCGAGCGCCGCGTCGCGTACGGTGCGTGCAGATGATGCCAATGGCGACATAACTGTGTCGCCCTCTACGCTACGGTCCGCCGGCCCGTCACCCAACAAGGCCGCCGCCGGTGGCTCAACGGTTTCATCGCCGTCATCAGCCGCCAACGCCGTCGTGGCAAATTCACGGTCCGCCCGGCAACCGTCCAAATTTGGAGGCGTGCCCACCGTGCGTGAAGCCCCAAAACGGTCGGTGACGGCCAGCGCGGCAGCGCGTGCTAGTGCCGCATCGCCCATTGAGATTAGTCCCCGGGAACCGCTGTCGTCTAAATTTGTCTCGTCGCTATCCCAAGCACTCAAGCGCGAACAGGCTGAGCGCCAGGAAGAGCAGAAAGCCGCGAAGCGAGCTCGTGATGATAAAACCGCGGGGCTCGAAAAGACATTTGGGACCATCACTACCAAAGATACCTTCCGATCCTCTCCCAGCGATAAAACGAACCTTGCGGTGCCTTTACATGCGGCCCGTAGCTCAAGCAGCACCGGAAGCCGGGGATCCCAGCAGAATAGCGGCCCCGATGCTGCCAAGGCTGAAATGGAGAGCAAAAAGAAGAAAGCTAGTGCGTTGAGTGCTGCTCTTGCTGCCGAGGGCAAAGCGGAGTCAGAGATGGCCAGGATTCACATGCAGGTGAACTTGGCCGTGCAAAATGCTTTAGAAACACAGTCGCGCCGTGAACTCATGAAGAAGTATCGCCCGGCTTCTCACTGGTCGGCGCCGGTGAAGCCCTTCAGACGACCGCAACTGAAGCGCCTGAATACCTCAGATAGCAATGCCTCGGCTGTTTCTGCTGCAGTTGGCCCGGAAAACCGATCTGGCGCTGTTTCTACTAGCCCCTCGACGGTAAAGCCATGGCAGGTATTGCCGGAGGTCGATGATTCTGGCGATTCAGTGGCATCAACACCGATGACGCCATCGTCGTCCCAGCAAAATTTCGGCTCGGTTCCTATGAGTTATACGCTGAGCGATAGTGTGGGTCCCGCCAGCTCAGTCCCGTCTCTAGCCCAGTCGAAATCCCCGGCCTCACTCACGTCGCCTGCATCTCCCAGCGCACCAGCTAAGGGAAAGGCCAAGAGTACTGAAGTTCCCAGATGGAAGAGTTGGACACAGAGCGTTCTCAACAAACAGCGCGCCAAACCAAAAGATACTGATGCAAATCATGTCAATGAACACACCGCTTTGCCACCATCAACACACACAGCCCACATACAGTCGCCAAACACCCCAGCAACTTACGTGGTTCCAGGACTAGCAGGAAAGCCACCCGTTACTCGCCAAGAACCGATGTTCCACACGCTGCGGGGACGGACCATGCGCAGTAAACGGTTCAACGAGGAAAAGCCGTGGAAAAACCACCAAGACCTGAACTATCTCAGTGAGACCGAGAGGAAGCGATACGAGAAGCTATGGGCTGCGAACAGGTGCACGCATCTCCCATTTGTATTTATAAACCCTGAATTTGAGGGCTTCTGGCATGCGGCTGTATCGCGCCGGTTTCCGCAGCTTTACAAGAAAGAGTCGAACAACAGTGACCAATCCAGCACAAGAACCTCGGATAGCGGCAACTCCCGCATAGATTTTTCGCCTACTCGCTCCTACAAGGATGCTGATGGTGCTTCCAGCTTCGGTTCTCCTCATCGGGCTGTTTCCTTCAACAGTAATTACGCATGGGAGCCCCCTGGGAGGTTCTCGGGTTACACTCCTGGCAGCCCTCGCTCACCCTATGGCGCTCCTGAAGCAATTCGTGTCGAGAGCGCCGAACATCTGATCGATGGGGACCGTGAGATTAGCCCCGAGAGTGTTGAGGCTGAAGACGAAGCCTTAGCACCGGCAGGCGATAAGGAAATTGTGCCGACCACTCGGAGAGACTACCTTGACGATCTGCAAAGCATTGCTTCGTCGATCGAAAAGGACGTTGAGAAGCAATCGGAGGACGTCCATGGCTACGTTGTTAGTCGACTATGGAGGCGGTCCAGACTTCCCGAAGAAACACTTGCCGAGATCTGGAATTTGGTAGACACAAACAGGGACGGCACGTTAGACCGAAGCAGCTTCGTCGTTGGGATGTGGCTATGCGACCAATGCTTGTATGGACGCAAGCTGCCTGCTAAGGTGCCACAGGAAGTGTGGCAAAGCGTGGGGAAGCTGCACCTAAAGGTGCGCTTCAAGCAGCCTAAGTCAAAGACCTGGTATGTGAGTCGACTACCAAATTTCATGGGGTCTGCGGTTGGGCACACTATGCATGGAGGCCGCCAGGCTGTCAAGAAGGTTGTGCAGACGGCGACTAGCTGACGACGACTTTCGTATATTTATTAACTAGAATAATTGTTCAGGCATGAGTCGCCTTATTCTGCCTGGCCTAGAAATACTGATGGTATTTAATTAGGACACTCGTAGCATCACCCATAATGTAGCAATAATAATAATACATAATACATAATACATCAATGAAATACATCAATGAAAAACATCAATGTGACCTCTCGAGATCAACTTTGCAAACACTGTTCATTAGGTACTGGCCATTCATTTTCGAGACCGATTCCTCGGCCACTGCTCTAGAGGGAAGAGTCACAAACGCGTAGCCCTTGGGCTTGCCCGTATGGTCATGCACGATTTCTACATCAAGAACACGGCCAAACCGACTAAAGGGAACCCTCAGTGACTCCACGTCAACAAGATCGGGGTTCAAATTGCCCACAAATACCCGCTGAGGCGTCTGCGCCATAGGACTGGCCTGCGCTGCGCGCTGGGCTCGATTGACTCGGACTTGACGACCAAATAACTTTAGCTGCGTGTCCTGGAGTAGGTTGAACACATAGTCAGCATCCCTCTCTGTAGGGAACGTCGCAAACCCATAGCCCTGCTGCTTTCGCGTAGTCTTACTTTTCGGCATCTGTACGCTGGCCACGGGGGAGAGCTGGAGCATCAGCTCGAATAGCAGCTGCTCATCTACTTCGGGAGCAAGGTTTCCAATATAAAGTTGAGACATATGGCTATGGTGTGGTGTAATCTCACAGTACAATAGACACACTAGCGCAGCCCAGAGCTATCCATGATGGCTGATACCTGATGGTGCAGCCAGCAAGCCTGATCAAGATACAGTTTGTGAGCGGAATATTACCCTACCATAAATACTATATATCACATGACAGTCGTTAAAGGACCTAGAAACCGGAACCCGAGTGCTGGCGGTCGCTTGCAGCCCTTTCACTATTTTGTCGCTGTCGAATTAATAGGCAAACTCGTGTTCGCTTTAGTCAGTGGCATAGGATGTGGCGTGAGCTCATGCACAAAGTCCTCATCGTGTAGAATCGTTCCCGGGGTCCGGAAGAACCAACCCGGTCCACGGTTTGCCGTGGTCGACTCGGTGGTATTGGACTTCTTTGAGGTGGGTATTGAATCATTTACCGCGCGACAAGACGAGCTTCTGTGAATTGCGTCGATTCGATCGAGCATATGGCCAGAAACCACCTCAGTGCCAAACTTGTTTGCCCATTGCGGATTATAAGAGTTCATGGCCAGTCCCACTGAGAGTTCGTTGATGATGGCCCGGCATTTCTTGTCTTTTTGCCACTCCCACGACAAACATTCTGGGTCCATTTCGCAAACACGACGACAGTCAAGCTCATTGCGTATGGGATCAAGTCTTTTGGTCCCATCAAAGACTTCTTCAGATACCGACTTGTAAACGGTCTCGTTCAGCGCGTCTCCGACAGACCAACCAAAACGACGCTCGACGAGGAAAGGCTCCACAAAATCCTCATAGAAGTCGGCGTATGTCAATACTGTCGATTCACCCCTGATTAGCTTGCGCCGCATGGCTATGCGTTCCCAGTTGAAAAGTTCTTGAACCTCCCATGCACTGACGTGGTGGAAAGTGCCTACCGGCGTACACCACTTACTTGCGACAATCCTCGTATCTGTTGGTGAATTACCCTGGAAAATCCCATCTTCTCTGGGTTCAAGGGCAGTGTCTGCGGCCAGGCCTGTCTGTTGCTCGAACTCATAGGCAACAACACTATCTCCACAGCAATCGGTTAGAGCACGCTGGGCAGCTTGTTCCATAACTTGATCGTGCCAGGCATAATCTGTAGGTTCGCGGAACATGTTCCTCATTGCGCCTCTGCTCAGCATTATACCAGATCCACCATGAGCGAACATGGGATCCGCGCCTGCGCCATGGCCCAGATACCACACACCGTCAGGGTCCCGGTTTTCGGTAGCAGCAAGCGCAGTCGATGTGGTCACATATGTGTCTCCATCAATCATGAGATACCATGGCTTCTGGCCATCAGTAAGTCTCCACGCAAGTATGAAGGCTGGAATGTTTTTGAACCTGTCAGTTTCCCACCCAGCTCCTTGGCCGTCAATAGACAGCTTTCTTGGACCCCATCCCCAGTGGTCGTCTACACTGGACCGGTGAACGCGATAACCAAAGAGCGGACCACTGTTGAGGATCCCCTCGGGCAGAAATTGCAGCACGTCCCACACCTTGTTACCATTCATCAGGGCCGCCATATCAGAGACAATGGCGTGAGAAGGGAATCGTTTCAAAGTTGTGTCAACGTGGACAGGAATGCGGTCCCACATTGTCTCTGCGCCAGTTTTGAGCAGAATGAAGATATCTTGAGCGGTGTTGTTCAGCACTTCGTCTCGAGGCGCTGTCTCGAAATATGAAAACTGGGCGTCCTCCCAAACATTAGACGAGCCGACAGTGAGTTTTTCTTCTACTGTTGGAATGTGATTCTCGCGTGGAGATGGGCGCTTTTTGCCTAAAAGCCCGAGAGGAAGTATATCTTGCGCTTGCTGGAACCGTGCCAGGGGTCCCGAAACGACAAGTACACCGACAAACAGTAACAAAATCACGACGTTGCGCCGCCGAATCAGTGCCATCTAGGTGAAACCCCTTTGAAATTTGGCGTCGCACTTTGATATGACTTATGTACGTGCGTCATCACCCCGTACCCCAATCGTGCGTGCTTTGAAAGCACTCGATAAATATTTGACACGGAGTCGTCGACTGGAAGTCCCCTCGTACGAATATTCAGAACTCTATGTACTTCTATCGACGCAGTCAATCCTGTTTAAGCGGCCTCTCGAGAGTGTATTAACGGACCTGCCGCGACCTGATAGCCGCGAAAGCCGCCGACCCTAGTCCACGATCACATTACCAAACCAACACGAACGGGTGACGCTTTCTAAACATAGCCATAAACACGGGTAAACATGTCCGCAAGGGATGAATGCGTCACTGATCTGTGCGATCTGTGTGTGTGCAATCTGTGTAATTTACGTGGTCTCTCTAATTGATGCATGTGTGGACATTGTGTCTCAGAGCATTTATAGCGTCGTGGCGGCTGCCTCTGAAAAAAAAACCGCAGCACCTTCTGCTCTCTTATAATGGTTTTAACGTATCTGGAAACAACCTCGATGATAACAGGAAAACCCCATTGATAACAGGGATTCAAAAGTGGTCAGCACAAGAACAAAAAAAAAACTGCAGCACCTTCTGTTCTCGTATGGTCTCCCACTACAATACTTGGTAAGGCC